>ML777856.1:97595-134899 GCA_009831015.1 Picea engelmannii | reverse complement strand
ACATAGACTGAGATAGTCTTTTGGAGGTCCAAAAGCTTCCCAATGGGGAGGTGTGATCAAGGGATCAAATTTTGCTAAATTTTCAAAGTGCTTGGAATGCGACGAAAATAGTTCCATTCTTCCGGATTCCGGTGGTATATTTACTTTCTCAAACGGAGTCCGTATGGAAAAGATATCGTGATTTGTCCGCCAAGCCAAACAAGAATTTTTTTTTTGGATGCTGACTGTACCTTTCCGTACAGTCCGTACAGTCAGTATGGTGATGTGGCAGGACCGTACAGGTCGTATGGTGGTGACATGGCAGATGTTGATTGGTCGATTTTGGGTGAGTCGGATGTTGACAGGTGTCATTGGGTGGCCAATAGTAGGAGGACACGTGGCCCAATCCAAGGGCGCCACGTGTCACTCACTGGTTCGCTAAGGAGTTTATATATAAAATGTTGGAGGACGCGGGGTTCAACCCCCAGACCTCTCCTCCACATAGTACCTTAAAAAATTCCACTAACCAACTTTCTCGCCGATGTTCCTTGTTATAGAAGTCAACACCCATATATTTAAATTGATGTGTTGTATTAATTGGAAAGGGGGGCGGGTCGGGGCTTAGCCCCGACTCGTGGTTCCATTGTAAACAATGTGACTATATGGTATATGGAGTTGTGTTAATGAATTGCGCGCAGACTAAACCATATAGCCCGTGGACTATTGTAATATGTGTTAATACATTTGCGCGGGGTTTTAGCACTATAACCCACGGTTTGTGTGCGCGGTTGTAACATTTGCATGGGGTTTGGCCCACGGTTCTTTTACATTGCATATGACCCCGAGATGGAGCGCAGGGGGATTTACACAGTTGTGTAACTAAATAACCACCTTTTATCAAACGCGCGAGGTCACATGCCCATACGCCCAGGTGCCTAGGCGGTTAGGGGCTGGAAGCACCTTAACCGTTCTACGGTTTGCACCGTTGGTGCGGTTGCGCCCGATGTTGGGTTTTTGTGCTTAAATCAGCATGTGAGCCAGGCTTGTTCAAGGAGGGTACGAATTGCAGAACCAGAGACAGCAAGCTTGAAGAGGGAGACTTCCAGGAGGCCTAACTTCTTCATTTTTCGACCGATTGAGGTGTCGAAAGAGCCCAGACAGGGGTTTTGGGACGTTGGGAAGCCATTGGAGCAGTCGGTTTATCAGTTTGCGCATTGTAAGACATGTTTTTGAGCACTTTTTGAGAAATTAATAATAATGATCCATTGGAAGCTGGACCAGGAGATGTAGCCCATAAGAGGGGTGAACTCCTTTATCAATTGTTGTGCACATGTGTTTATTTTCAATGTTTATGCTGTTGTCTATGTGTATTTTGCATAAGTAATCCTTAATTTATGTGTTTCAAATTGATCATGTTGCTTTAAACACATAACATTTCACTTGCAATAATTATTCAAGTTTTTCAAGTCTTCTTCATTTTTAGATCAGGCATTCAATTGTTGAAATAGAATGAATATAGAATTGGCATTGGTCATGATTTGTTGATATTGAATTTTCAAAGAAGATTATATATCGTAGTTCAAGATTGTTCCAAAAAAATCCTCTTTGCCTCCCATAAATAGGATTCATCGAACAAGAATTGATATTTTTCATTCCTATCCATGCATTGTTGGGTCAGAGTCACAGACAACATCAGTTTCATTTCTGTATCCTTTGAGTAATAACAACCTTTAATAATATTGTGCAAATTTTAAAATTTAACTAGTAACTCTTTTCTAGGACTCTATTACACCAACATTAGCTAGGCTAGAGCTTTGGAATAAGGTAGAGAGATACACTCTCCAAAGCACAAAACACACAATAGCATATTGTGTTAAGGAGTGTCAAATTCCAATTGAAACATTTTGTCTTGGGAAGCCCTTCTCTCACAAGGGTCAAACCCGAGGTCGCATTGATATTGACAGAGTTACTCACCCTGGTTTGTTGATATCGGTGTAGAGATTGCACGTATTACAAGGGTCACTTGATGGTATACCCACAATGATGAGTGGAAGCCTCTCAAGTTGATTTCGGGATAGATACCCTACCCTTGCATGTGTATCGGACTGTTGAATGTCCCCCCAGGATTTATTGTTGTTGGTGTTAACCTTAGTGGCCTATCTTCTTAGGATCTTACACAAGGTGACTATGAAGGGGCAAGTCTTCGTGGTACCTAGAATTGATGTTGGCCAAACTCACTCAGACTCCTTGGAGGGTATACCGACAATTATGTGTGGGAGCTTGCACCAGGGTGTAAGTCCATTAAGTAGGTCGTCAAACGTAACTTTTCCACCCTAGCCCAGCCCCTTCTCATCTCGTTGTTGCGACCTTGGATTTCATCACCAACTAGTGACTTTGGAATTAGAAGGTCTTGTTTGCTTGGTGTTGTTTCCTAGATTTTTTACTAGCACATGTTGTTTGTTTACCCAAGTTGACCCTAGAATTTTCTTTGTAAGTCTTTAACCCATTCACAATTGACCCTCCATGTCATTCACATAGAATGCAAGGCTTACCCCCAGAAAATATGGAAGGTTCTCAACCCTTTCCTACCATCTCACCAGAGGGGTCTCCTCAACAGAGTGAAGTCCAAGATGTCAACACTCCACAAGTGGAAAGAACTCACTCTCTAGAACGATTCTAAATTTCCAATTCTCAAGAGGACTTTCGACTTCACCCCGACTCCAAGAGACATATTGTGCGATTGAATTCCTATGGAAAACTAGTTGTTTAGTCTTCTGGATCACCGACTGGGCCTTTCCTAGCACCCGAGAGTCAAGATCCTTTTTGGGCTACTGAGATTTTTAGACGGGACCTCTTTGGCTCAAGAGTAGGCGTTGGTATCATCGTCTCACCTGAGCTACCTGAAACATCTAATCCAGACGCAGTACCATCTACCATTGCTTATTATTTTCCTAGTAGAGAAGCCCCGCAGGCCAACCACATCATGAATCTCCCTTTACAAACAGTTCATTACACAGATACTACGAGTCTTCACTCTAGGATTACCATGGCTAGCCAAGACCCTATTGGTACACCACTTTCGCCTGGAGTCACCCTGACACTTCCACCCGAATACCGTGCATTGAATGCCTCTATTCTTGTTCCTACACACATCACATACGAAACTCCTGGTGGTCCCTCTTCTTCTGGGCACTCTCCTCCCGGTTTCATCCCGACACTTCCTCCACCCCCTTTCAGAGGACATTTTCCATCCTCTATTGGAGGTGTTGATCCTAGTGGCACCATTCCATTGTTCACACCAAATTACCAGATTCCTGTTGGTGGAGAATTCCACAAAGGAGGCCCAAATCAACCCCCCCTTGCAGGGAAAATCCAAATTGGAACACAACCCTCGATTGGAAAACAAACCCCGATTGGAGGACAACCCCCACTGACCCCACCCTATGGACAAAACATATCTCTATCCTTGGCTCAATATTGGAACCATATGATACAACATAATCCCTAATCGACTGGGGGGAAATAGCCTCCAGCTACATCCATTATACCCCCTAGCATAGGCCAACCATATCCAGGTACGTCGAATCCTATTTGGGGCTCGACTGCTCAACCCCATGCCCCCATTCAAGGGTACAACCCTATGAGTTACTTGCCTCCACAACAACCACTAAATCTACCTAGATCCTCACATTATATGAAAAATTCTTATGGTCCCACTGGTTTGTCGATGGGACTCCCTCCCCAAAGTCACCAGTACCCACATGTGAATAGAAAAATACCTTTCTTAGCCACCCTAGACCTCCCAGATCTATCAAGGATTTTAAATGATCCAATCCGTCACTCTCCCTAATGGCCTGCCATACCGGCCAAACTACCATTTGACATCCCTAAATTTGATGGAAAAGTAGGAGAGGACATGAACAATCATGAAATGAATTTTTACCATTGGTTCTCATCCAACTCCTTGATGGATGACTCTATTCGTTTACGCCTTTTTCAACAAACTCTCATGGGTTCTGCGGCGAAGTGGTATATAGAATTACCATGAGGTTTCTTCACTGACTTCAACATCCTCACTATGGCTTTCCTCACCCACTACCAGTTAGCGATCCACTATGAAACAGGGACCGAGATTTTGAGCTCCTTTAAAAAAACCAAATCCACTCATATCTCCGATCACATTCATGAATGGCGACGGAGACGAAGTCTCATCAAACTCAAACTTCCTGATCAGTTGTTGGTAGAATGGTTCATGAAATCATTTGTGAAAAACATTGGTCATGACATTGCCATGGGTGGAGTTGTCACAGAAGAATATGCCATTATTTTTTCTCAATACCTTGACCTAGTTTACTCGCAAACGAGTACTCTTTACAACTTACTCCCTGATGCACATCGTCCTTCTACTTCCACCACTTCAACTACTCCTGCTGCTTCTCATGCGGCCAATGGTGTGATTGGCACTTTCCATGCCCAACCACATTCCGTCCAAACCTCCAGCAACAACCCCAAACCCATTTCTTCTAATGTTCAAAATGCTCCATCTCCTACCCCTCCCACCAGCAAGACTTCCGAGGTAAATGTTGTTCAATCTACCCCCACCGGTAAAAAAAAATCCAGAAAGGGAAAGGGTAAGAATAAAGAGGAAAAAAATAATTCGCAAGAAGAAAGAACCAAAACACCACCTGTTGACGATAGGGATAAGTGAAAACCTTGATACCCTTGTCTTATCTGTGGTGATGATCACTACACTAAGGATTGTCCATGACGAGTCGAGGTTACTAAGTTCCTTCAAGGGATTGTGAAACCACTCACTCTCTTGGTGATTTATCTCCAGATCCATTCCACATCATTTTTCACATGGACAAAATGATTATGTCTATCATGGAAGACACCCCCTGGGACGATGGACATCATTGTTCCATCCTCTTCCTGGAAAAACACACCATCGAGAGCTACCAACGGATCTCAACCCCATAGACTATTGTCGTCATTTCAATCGTTCCTAAATCTACACACAATGTGTTTTCTGAAGGGAACTTAAGCAATATCTCACCCACCATTCCCCTTGACATGTCCATAAAACCTGGAATTGTCGAAAATGTGCATATCGGAGCTTCATGTTCCCCTGATGAAATCATCACCTACAAGTCACTTTTCAAAGAATTTTGTGACGTATTCATCTAGTGCTGTGAAGAAATGTCAAGTATTGACCCCGACATTGTGATACATGAGATCAAGACATATCCAGATGTTAAACCCATCCTGCAACGCCTTCATCTGGTCCACCCACGTAAAGCGGCTACTATCAAGCTTGAAGTCAAGAAACTTCTCAAAGCTAGATTTATGTATCCTGTGGCTCTCACTGACTGGGTTTCCAATATCGTCCCAATCGACAAGAAACAAGGCACAATCCACCTGTGCATTGATTATAGGTATATTAACAAAGCATGTCCTAAAGACAACTTTCCTACCCCCTTCATCGACCAAATTGTCAACGATTGTGTCGGAAGTGAAATCTTCTCCCTGATGGATGGTTTCTCCAGATATAATCAAATCAATATTATTCCCAAGGACCAACACAAAACCTCTTTTATTTGTCCTTGGGGAACTTTTGCCTATCGAAAACTTCCTTTCGGTCTTAAAAACACTGGGGAAACCTTTCAACACACTATGTCTTATGCCTTCCATGATATCAAGCACATCATGGATCCATATATTGATGACTTACCTGCTCATTCCATGCACCGGGTCGATCATCCAACACACCTTCGAGCCATTTTCCTCCGATGTCGGTTTTACCATATATGCTTGAATCCTCACAAATGAATTTTCTGTGTAGAATCCAGACAACTTCTAGGCTTTATTATTTCACGTCAAGGTATCCGAGTAGATCCTTTGAAGGTCGAGGAGATTCTCAATCTCCCTCCTCCTTCTTCGCTTTGCTAGTTATAAAGTTTGCAAGGAAAAGAAAACTTTCTTCGTCGTTTCATCCTAAACTATGCCGAGCTAACTCTTGGATTTATGTGACTACTCAAAAAGGGGTCCGAGTTCGTATGGGATACCATCGCAAACAAATCTTTTGAAGCTTTGAAACTGTCCCTAACACATACTCTGCTTCTATTCCCCCCTAATTACAGTCGCGAGTATTTCCTTTACCTCTTAGCCTCGGATTACACCATTGATATGGTTCTCGTCTAGGAGGATGATTCTCATGATGAACATGTCATCTATTACTTGAGTCACGGTCTAACACCTACCGAAACCAACTATCTACATGTCAAAATATTGGCCTTGGCAGCCGTCCAAGTCATTCAACATTTCCAGCACTATATCCTCTCTCACAAGACTCTAGTAATTTCTAACTGCAACCCTATGCAACACATTCTCACATGTCAACTGCTAGGAGAAAAATACTCCAAATGGATCGTGATACTCCAGGAGTTTGACTTGGAATTCGAATGTGCTAAGTCCAAGAAATTTTTATTTTTTGTCGAGTTGATATGCGACTTTCCCTACTCTGAGACGGAAAAGGTAGTAACCGATTCATTACTTGATGAATCCCTTTTACTGATTAGTTCCAATGATCTTTGGTACGGATATATCATCATATATCTCCAAACCCATACTTTTTGACCCAATTTGTCTAGTATTGACCGCTTTCGAATACGCTACCAAGCCCGTTAGTATATTATCCTCAGTGATACTCTTTATTGTCGTGGGATTGACTCAGTTTTTTTACGCTGCCTCACGTTTGACGAGGCCGAGAAAGCCCTAAATGACTTCCATTATGGATCCTATGGTGGTCACATGTCTGGGTATGCTACTGCCCAGAAAATCTTGCGAGTTGGGTATTTTTGGCCCTCTTTATTTAATGATTGTATAATTGTCGTCCAAAAATGCCATGCTTGCCAGACCTACAACCATAAAATACGATCACATCCTTCTCCTCTTCACCCTGTGGTCTCCATCGGTCCTTTTATGAAATGGGGTATCGATTTCATGACATGTCACCCTCACTCGGCCGGGGGGCATAGATACATTATTGTAGCCATAGACTATTTTACAAAATGGGTCGAGGCGATGCCGACATTTGACAATACCTGGAAGACTACAGCATTATTCATATTCAATCACATCATAGCTCATTTTGGTGTTCCTCAGGCTATCATCACCGATCACGATAGCCACTTTAGCGACTTCATGATGTTCGAACTCACTGAAAAGTTGGGTCTTCGCCATGAAAACTCAACGCCCTATTACCCACAAGCCAACGGCCAAGTCGAAGAAATTAACAAAGTCCTCATAACTATGCTTCGATGAATGATAGGGATTGACAAAATGAGTTGGCACACGATGTTGTTTTCAACATTGTGGGCTTACTGGACATCCGTTAAGTCTGCTACCGGGTTTACACCATTCTGGTTAGTCTATGGTCTAGAAGCCATCCTGCTGATTGAATGTGAGATACCCTCCCTAAAACTAGCCTTCGAACTCCTACCAAACACTTCTATTGAAGAAGAACGTCTGTTGTATCTCATGCGATTAGATGAAACTCTACGCGATGCTACCCTAGTCATAGAAGCCCAGAAGAAACGTGTCAAGGCCCAATACGACAAACATGTCAAGCCTCATGTTTTTTTCGAAGGAGATCTGGTTCTCCTTTACGAACAAGATCGGAATATGCTAGGAGTTGGAAAATTCGAATCCATGTGGCGAGGTCCTTACATCATCAGATGAGTTTTGGAGAAATAAGCTTACGAGTTAGTATATTACGATGGTATCCCTTTGATTGAACCTAGAAATGGGTTGTACTTAAAGATGTACTATGGCTAAGATCACCTATGCATGAGTACTTCTATTTTATTGTATCATACTTCTTGTGTGTTATTGTAGTATGCTTTTTCGTTATTTGGTCTCTACCCTTATGTTACGTTGTGTTTGGTTTCCAAATGTCGGAGTCTTCACTACCCCATGTTGGCTTTGCTGATGGCATTAGCCATAGTACTCAGAACCTTGCTTCTACTGCTTGGGCAATTTACGCCCCTGCAAATGAACTTATCACTCTACGAGGTGTGTGTCTCGGTCATGCGACCAAAAATATTGTAGAGTATAGAATCATTATCGAATTGTTGATTGATGCTATCTCACTCGGTATCCATCACTTGGTTGTACAACTCAATTCACACCTAGTAGTACTACAGTTAAGTAATGTCTATACTATTCGAAGTTCTACTTTATTATGGGTATATTTACGAATTCGCCTCTTGGAACGTTATTTTGATTATATTGAGTATCAACATATTCCTAGATGTCTAAATACATTAACTGATGCATTGGCTAACTATGTATTAGACAGACATTTGGGCCATTTATAAACCAATCACATCACATGTATCACACAACATAAGATAAGCCAATAGAAATTGTATATATGTATATAACGATCAAAAGTTTTTTACAAAAATGTTTTGTCCAAGGACCAAATTTCAAAATATGAAGCTCATAGCTTCTACAAAGTAGCATCATAGGTGATGCTCACGATAACACACAACTACCAGGGAAACCCTACGAAGACGTCAGCCAATAGACTCTGACATGCCCACAGTATGGCACTGATAATGCCGAGGGACCTCTCCGATAGGCATGTCTGGAATGTCAGCAGTCAACCCCTCCAAGTTTTTCTCCACTGCCTCACAATCTTCAGCATCCCATCGTGGCATTGGAGCCTCCTCTCCTTGTCACTAAATAAGAGATGTACCTGGAGGTCGATATGGCCCTACATCTCTATCATCCAAAAGAGATTTTTGATCAGTTCTTGGAAAAACATAAAAACATTGCATATGATAAAAAACACAAAAACATTTAAAAGAAAAAAATGTGTACTTCTTACCTAGATCTCCCCACTGAGCATTCTCAGGTAGAGATAAATCCTGATCCCCTCAAAAATCCAACCCGACATAGGCATAATCATCGACCATCATCATCTGTGGCCACAACTAGTCAAAGAAGGAATCATTGTATTTGATTATAGGCCCAGCTATGTGTCGGGCCATGAGGTTGCACCACCTCAACATCCTCGGATCCTGTGGGCCCGGTAAACCCCACTCAATTTTTAATCTCAACAAGGGAACCCTCTCAAGAAAGAAGGACACCAAAAGTGATCCATACCCAAATTTCTTCAGGTCGCCTTTCCTGCATTTTGTCAACTACCTCTTTATGCTACGAAGGACTGCGTATGACTAGTTAAAGACCCGAGGCTTAGTACACTCTATAGCATACTGAAAGTATCTCTGGAGAGCCATGTGTGGAGTTGTGCTCCCAGCCATGTGTGCTATGGTGAATAGGATGGTTCTTAGGGTCAAGTCTTGGACCCCCCAAATAGCCACCTTACCTTTCCTTCTTTCTGCCTCTGGGACAGAGTACTGGTGACAATAGTCACTCATAGGCAGCCCACCACCTAGGCTACCGGTCAAGCTAGCGTGGTACCCACGCTGTGACAGTCCTATGAGGAAGTAAACATCCTCGATATCTAAGGACAATATGTGGACCCCCACGTGAAATACTTGTTGGTCCACGTCCCACATATGAACGATGTACTCCAACAACCTAACTTGGGCCCTCATGCCTGGGATCCGAAAGAATTTTAAGAGACCACAGTCTCAGAGAGAGGCAATGGTGCCCCGGTCATTCCTGGCAATAGTTTCATCCTCTTCATTCTCTCTTTCATGCCACTCCAACATCATGATGGTCAAATACCTGCACAAGAACCATAATAAGAGAGTCAACAACTCATTTCAAGGCTTGGGATATTTTTCATCGAGCAAAAACCAAAGTGCATTTTCATTTTCCAGCCCTTGCAGGTGCCCCTTTAGCACAGTGCGAGGTTCTCGCAGGTGCCTTTGGGCCACCTGCGAGAATCATGCATTCTCGCAGGTCCCATATGGATAGCCTGCGAGAATGCTTGGGCACAAGTTTTGGACCTAAAACAAATTCAAAACCTTGAAATTTGCAAATGAAAACAAAAAATTGAACCATGAAAAGGTATAAGATAGGGAGCTTACCTCACTGACGGACACAGTTCGCCAAATGGTTTCTTGTACCTTCCACACTTGAGCACTGAAATTCAAGGGAAAAAGAGGGGTTTTGGGCACAATTCTTACCAAAATCACAAGGACTATAGTAAAATCCCTTTTACCCACTTATATTTACTTTTTACCATTTTTGTTGATTTTTATATTGTTTTATTCATCAAACCTAATGCCTAATAGCCCTATGAGTGCGACTTTTTGCAGATATAATGACTTTGAAGTCCACACAAAGGAGTATGGATATTTTCTCTTTTTCATCGCATGCTTAATTGTTTTTTATGGTTTTTTAGTCAAAACCTCGAGCTTGGTCTTTGTTCGTTCTCACGCTCGAAAATACATGAGAACATAATCGAGCACACTTTTATCACTTTTTCAGGCTCATAAAGTTTATACGAAAAAGGAACCCCCTGGAGTTCTCTTTAAGCTCTTCTCAGACTCTTTAAACATGAAAATATTGCCGACCGACCTTGTTCTTTTCATGCTCATTAAAGTATTTGAAGAAAACATCTGTTGGGTGATAATTTATCTCTTTTTCAGCCTCATCGGACTACTTTATGAAAAAGGAACTGAGAGAGTTCTCTTTTGAGTGTTTTTCCAGACTCTATAATCATGAAAAACCTTCAAGTTTTCTATCTTTGGACTCATTAAACATACATGGAAAGACCCATAATGGGACCAAACCACTCCTTCCTAGGGTTCGTTAAACATATTCTGAGGGACTCGTCCGAAGGATGAGCTTACATCAACAAGCATATGTTATCCTCCTCAATCTTGCATAAAAATAAAGAGGTACTCGCCATAAATGGTGGGGGAAAATTTGGGAAAGGGATGTGTTTTCGTATTCATATTTTTGGCAGTAAGTGTCACTCTTGAACATGACACCCCCTATTCATTATTGGAAGCCGGTTTGGGAAATCCATTTGTCTCTCATTCGACTTGCTACAAGGTCATATCCTGAGTCGTTTCTGAGTCAGTGCTACCAAATCCCTAGTCATGTCATTCATATGTTCAAGAGACGTTAATCTAAAACCTTTATTTGAGTCGACCATCAATAGTTGTCCATTCTTACCAAGTCAACCTTCCCTGTATCCATTTTCATCTATATTCATACGTTGTTTCACCTTCAAAATTTGTTACTTATTTTGTGTCATTGATGGGGGGTACATCAAGGCCCTCCTATGACGAGTCTTGTCTCATCTACTCCAACTCATTATCTGGAAACAATACTTAGAAATTATTTGGTACCTTGGATCTTCCATGCCTCAATGGCAGGTTCTCTCGCTTCCAATAGTGGTTTTTCATCATTGACCCCTGATCGGGAGATTATGTTGAATGTTTGACCTCATCTCATTTATTCACATTCATTGGATTGTACTAGTGTACCTTGGGAGTCATTGACATTAATGGTGATTTCCCTCGCACTTGTTAATAGTTTCATCAATGACCGGTAATCAAGTGGTTTCTATCATGTTTGACTTCAGCACATGTAATCACATGCCTAGATTCATACTTTAAGGTGTATTCCTGGTGGTTATGCAGTATATTTGATGGCATGGATCCATAGTGTATGATTGGTGTCCATGACCCACATTCATGATGACATCTCTTTGTGGTATGAGTATGGAAATTCCTACCTTAGAACTGCTATTATATTCTGCAAATGCTTGGTTGTTTGTAGGTTTCCGATTAGGTGCACTCCTGGTTTGTGACAAACACACGCAATTTACAAAGTATTTTGGCTATCACAGATTCCGGCCTCATACTTTGCGGGGAATTCTATTACACATGATTTTTGTCACTCTGGTGATGTCTTAACAATGGTGTATTCAGGCTCCCAACAAGGAATTGTTTCCTGAGAAAAGCGACCTTTGTCTCCTTTCAAAAAAACATATTTTCAAAGAGAGTTTGCAGGCTGCACATAGCCTAGGGTGCAATAATCCCTCATTCTCACAAGCCACCTACACCTAGGGTGAGAAATTATCGCAGTTTTCTCCATACACAAGGTGCAAACCTGTTTTTAAGCTTGGAAAGGAGAAGAGGTCTCGAGGGTTCTAGAAGGGAATCTTCTAGAAAATGAGTTGGCATTTGTATGTTTGTCATTTTACTGACTTCTCAGATTTGATGGGATCATCCTCATCCGTGTAACCAACTCTCCTTTTCCTATATATTGAAAGGTTTCTCATGGAAAAGGTTAAGCAAGATTGAATGAAGAATTGGTGAAAGAATTGTGTGAAGAACCCTTCTTGGACAGAGGCTTGAAGGCTCTAGTTGGTCTATCAAGAGGAATTGGATCTTCTTCATGCAAGTACAGAGCAAGTGTGTGTGTTGGAAACAAGGGTCACTGAAAGGAATCTTGCGACATCAAGGCGATCAGGTTGTATCTTCTACTTTCAATTAATATGATACAACAACATGTCCCTTTCGCATAAAGTCACTCTTACTTTATTATGTAATTCCTTGATCATATGCATAAGTTGACATTGAATACATTTTTCTATCTTCTCTTTGGTTGGTTTGTGTTGTCTTGGACTTGAACTCATGAGAGCACCAGAGTGAAGCGAGAGCAACAGAGACCTAAGGAAGCGATATAAAGGTATGCCACTTATTCCTCCTTATTAGTTGATTCAATGATTACAACTTAGGGAAAGAGTCATGTCCTATCCTATTTTGTTCTAGATCCAGGTGGATCTAGGGAGATCTGTTAGTGTCCGCACCTACCGCTAGTCCAATAACAATAGTCCTATATTTCATAGTATCACCTGGTGATTGAATTTATTCCTCTGAGTTATTTTATATAATAAATATTATTTCATTCTGCAAATGATTTCCAAAAGAAAAAGAAAAAAAGATAAAAAATAGAAAAAATGAAAAGAGGGTAGAAATAAAAGAAAGAAAAGAAAATTAAAAAAATGAAAAGAAAAAGAAAATAAAAGAAAAAAGAAAAAAAACAAGAAAACCCGATGAAAAGAAAATAAGTTTGAATCATACAGTCTAAATCATGATCAAACATTTTTAATTTGTTGTTGATAGGTTAGAGAATAAATTTGGTCAAATTTTCTAATCTTGGCCAAAGTAGTTAGGTAGAGGAATAAATTAATCTTACAATCTAAGCTGGATTAATGTGTTAGATACAAAGGTTAGAAGATAGGTTAGGTGATTTTTTATCTCAAAGAAAATTGAAAGGGGTTTTCATTTCAAAATACACTCTAAGTGGATTAAATTTGGTTATTATAGCATAGGAAAATAAAATTACAATATGAAGGTTTCAAAAAGAAATATTTATGCTTTATGGTGCATGTTTTATCCTAAGTTCAGAAGTGGACAATACTTTTTGTCCTGTAGCGCTTAATCTTTGCGCAAATCTCCACTGGTGGCATCCACCTTTCCTCGATCAATGGTCCTCATCCATTTTCGCCCCCACTGGACCCACCTACCTTTATCGACGGTGATCCAGATTTTATGAGAAGAATGAAATGACTATAGATTATTAATAGATGCTTAACTCAAAATAAGAGAGATAAAGTAAAACTGGTTTTCTATTCAATAAGAAAATAAGATGAAACTATAAAATGCAATGGAAACAAGCTTGTTGGAATGGTGGCGGCTTATCTCTGAGAAGAGATGTGACAACTGCGCTCATTCACAAGAAGATGATTACAATGAGGCTATGAAGTCATTTTTACAATAAATAGGAAGAAAAAAACCCTAGACATCCAAAAACCTAACCCTAGGAGATGAAGTGCCAAAAGTCATGTGGGCCTCGTTTGGGTAAGTTAGTACATGAACTTCTCGGGGTCGTAACTTTTGCATACAATCTTCGTTTTAGGTGTATGATAACCCGTTGGAAAGGTATCATCGAGAATATTAATTTTTGAAGATCAATAATTCCTTCAAATATTATTAAGAAGATCTATCCCGAAAAACCTTCATTTAGGCCCTCAAAATGGCCCCAAAAGTTAAAACTTCTAAAAATAGTAAATTGCCAAAATTGTCAGAAAACTATTTTGAGCTAGTTGGAAAAGGTGGGTGGCCTCCGATATCAACCTGGATCAATCCTTCTTCCTTAGGAAGAAATGTTCTCCATTGCTTTGAGTTCCCCCATCATATGAGGAAATTTCTTCTGAATTTGGCCCCGGGTGAGCCACTTGCCTTGGTGTAGGAGTTGCCCTGCTTTGACGAGTCGATAAAGCTAGATCCTTTGCTATCGAGTTGCCTTGATCTGTATGTACACAATATTATCACTGGATGCTTATTGTATGTAGTCGGGATTGATCTCTATTGGTGTCAACTTCTCTGCTACGTTTGAGATGTCCAATAATGGTGGGAAATAAGGGCGAAGGAGATCCACGTTGAACACTGTGTGTAGGCCAAGGAAAAGAGGAATGATGAGATCAAAAACATTACCCCCCATGGCCTTATTTATGGTGTATGACCCATAGCATAGTGGGTGAAGCTTCCGATTGGGTCCTATAAGGTGTTCTTTCTGCAAGTGCAACCAAACTTTGTCCCCTACCTGAAACTTATGTGGCACCTGATGTTGGTCATGGCGCTTCTTGTACTTGTCATTGGACTTTTGTAGGATATCCTAAACCTATTGGTGGATGTGCTAGATCCACTCAATGAACCAGGTGTCTTTGTTAGCTTCAGTTGGAGCAGGAGATGAGTCGGTCGAGGTGACCGTAAGGGGAAGTGCAACATATATGGGACGCAATGGTTGGAATTCCAACCCCAACTGAAAGGGGATGTGGTGAGTTGATCTATGCAAGGCTCGGTTGTAGCTATGTTTGACATAGGGAAGGGTCTCATCCCATGTGCGAGGGTTCTTTGAATTATATAAGCGAAGCATATGCACAATCATTTGATTTACGACCTTCGTTTGGCCATCTGTCTGGGGGTGGAAGGTCGTGGATTTGGTGAGCTTAGTGTCCAGCAGTGACCAAAGGCTCAACCAAAATGTGCTAAGAAATCGATTGTCCTGATCTGAGACAATGGTTTGTGGGATTCTAAAATGTACCCAGACTCGTTCGAAGAAGATCTTGGTAGTGGCCTTTGCTGTGATGTTCTTCTTGCAGGAAACCAGAATCACCATCTTAGAAAAGAGATCAACAACCAAAAAAACACTGTCATTTCCCTGCTTGGTAGATGGCAGGCCCAACATGTATTCCATTGAGATGGATTCCCATGGCCTATTAGGATTAGGAAGAGGGGTGTACAGGCCCTGTTTCTTAGTGGTCAGTTTGGTAATAGAGCAGGCAGTGTAGGACCTAATATACTTGCTGACCTCCTGTCGAAGTTTCGACCAGTAGAAATGTTTCTATAGCATCGCCACTGTCTTTTCAATGCCAAAGTGTCACGCCCCCAAATGTAGTGGTCTTCCCATATCAGCTTCGCTCACTCGCTTGATGGAACAAATATATGGCCTAGATGACACAACAACCCGTCCTGAATATGGAAATTATTGACAACTGTGTTTGCACCCAACATTTGGTAGGTGGTGGTGAAGTTTGGTTCTGTCTCATAGAGTTGGGGCCATCCAGAGGTCTCATGGTTGTAGGAGTCTAGCACTGTGGTGAGTGTCATGACTGGCAGTCTCTTGAAGCAATCAATGACGTGATTGGTGCTTCCTATTTTATACTTGATCTTGAGGTGGAATTGTTGCAAGTGTGGACCATTTTTTATGGCAATCATTATGCAATTTTCCTTGTGTCTACATGAACTGCAGTGGCTTATGATCAATGTGGATGCCTCTCTCCTTCCCAAGAATGTAATGTTTCCACTAGAGGCAGTCTTGCATAATGGATTAAATTTCTTTGTCGTAAGTAGGTTACTTACGGAAAACATCTGATAGTGTCTCACTATGATAGGCCATGGGGTGGTCGTGCTGAGTAAGAACGATGCCCACTGCATAGTCTGAAGCATCTATCTCGGTATCAAAGGGTTTTTGTAGGTATGGTAGTGAAAGTACTGGGGATGATCCAAGCGCTACTTCAAATCGTCGAATGATTGTTGTTGGGACCGGCCCCACGCAAATTTCGCCTTACCACCACCCTTGGTTATTTGGCTGAGGGCCCATGCAATATGGCAGAATCCTAACACAAACCTGTGGTAGAAATTGGCAAGGCCCAAGAAGCTCCAAAGCTCAATGAGTGTGGTTGGGGATGGCTAGTCACGGATGACTTGGATATTGGTTGGATCCACATGTACACCACCATGATCAATTATGTATCCCAGGTAATGGGCCCTCTCCATGCCGAAGGAGCATTTTTCCAAGTTGGCATATAGCTTGTGCTATCGCAAGGTGTGCAGAACCTATTGAATATGTTTCAAGTGTTCGGGCCAAGTCTTGCTGTAAATGAGAATGTCATCTAGATACACCACTACAAAAGTATTAGTGAATGGTTGTAAGATATCTTCCATCATCCTCATGAAAGTGGTTGGAGCATTTGTCAAACCAAAGGGCATGAACAACCATTCAAAAAGGACTTCCTTTGACTTGAAGGAAGTTTTCCATACATCTGTCTGTTCTATCAGGACCTGGTGGTAGCCAGACTTTAGATCAATCTTACTAAAGTATTTGGAACCCATGATTTGATCAAGGAGGTCATTGATTCAAGGAATCGGGTACTGGTTTATGACTATGATTTTAATCAGAGCCCACTAATCAATGCAGAGTCGTCAAGTTCCATCTTTCTTATGTACCAGCACGATTGGGCTCCCACAAGGTGATGAGCTAGGACGTATGTGACCATTGTGGAGAAATTCTTGGATCTATTGCTTGATCTTCTCATTCTCTAATAGAGAGCGACGATAGACTGGCCCATTGGGAAGTGGTTCACCAGGGGTTAGATCGATAGGGTGCTTGACCTGGCAATGGAGAGGTACCCCGATAGGTGAGGAGAAGATATTCGAGTATTCTTCCATGACCTTATCTACTTGCTTCTTTCGTGTGGAGAGATTAGCTACAGACACCCTGGATGTGGCTATGATCTTTCGCTTATTCTAAGAGTGAATCACGAAGAAGACAAAATTCCCCATCTGAGAGATGACCTTCTTGAATTTCTTAGTAGAGATCAAGGAAATAACACTAGGTGGGACTCCCTCAGGTATCCTATACAATTTTCGATTCAAAGTAATAATAACACTATCCGGCCTAGACTCATATACATCATGACGTTTCCATAAATAAGGTTGTCCCAAAAGAACATCACAAACTTTGAGAGGAGAAACATCACACTATACCTTATCTTTGAAGGGATTGATGTTGTACAACAGTCGACATTGTTGGCTGACGCGAAGATCGCTTCCTTGGTGGAGCCATCTAATGGTGTAGGGTTGTGGGTGCGGTGATGTTAGGAGGGCCAGCTGCTTGATGACCTCTACTGATATGAGGTTATTCTGGCTACTTCTATCAATGATGAAGTGAAGTGGGGTGCCTTTTACCCACATCTGTGAATGGAAGAGGCGTTCTCCTTCTTTTGGACCATCTGGTTCACTAGGCTAGAGCTTGGTGGTAGCAACGATGGCACTAGTTTCCGCATCAATGATATGTCTTCCCCTTTCTAGTTCTGGCTTAGAGTCTAAACCCACATATTATTTATAGGCTTTCACTTTGGCCACGAGTGATTCCTTTGAGCGGTAGTCAATAGTGTTATTCCAAGGGCTCTTATGGAATTCACACCACTTCCCAGTATCTTCCTTTGTCTTTCTAGTGTCCTTTTTTTCTTGTGGCTTGGACTGGTTGTCCTGATGTTGTCCATATTTTCTCTATCCTTTGTTTTTTGGGTTGGGGATGCCCTTTCCTAGATTTTTTTATGAGGGGTTCCAAGGCCCAAATTGCCACGTCTTTTATTTGAGCTTCTACTCGATTTTCCCGGCATATTGGTAGGCCACACCCAAGGATGAGATGTCCAAAAATTCCATTTCAGTATGGATTTGTCTATGCAGAGTGCCACAATACTTGAGCACCATATTTCACTCTGAATCTTTGATACCCATATTGGTGCACAAGGTATGAAAGATATTTGTGAAATTTGGCATTGCTTAGTCTCTTTCTTGCTGCAGTGTGGTCCATTTTCTATACAAGTTGTCATAACTTATGACATGGTACTATTTCTCCTTAATATCATCCTTGAAGGATTCCCAGGTGACCATGACTGTAAATAATAAGGGTTCCTCTTTTTCCTTTTTCTCGCAGAAATTTTCCCACCAATCGTTGACATATGGAACAACTTTGAGGAGCGCAAAAGTAATCTTTTCTTTATTCGAAAAGTTATGGACAGAAAAATACCCTTCTAGCAGATTCAACCACTTGTCTACAACATCTACGTCTATATGAACTTCAAATATAGGAATATAGAAGTTTATTTGTACTTTGAAGGGGGTGGCGCCTCTGCTCGAAGAAGATGTGTTACATGTTGGTAGCCACAGAATGATTTGCGCGAAACTATCCATCATCTCGTTCCTTTGTTGCATGAGGGATTCCTCAATCAACAATTTGAAAGGATCTCCTGTCCCGTCATCTTTATTTTCTCCTACCATGAGAGGTCTCTTGGGTGTGCGAGAGATTTTTTCCTCAAGAGAAACAAGATCAGGACCCAACTCTTTGTACTCCGACCTCGTTGGGGACATGCATTAAGACAACAAGGAGTAGACCACTCTAATACCACTGATATAGATTTTATGAGAAGAATGAAATGAATATAGATTATTAATAGGTTCTTAACACAAGATAAGAGAGATACGGTAAAATTGATTTTTTATTGAATAAGGAAAAAAGATGAAACTGCAAAATGTAGTGGAAACAAGCTTGTTGGAATGGTGGCGGCTTATCTCTGAGAAGAGATGTGATGGTTGCACTCATTCACAAGAATATGATTACAATGAGGCTCTAAAGGAATTTTTACAATAAAAATGAATGCCCAAAACCCTAGACATCCAAAAAGCTAACCCTAGGAGATGAAGTGCCAAAAATCATGTGGGCCCCGTTTGGGTAAGTTTGTACATCAACTTTCCAGGGTTGTAACTTTTGCATACGATCTCCATTTTAGGTGTATGATATCTCATTGGAAATGCATCATCGAGGAGATTCATTTTGGGGTATCAATCATGCCTTCTACTTTTATTGAGAATCTCAATCCCAAAAAACCTTCATTTAGGCCCTCAAAATGGCCCCGAAAGTAAAAACTGCTAAAATTAGTAAATTGCGAAAATTGTCAGAAAACTATTTTGAGCCAGTTGGAAAAGGTTGGTTTCCATTGATATCCACCTAGATCAAGCAGCTGGGGGTGGTCTGAAAAGTGGTATTTCCTTGCGTTGGTCCCAGATAATGTGGCGCACCCTCACAATTTCGGACCCCCCCTCCTATTTCCATTTATCGCCGACCCCCCCCCGCCTTGAAATCCTCCAAACCAAAACTCAATACCACTCACTCTCCTCACCACTGCTATCCTATCCTTACATGCCACATGTCCCACTCAACATACCCGTTATACAATTAAATCTTTCCCCATGACCGTTAACCATCTGGTAACGGCCCCACGCCATAATGAGTATCCACTGTACATATTAAAACCTCATTCTTATCCCGTTACACCATTTTCTAAGAAAGAAACCATGAATACCATGCCAACATAATCTATCAAACTAAAAACCACCATCTCTCACTGTCAACAGGAGAATTCTTTCTCCAGGTAATACAACTTTTCCATTATTTTTATTGCCAATTCTTTCAATTATGGCCCCCAAGGTCAAGCCTACTAACACATCCAAGAATCCAATGATTCCCCCTCCTTTTTACCTAGAACAAATCCCTCTGGAAGACAAGGATTACAAATTTACTGAGTTGAGGTGTGAATTCAGCTTATTTGAATTGCACCCATGGCTGGAAGAGATTTTCCTCAACCAGAGCGATGACATTGGACTCTGGGAGTCCAATTTTCCCCTATATATGTTTCCTCAGACTCATCATTTCCCAAAATTTGTCCTCATATGCAAGGCCAATTACTTTCCCAACAAAAATTCCATTGCCTCCCCCACTAGTGAAATATTGTTCCCAATTACCTCCGAAGACATTGACCAATTGTTACAAATCCCTAGAAATGAATCGACCACTCCATTATCTATTGAAGAAATAAAAGATTTATACCAAAAGTTAAATTTTCCCCAGAGAGCCCAAATCTTTGAAATGTTCCTCCCTAAAGATGCCCAATTTCCAAAGAAAAACCCCCCTTACCCATCTTATATTTTCACAGTGAAAGAAAACCAGATCATATCCATGTTATCATACTTGTTAGGTCATTACTCATATGAATGGGTAGATGAGCCTATTTCAGGTTTTCAATCCATATTTTCTACAGAGAAAAAGGTTTCCATTAAATTCAATTTCAATCAATTTCTTGCTGATAGTATTCATGATCAGTTCTTCAATTTTCCAACCGATGGGATGTTCATATACTATTCAATCATGGTTTACATCTTTCTATTTTATCAATCATATAGGTTTCCTTGTGCACTTCAAAAGTTAACTAAGGAAGGAAGCCCACAGTCAGTTACACCATGGACCTCATTGGTGAGGAAAAACTAAACAATGTACATCTTTAAGGATTTCATATATCAATTCATTCATCCAATTGTTTGTTTGTTGAACGACATCACTGAGCCAAGGGTCAGTGAAGAAATTTAGAAGGTTTTACACCTATCTGATCAAGCCAAGATAGGGGATTGATATTTATACCAAAACTATACATAGATAAGGGTATATGGGTCTGAGTAGCCTCCTTATAAATTGCCCAAATACTTCCCAGTGAGGAATTTTGCACTGGAGTATTTAAGGAAAATGGTAAATTCAGATGAGATTCATTTTGTTGCAACAAAGAAGAAATCCCAACTCAAAATCAACACTCAGATTGGACCTTTCATTTGCAACAATAGATCAACAAGAGAAGAATCAAATAGCCTTTTGAAACAAATGAGGTTTCCTCTAGGTTTCACTTAGGCATATGACCCATTTTGTATCATTTATGTACTCAAGACAAAACACGAGAGCACTCCTTATGTACACACACAGGTCATAGGTAGAAATATACATGAGCTAGGCAGAGTGGCAAGGAAACACATTGCAAGAACCAGAGGAGAAACATACCTCTGTAACCACTTCACAAACTAATACACCTCAAAATAAAGCATAGAAAAGATCAAGGAAGTAATTTTCTCCTTTAGTCACAGAGGTATCAACTGAAGATTTTCAGGTATACAGAAAGAGGGATAAAACCAGTCACACAAAAAATTTGTTGAAGGAGGAAGAAATGCAGTCCACCATAGTTTTGGAGGGACCACATTCTTCAATCCAATAGGATAATTTGTTTGTAGGTTATCCATCATCACCAACATATCAAAGAAATACAGACACTACTCTAACAACTGAATCATCTCATGGACAAAAAGAGTCAAACATTTTTGACAAATATAAGAAAATCAAACAAAGGAATGAGCTTCTCAACAACAACACCTACACTCAATTATGGAAGTAGGCCTCTACTGCTCAACACAGACTGTCGTCAACTTTTGACATAGAAAGAAGAAGAATGAAAATGGAATTATTACAAGCACAAGTTCTCCATACAAGGAAAACAACAGATTACAAGAAGATTGTTTTTGAGTTTGAAATAAAATATGTCCATCCCATGGACCATATGGACATGCATAGATAGACTGGAGAAATGATATTTTCAAATTTGACAAATACCTTAATGACTACTTCTAAATTGTAGGTATCCTTCAATAATATCCAGTCCCAATTAAATCTTGATAATATCTCTTCATTGGCCAAAGATAACAAAATAAAATCATTTGAAGAGTTGGTTCTTAAGATTGGGTATGATCCAACAAATTTCAAAGCAACAGAGGATTTGATAAAGAAAAAGAATGTTGATATATCATCTCTTAGAAAGCAGTTGAATATTCCAGCAACAGAGGATTCACAAACCAAAGAAGTGGCTGAGACTGAAAACCACAAAGAAGAGATGTTAAAATTAATCATGGAACAAAATGCACAAATAAGGGAAATGGAAGTAGAGATGGACAAGCTGATAAAAGAAAAGGAGAAAAATGTGTAGTTGTCCACAATTCCACTAGATGCAGTGCCTCTGATAGGAATCAAAACAACATAAGTTTCTACATCAACATCAATCCCAACAACAATCACAACATCATTCCCATCAATAATCCCAGTACAAATCTCATATGCCTCTAATAAGCTTGCAAAATATATGGAGGACATGTCCATACAAGGGGAATAAATCAAAAAATTACAGGAAGAGGTAAAGACGTTACAAAGGAAGAAATGCATAAGTCTCAAAGGCTCAATCAACACCTACAACAATTAGGAAAAGAAACTACCATGGGAAATACCTTAGCCCAAGATAAGGAAAACATATGGATAGATATCAACAAATCCATGAGAGAGATCTAGCCCTCCATACATATCATTTTTGAACAACATGAATTAGTGCAGAAATACAGAGGAGCAATACAAATAATCAAGGAATAATTGGGAGAAAAACCAATAGATGCCACTAAGCTCATCAAATTTCTAAAATACAAAAACAAACAGGAGTTAGAAGAGCTGGAGATTGAGAACATAATTGAAACCATCCTATAGATCAAGAAGGTTCTGAACAAGAAAGGCCTAATGTTGAAACTGAATAAAAATCTCAGGTGATGGACATAGGTGTGCAGAGGGTCTTCAAAACATTTTAGGTGCTACATAAGAAAGGGCTTCCTAGGTTGTTAGTACCGAATGACAAATTGATCACTCTGCCCGATTACAAACAAAATTTGAACACAATGGAAAAACAAAATTCAAAGTTTGGAGGAATACAGGGAAGCATAATTGGTAAAGACTTCCTGGAGACACTATAGTTTGACTTGAGCATTCAGCATGAAATCAAAGATATATTCATCACAAAGACTACTTTTTCCAAGTACATAGAGATGGATGAAATATACAGAAAATTACTGAAGATATCAATCCCAAGTAAAAAAATGTGGGAAGAGCTATGTGTATTACTTGAGTAAAGACAGGTTTTATGTTTTCATCAGCAAGGAGCAGAAGCTAACCAAATTCAAAGAGACAAGTCATCAACAACTTCCATCAAATCAACACCAAAGGTCCTGACAAATCTACAAGATTCCTACATTTTTATAATTTGATATTTACTTAGTTTAGATATCCCTCCAAAATATCTTGATCAATCATGACATGATATGATGTAAGTAGTTGTATAAATACTTCTCTTTTTTAAGTATTGAGGACTGGTTTTTGCATCCAAAAACTACTGTGTAAATTTTCAAAGGATCGACCAATAATAAAAAGGGGCTCATTTATAGGTTTCTCGTGTCAGACTGTTGGTGATGTGCATCTTTCTTTGTCTATGTGTTTTCATTCTCCATTAATCATTTATGTGTTCTTAATTCTAATTATTCAAAAGAAGTTAAAGAACATAATTTATCTCAACATACTTTGTTTCTATTTTTTGAATGATATTCATGTTATTTCATCTAAAAATAAGTAAAAGAATTCTTAACTTCTCTTCTACTTAGTAGACTTCCCCTCTTTTTTTCTCATTCATTTCATTTAATTTAATCAAATCCAAACAGTTTTACTACCCTACCCTGTGGAGAAAACCTTATAAAAAGATGAATCAAATCCCTATCCTTAAAGATAGACCCCATAGCCCAATGGAAAATTAAGCATTCAATTAGCCAGATATTTCAAACAAGAAAAAAAATATTGAACTGTCATAACTAGAATAACATTCTAAACTCAAACAAATATAAATCCTATAGAGAGATCCCTCTCTGAAGCTAGCAGGGCTAGATCCTAGATTCCAAAGTGGTTTGGTACATACCTCTGTCTTTTCTTCTAAAACCTCTGGAAATTGCAGAGTGATATCATAGTGGCGACCAAACTGAGGAAAGAACAAATTTTCCAACTTTATAAATTATCTTCCCTAGTAAGAAAACATTATTTCTAGACAATTAAAGATCTAAATCTTAAGAGATAAATGTTCATAGGTTGTAATACTTTGTAAATAATTAAGTATGTTTTTTAAGTTTAAGTTTTGGCTCCAAAAAGAATTCACACCACATCACATCCTGATCCTGAACCTATAAGGTTGTAGATAATCCCAAAAAATTGATCAGAAAAAGAAGTCTAGTAGAAAGTCAAGGGAGAACTAGTCCTCCTACTAGGGAAACCTATCCTCCAGAGAAGTTTGTCACAATCCAAGATATTCAGTTTGATCTACCATTTTAGCATAGTTTATTCAGAACCAAATCTAAAATATTTGTGGATGAAACAGTATTATATCAAGCTATCCTCCAACCTAAGACTCCTGAAATACATTCTCTTGAATCATATCTTGATCAACAAATCCTTCAAAATTTTGAGAAGTTACAAGATCTAGCATCAAAATTTGAACAATCTTTGCATAAATCCTATGTTCAATAGTCTATTGAGCTTTCCGCGTTGACTATTTTTGCATCACCTATCAATCCTCAACTGGTTCATCCCATATCTATCAATCCTTCTTCTTTCTCTTTTTCCACTACCTCTCCAACAACGTCACAAACAATGATCCAACCTATCATAGCAGTTTCTGCATCTACATCATCCACAAGCTCATATGTTATTCATCCTCCTATACCAATCATGGTAGCAAGATATGCTCCCCTCATTTTGGATGCTCCTTTACATAATATGCCTCAAGACTATCAAACTAGGATTCCTCAATTTGATGGCACTGGAAATATGACTGCACAACAACATATTGATAAGCTGAATGAATTCTTTGACCTGCAAGAAGTAAATGAGGAAGATGTCAAAATGAGATTTTTTTCACAAAGCTTGAATGGACAAGTCAGGAAATGGTTCAAAGCCTTACCAACTTCTAGTCTAAATTACATTATTGCCTTTCACCAATATTTCTTGAATAGATGGGAAGTTAAGAAAAAACCACTTCAAATTCTATCTAAATATGAAAGTATTAAAAGATATCCCGGGGAAAGTGTGCAAGATTATTGCACCATATTTAATAACATTTATAATGCAATTACAACAAACATTAAACCCCCAAAAGGTTTATCTTTGATTAAATTTCCTGATGGTTTTGATGTTGACATGTCTTATCAATTGAGAGAAATAAACTCTGCAACCTTGGAAGAGATGCAGAGAGATGTTGTGAGTGTAGAGGCAAATTTGTTAGTTAAGAGGGATAGATAAAAAGGATAGAGAAGAGAGTAACTATAAAATAAGAACTTTATACCTCTTATTTTGATTCTAAACTAGACTCTCTAGTTAGAACTATGGAAGGATGATGGAAAGATTAGATATTGGTGATAGGACTCCTCCCAAATAAAATCAACCCAGTCCCCAAGTCAGAAATCCTAATTTTAGGAGAAATCAACCACAAATCAGAGAAACGTAACCAAGAGAACAAAGAGAACAAAGAGGCCCAGATCAACAAATTAGGCCTCATTTTCAAGAAAATTATGTTGATGAAGGGGAAGAAACAATTGAAGACCTTGATGATGTTCTCATTAATGTAATGGGAATAAATGATAATGATTCTATTTTTCTTACCCAAGAAAAACAAGATCTTTTCCTCCTTTCACAAACTCAAATTGATGAGGAAGAATCAGATCAAGAAGATTTTGAAAATGCAATTATGGAATTTCATAGGTAGTATAGCCTTAGAAGTAAGAAGTCAACTGATAATCCTACTAAGAAAAATTATGATATTAAAAAGACAATTGACATATCATCTAAGAAAAATCCTAATATTCCCCCTAAAAAGAATACAAAAGTTCCAACCAAAAGAACGTCTGACTTTGTCTCAAAAACAACTCAAACTAATGTTCCCTCTACTAGCCAGCCCAAAGAAACTTCACAAAAGAATGTGGTTGAGAAACCAGATTTTTCTAACCAAAATAAAATTCAAACATCATTCAACTTTCAAAGTGAATTAGAAAAACTTAATATACCCATTCCTCTAAAACGATTAATGAATAAGAATAGTTATAGATCACAAGTGATAAAATCTATGAACATAGAGGCATGTACAGATACAAAAAATTTCGTTGATGATCAACCATAACTATTATTTGGACCTGAAGTGGTTGATAAACTTGAAAATGGAGTTGTAGGTCCCCTTTCTACATCAGTTTAAACATTCATGACAAAAATTTACACAATGCCATGTTGGACTCTGGTGCTTCCCACAACGTTATGCCTAAGACTGTTATGGAAAAATTAGGACTTGATATCAATAGAACATACAAAGATTTGTATTCTTTTGATTCAAGTAAAGTAAAATGCATAGGTCTTATCAAAGATGTGTGTGTTACTTTAGAAAAAATCCCAGCCAAGAGTATGGTAATGGACATAGTTGTTGCTGACATACCTCCTAAATATGGGATGTTATTGTCTCTCTCATGGGGAGATAAGTTACAAGGAACCCTTCAACTGGACATGTATTATGCTACCATCCCATTATTTGGTCAATAGAGTAGATTATATAGGGAGACACTGATGAAATACATGGTCAGTAGTCAAGATAAACCACATAATTATCCCTTATATTTTGTTCATTCAAACCTTCATTATTTTATTTTGTATAATGATGGAGACATAAGAAAACAAATTGCCAATTTAGAAAATGATGTTTATAACATTGAATAAGATAAAATAACTTTTGAAGAAAATGAAACAATAAAGGTGGAATCTGATAAACAAAATGAACCTCCGTGGAGCTTAGACTTTGATGGGATTGTTAGTAGTGAAGGATCAGGGGTATGTGTGTAGGTCTCAAATTCAATAACAAATCATTCATAAGGTCATTCCTATAAGTTAAATTTTCAATGTACCAATAATATATCTGAATATGAAGCCTTAATGCTAGGTTTACAACTTTTAAAGAAGCTTGGTGCTAAGAGAATCTCAATTTGGGGTGATTTTGACTGATAATAAATCAGATCAAAGTTGACTACTCTATTAAACACCCAAGATTGAGAGCCTACAATAATGTTGTCCTAGATTTTATGGAATGCTTTACTGAGTATGACTTGTTAGCCATTCCTAGAGACTAGAACATTCTTGTTGATGGTCTGGCTACCTCAAAAACTACTTGTAAGATACCATTTCATCCTAATCACTAGTACACGGTTGAAGTAAAGAGTAGACCAGCTGTCCCAGATAACATCAAATATTGGCAAGTTTTTGGAAACGATGAACAAATTGAATTTTTTTTGCAATCAAAGAATGAATTTGATTGTGCCAATATAGATGTTGATTTTGATGATGAAAGAGAAAATGTGGATAAGATAGGTTTAGAATAAATAAATTAAAAACAAGAAGATCTGGACATTTTGCAATTGAAATATAATGTTTTTCCTAGAGGATTAGTCCCTTTAGAGGAGTTTTTTTATTTTGATGATGTGGCAAAAAATCCTAAAATTGAACCTATTGGAAAGGAAGTTGAAGACCACAACATAGGAACTGAAAAAGAAACAAAGATGATTAAACTGTCTAAATATTTACCTCCTGCTCAAAAACAAAAATATATATAATTATTGAGAGAATTCATAGATGTTTTTGCATGGAGTTATGAAGATCTGAAATCTTATGAAACTAACATTATATAGCATAAAATTCCCATAAAAAAAGACCAAAAACCTTTTAAACAAAAACATAGGAGGATTAGCCCAAAGTTGATGCCTCTGATTGAAAAAGAAATAAAAAATATGTGTGATGCTACGATTATTGTCCCATTAAGATTTTCTAAATGGGTATCAAATTTAGTTCCAACTAGGAAAAAGAGTGGAGAAATCAGAGTGTGCAATGATTTAAGAAACCTTAATAAAGTCTCTCTCAAAGATAATTACCCCTTTCCCAAAATGGATCATATTTTTCATAAGGTAGTTGGGTCCAGTAGAATTTCTCTGTTATATGGTTTTTCTGGTTACAATCAAGGTTTAGTCCACCTTGATGATTAAGAAAAAACAATATTTACCACACCTTGGGGCACATTCATGTATATGAAAATGCCTTTTGGTTTAATGAATGTTTGAGATACATTTCAGAGAGAAATGGATATTTGTTTTGTTGATGAACTAGGTATATTCATTGTTATATACTTGGATGATATCACTATTTTTTCAAAAACAGATGAAGAATATTTGCTCCACCTGAGAAGAGTTTTTGAAAAATGTAGGAAATTTGGAATTTCTCTCAATCCAAAGAAAACATTTTTTTTCCTAGAAGAAGGAAAAATGATAGGACATATCATTTCAAAGGATGGGATCAAAATTGATCCCAGTGGGATTGAAGCCATTCAAAATATAGATCATCCTAGAAACATAAAAAAATTACAATCCTTCATTGCAAAAATAAACTTTCTAAGAAGATTTATCCCTAATATGGCAAAACTTCTAAGAAATATAACAAACATTTTGAAAAAATACACAAACATAAAGTGGACCATAGAATCAAAACATTATTTTGATCAAGTGAAACAAGACTTAACACAAGACCTTGTGCTTATCAACCTTGATTTCACACAAGTTTTCCTCATGTTCTCTTTTGCCTCTTTTGCCTCTGAGCAGAAGAATAATGAAGGCCATGAAAAACCTATTTCTTTCTTTAGTAAATACTTGAGAGATGTTGCACTGAAATACAACATCATGGAAAATAAATCTTTTGCTCTGGTAAAAACAATAAAATATTTTAGATTATACATTCTTCATTCACATATAATTGCTTATGTCCTAAACTCTGTCGTGAAAGATATTCTGACCCAAGACAGTCGTGATGGAAAAAGGGGTAAATGGATTGATTTTATCCTTGAATATGATATTGAAATAAAACCTACCAAGCTCGTTAAGGGTCAGGGATTAGCTAAATTAATGACATAGACCAATTTTCATGCTTTAGATATAAATTTTATAGCTACAATGGATGAACGAGAAGAGCATGCAACTCCACAAATTACAAAGGATTTTTCAACCTCTCTCTGGTATGTAGACTTTGTTTTTGTCTTACATCATTTACAAGCTCCTCCTGGTTTAACCAAGACTAAAGCTAGATTTCTTAAACTCAAAGCTATGAAATATTGTATTTTGAATGGAAATTTAGATTAGAAGGATGTTGGAGGGATTTTACTCAACTGTTTATTGAAAGATGAGGAAGATAAAGATTTGCAGGAGTTTCATGAAGGATATTGTGCCGGACACTTAAACTGGAAGACCACTGCCAACAAAATTCTAAGAGCTAGTTTTTACTGGCCAACCTTACTTGCAGATGTCCATAAGAAAGTGACCTCATGCCATAACTGTCAAATCTTTGAAGGAAAAAGGAAACTGTTGCCTTTACCCTTGAAACCAATATCAGTTAAAACTCCTTTTCAACAGTGGGGTTTAGATTTCATTGGAGAAATCCATCCACCATTATCATGCCAACACAAATGGATCCTCACAGCCACTGACTATTTTACCAAGTGGATTGAAGTTGTACCTACAAGGCAAGCCACTGATGTTGTGATTATTAAGTTTTTAGAAAAAAACATTCTTTCAAGATTTGTATTTCTCAGGAAGATCATCACTGACAATGCAACAACATTCAAATCGAATAAGATGGTGGAGTTTTGCAGCGAATTCCAAATTACTTTAGGACACTCTACTGCTTATTACCCTCAGGGGAATGGATTAGCAAAGTCTTCCAACAAGAGTCTGGTCAATATCATTAAAACGTTGTTGCATGATAACAAGAAGTCATGGCACAACAAGTTGGTCAATGCATTATGGGAAAACATACTTACTACTAAGAGATAAATTGGCATGTCCCCATATAAGTTGGTTTACGGAATAGATATTGTTTTTCCCACTTAATCAGGTGTCCCTGTCATGAAATTACTGTAGGAAGTGCATGCAGAACCAAATGAAATATAGAGGAGAATAAATTAGACCATACAACTACAACAGGCTAGAGAATAGGTCTACAACCAAACTCAAGTGATCCAGAAAACTATTAAGAAGATATATGATACAAGAACCAAGGCCGATGATTTCCAGATAGGAGACAAAGTACTGAAATGGGTTTCAAGGAAAGAAGAGAAGGGTAAGCATGGAAAATTTGAGAATTTATGGAAATTCCCTTACATAATCAATGCTTATAGAGGAAACAATGCATTCATGATCAAGGATATGAATGGAGAAAATATTCTAGGTGGACCTGTCAATGGTAGAATGTTCAAGAATTATTTTTCACTGGAATAAAAGCATTTCTCATCCAAGTTCATTTTAAATACCATTTTACTTTTTACTATCATGAGCGAGTGACTCATATCAGAAGTTGAAGCCTGAAGAGAAGGCCCTAAGATCCTTATCAGTTATCACCAGGTTTACATATACAATAAAACAAATCAGATGGAAAAATTACTGGATAAGACGATTTAAGGTGACTACTCACTAGTTCTTGGCACCTCACGGGGAGAGCCCCATCCCCAAGTGGAGTCACCGTTATAGTCCTATATTTTATAGTATCACCTCATGATTGAGTTTCTTCCTCCAAGTTATTTTATATTGTAAATAATATTTCATTCTTCAAATTATTTACAAAAGAAAAAGATAAAGATAAAAAATAGTAAAAAATGAAAAGAAGGTATAAAGAAAAGAAAGAAAAAAAAAGAAAAAAGAGAAAAAGGAGAAAAAATAAATAAAACCCCATCAAAAGAAAATAAGTTTGAATCATACAGTCTAAATCATGATCAAACATTTTAAATTTGTTGTTGATAGGTTAGAGAATAAATTTGGTCAAATTGTCTAATCTTGGCCAAAGTAGTTAGGTAGAGGAATAAGTTAATCTAATAGTTTAAGTTGGATTAATGTGTTAGATACATAGGTTAGAATATATGCTAGGTGATTTTTTATCTCAAAGAGAATTGAAAGGGGTTTTCATTTCAAAATACACTCTAAGTTGATCAAATTTGGTTATTATAGCATATGAAAATAAAATTACAATGTGAATGTTTCAAAAAGCAAGAATTATTCTTTATGGCACATTTTTTTATCCTAAGTTCGGAAGTGGACAATGCGTTTTGTCTTGTAGTGCTTAATATTCACGTAAATCTCCATCGACAAAATCCACCTTTCCCCGATCAACGGTCCTCATTTATTTTCTCCCTCCTCGACCTATCTACTGTTACCAGTAGGGGGGGTTCTGAAATTTTTTATTTCCCCACACTGGTCCCACATAATGTTGCGCGTCCTTAGCATTTCGAACCCCCCCCTCCTATTTCCACTTACCTCCAACCCGCCCCTCCGAGATCCGTCAAAAAAAAACCTGATACCACTCACTCTCCCTGCCACTGTTATCCTATCCTTACATGCCACCTATCCCACTCAACATACCCGTTATCAAATTAAAGCTTTATGTGTGACCGTTAACCATCCCATAATGACACCGCGCCATAACAAGTATCCACTCTACACATTAAAACCCCATTTTCATATGATTACACTATTTTTCAAGAAAGATATGATGAATATCACACCAAGCTAAGCTTTCAAACTAACCGCCACCATCTCTCACTGTCAATAGGAGAATCCTTTCTCGTGGTGATACAACTTCGCCATTCTTTTTCCTATTAATTATGTCAATTATGGCCCTCAAGGTCAAGCCTTCCGACACATTTGAGAACCCAATGATTCCCCATCCCATTGAATTCTAACACATCCCTCTAGAATAGAGGGATTACAAAGTTACATATTTGAGGTGAGAATTCCACTTATTTGAATTGCACTCCTGCCTGAAAGAGATTTTCCTTGACAAGAGACATGACATTGGACTCTGGGTCCAATTTTCCCCTATATATGTTTCCTCAGACTCATCATTTCTCAGAATTTTTCCTCATATGACAAGCCAATTACTTGTCCAGCCAAAAATCCATTGCCTCCCCCACTGGCGAAATACCATTCCCAATTACCTCTGAAGCCATCGACCAAATGTTTCAAATCCATAGAAATGACTCGTCTACTCCATTCTTTGTTGAAGACCTAAATGATTTATACTAGAATTTAACTTTTCTCCAGAGAGCCCAGATCATAGAAATCTTCCTCCCTGAAGATGCCCANNCCCGCTCACCCATTTTCAATTTTCATAGTGAAAGAAAACTAGATCATATCCATGTTATCATACATGTTAGGTTATTACTCAGGTGAATGGGTAGATCAGCCTATTTTAGGATTTATACCCCATGTTTTCTACAAAGGAAAAGGTTTCCATTAAATTCAATTTCAGTCAATTTCTGGCTGATAGTATTCATGATCAGTTCTTCAAGTTTCCAACCAAAGGGATGTTCAGATACTCTTCAATCCCGGTTTACATGTTTCTATTTTATCAATCATATATGTTTCCTTGTGCACTTAATAAGTTAAATAAGGAAGGAAACCCATAGTCAGTTATATCATGGACCTCAATGGCGAGGACAAACTCAACATAGAAAAACTTTAAGGATTTCATAGATGAATTCATTCATCCAGTTGTTGGTTTGCTAATCAACAACAGAGAGCCAATGGTCAGTGAGGAAATTCAAAAGGTCTTACACCTATCTGATCAAGCCAAGACAGGGTATTGGTATTTATACCAAAACTCTACAGAGATAAGGGTATATGGGTGTGAGTTGCCTCCTTACAAATTTCCCAAATACCATCCAGTGAGGATTTTTTCACTAGAGTATATAATGAAAATGGTAAATTTAGATGAGATTCATTTTTTTGTAGCAAAGAATAAATGCCAACTCATAATCAAAACTCAGATTGGACCTTTCATTTGCAACAATAGATCAACAAGAGAAGAAGAAGATAGCCTTTTGAAACAAATGAGGTTTCCTCTGAATTTCACTTGGGCATATGACCCATTTGGTATCATTTCTAAACTCAGGATCAAATAAAAGAGAACTCCTTATGTACACACACATAGACTAGAGGTATAAAGATACATGAACCAGATAGAGTGGTAGGAAAAACACATTGCAAGAACTAGAAGAGAAACATACCTATGTAATGACTTCACAGACTAAATGCACTAGAGGGATTTGTTTTGTTATATTTCGATCCTTCTACTCCTCATGATCTATCTCCATATGAGATGTTTTGTATCTAGGAAAAAAAACTTCTTCTTTTTATTCTTCGGTACATGGATGTATATAGTCATGTATACAACTTGGATAGTATACTCCATGTCTCATCTAATATGTTTCCTCCTGCAACTGTCATTATAGATCCCTTAGGGTTATCACATGTGAACTTCCCAGAACAAGAAAAAAAAGGGAGAAACAATAGAAAAGAATAATATTCTTTATAATAATAATAAAAAAATAGTGAGAACACTCTTCAAAGTATCTCCTTCATAGCTATTACTTGTGACCTACCTAAAACAAGGGTCAAAAGTAAGAAATGCAATAATAATAAATGAGAGAAACACTCTTCTAGTGTTGTGATCAATCATTCCTCCATGCTAATTTGGAAACAAAACAAGAAGTTTCTTCTAGGAGATATGTTAGTTATATCTAGTAAATAATTACAATCAACATTTATCTCAATAGTTCTTGCATGCTACCAAGTATTCAATAATTAAACTTTTCAAATATTTCTATTACAACTATAGTGTTTAGCAGTTATCAAACTTGATATGTGTAAATTTGAATCTTATCAATTTAATCAATCAAACCTGGAACCTACACTCTTGTCCTCAAGAATGACTGTGTTGATTTTCTTCCAAGTCTCCTTCACTCAATATGAAAAGTGTTTTCTTCAATCTGTCCTCTATACTAAGATAATATTCTTTCTTAATATAAAATTGAGTTAGAAAATAAATTCTATAATATCAGCCTTAATTAATCTAATACTTTGACTTTAATTTGGACGAGTGATTAGTATGATAGTCATAACTTCAGAAGATCAAAATAAAACCTAGATGTTCATAAGATCATAATAATGCCATAGAAAATAGAGGCATATCAAATTAATTAAACCTAGGGTGCATTGTTCCTCTGAATGTGCTGGATCTCAGATCCTTCTGGATTTATGATTGTTGATTTAGACAAAAGATCATTTCTCCTACAAATACCCTTTACAAAAATGATACATTTTAAACAAATGTAAGTACATACCTCTTAAAGTATCAACAAATAGTGGCACCATCTGATAGTAGCGTCAAGCAATAATGAACCTTTAAAAATTAAAAGGTGTTGCAACCTATAATCTAAAGGTAGTTGGACATTTTCTAGGGTAAGGCACACTAGGACAATAAAAATCATTCGCATCACCTCAAAAAAACTTTCACTGCAACTGGTACTAAAAATGGTGCTGCAACTTGCATGAAGGAAATGTAACTGCAACTGTAATTGATACTTCAACTACAATTGATACTACAACTGCAACTAATATTGCAACTGCAACTGATACTACAACTGCAACTTAGGGTTTTATGAGGAAACCCTAATTTCTCAAACTTCAAATTTCATAATTTTGATCTAGGGACTAGATGCGCCCTTCTAGGGAGAGCTCCTAGGTGTGGTTACTTTCTTCAATTTCCTCCTCAAACAAATAAAACATAACAGTTAAGATTTATGAAGAAACCCTAATTCCATAGCAACTACAACACTGAAAATTAAATCTTGGAGAGGGTGCGTTGAGGCTAGCCATTTATTTAAAAACTATGAGTTGGTATCTTTTAGGCCTTCTCTGATACCATGTAGATATTTTACTTATACAACTAGAAATTACGGTTCTTATTTATTATTACAATTATTTATCACATTAGCTGCATATATAACATCATTGAAAGAGACATCATCACAGAAACAAGAGAGACAAAAAGATTATCTTGGGAAACCCTCTAGGGGGAGAAAACCCAACAAACTTCCTCAATATAGATTATCCAACCAATAAAAATGCTTCTCTTCCAAGACAGAACTAACAAGGTAGGAGATCCTCCTCTACTCCTTCACTAGGAAGAGTAGTGAACCACTTAACCAAGAGATACCAAGAGATATACCAAAAACCCTCCTTAACGTCACACCCAGTTGCAACAAATACCCCTCCAAGACTTGCTCACCTTTCCTATTTTTGCAGAGCTCATTGAGTGAGTGAACAAATGAGGTTCTATCCTCCCTTATAAATAGTGGTCTTGCCTCCCTTAATTAGGTCTGGACCGACCTATCATTTTACCCTCTTAATTTACATTTAATTTTCAAGGTATAATAGGGCCGAATTTTACAATAGAACAATAGGGTCATCTTAATAAATATAATATAATAACATTATTTAGGGTTTGTCTTGTTCAAATACAATAAGGATATCTTTCGAAGCTACTCAATATTCAACACCCCTCCCTTCCATAACCAACATTTTCATCTGTTGCACCGCCCTGCGTAATCATCGCCATAACCCAAAAGTGTGCTTGTTTATTCATCCCAAACTGGTGTTCCCCATCCACTTAAGTTTTTGCATGCATGACCCACCTTTTACATCCTCTCGTTGATATCTAGACTCTTCTTTTATCTTCTTTCATCACCCTACCATCACCCTGTATTTGAATTAATTAAGAAAAGTGTTTTTTTTTATATAATATTGGGGGGAATGTGAGGCGGTCAATTGCAACCATTTGAATTTTCAATTTGAAATTCAAAATAAAAAACATGCATTCCATCTCATTTAAGGATTTAAAGTGCATTTCCAACACAACTATTGATCTGTATCCCGCAAAATCTATGCAAACAACGAAGATGGTGTTAAAAAATATGATGCATGTTTGAAGGGATGGATGAAAATTGGATGGTTAAAATGAGGGACTATGCCATCGTATATAAGTGTCGTATATCATAGGGAACACTGGGATGGATGATTGATCAGGGGATCAAATTTTGCTCAAAAATTCAAAGTGCTTGGAATCGCTTCAAACTAGACGAGAGCATAGGCCTCGTCGTTGCGAACCCAACGCAACTCGTTTCATCTCAAATGGACATCAGGAGCGAGAGATATTTCAATCTGTTCGGAATGTCAAATAGGCAAAAAGAGGACGTTGATTGTATAGTCCGTATAGGCTGACGTGACAGGGTCGTACGACCGTACACTGACATGGAAGAGGTGACGTGGTAATCATTTATTGGCTGACAATTGGTCGAATTGGGAGGCGACATGTGGCATTGTTTGGTCTAGTGATTGGGTGCCACATGGCCCAGTCATGGGCTTCCCATGGCACCCAAGTATTTGTTGTTGTTTTATTTGTCAAAATATATTGGAGTCTGTGGGGTTCGACCCCCGGACCTCCCCACTGAATAGAACCTTCACAAAGACCGTCTAACCAATGGACAACCGATTATGACTTGATATGTATACGAGTCCATATATATTTGAATTTAAATTATGTGACAGTTGGCGGGGGGTCAGGCCGGGGCTTTGCCCCGGCCCGCGATCGTTTGTTTTGTATATGACCATGCCATATACCATATCACCCAACGGTTGGCGTGCGGAGTTTTAAACATAGCCCCTGGTCACGATTGCATTACCATATGACTTAGTACAATGGTTGGCGCATTTTCAAATTGAGTTTGAACGGTTCAAACGACCCGCCATGTGTCATGCTATTATTGCCTATGAACTTAACCCTTTGCGTCGGACGTATGGAAGACTAATGTGCCGAGGTGCTAGGAAGTTAGGGGCCGGCGTGCCCATAACTGTCCTACAGTTCACACTGTTGGCGTGGTTGCATCCGGTGCTAGGTTTTCACATTTTAAATTGTGTGTGTGCCAGGTTCATGTTACAAGGGTGCGTTTCGTAGATGCAGAGACAACAAGCTTGAAGGGGGGACTTCCAGGAGGCCTAACTTCTTCATTTTTCGACCGATTGAGGTGTCGAAAAAGCCCAGCTAGGGGTTTTTGGACGCTCTAAAGCCATTGGAGCAGTGTGTTTGTTAAGAACCAAACATCAATATAGCATGGAAAAACCTCAGAAAAAGTACTCAACGCCTTGAAACAGAGATAATTTTAGATAGTAAGCCTCTTCGAGGGGGAAACCTCCTTTTACCCCACTTAAATGTTCAAGTACAAGATGATTCAAAATGAAAATGTCTCCTTGGTATATATAGGAGACTAGGAGGTATAATTACAACTAATGGCC
>ML777856.1:53932-78358 GCA_009831015.1 Picea engelmannii | reverse complement strand
GTCCTTTCAAGATTATCGACAAGATTGGTAACAATGCTTTTCGTTTAGATTTGCCTCCTTATATGCAGATGTATGCAGTTGTTAATGTTGATAATTTGAAATTGTATGAGCCTCCATTGATTGATGATCAAGGAGAGCATGTTCAGATTCCTTCCATAGATGATTTTTCCCCAGATTATCTTACAAAACTGCATGAAGACACCATCCTTGATAGGAGAATGCGAACTTCAAAACGAGGAAATGTGGAGTATCTTCGAGTTGGTCTTAAAGGGACGAATCCAAGAAAATACAAGTGGATTGAGGTTGGAAGGGTGAGGGAACTATACCCTCATCTTCACATAGACTGAAAATAGTCTTTTGGAGGTCCAAAAGCTTCCCAATGGGGAGGTGTGATCAGGGGATCAAATTTTGCTCAAAAATTCAAAGTTCTCGGAATCAGTTCAAACCGGATGAGAGAGTAGGCCTTGTCATTACGAACCCAATGCAACTCGTTTCATCTCAAATGGACGTCGGGAGCGAGAGATATTGCAATATGTTCGGAATGTCAAACAGGCAAAAAGAGGACACTGACTGTACAGTCTGTATAGTCCGTACAGGTTGACGTGGCAGGGACGTACGACCGTACGTTGACATGGAAGAGGTGATGTGGCAATCATTTATTGGCTGAAAATTGGTCAAATTGGGAGGTGACACGTGGCATTGTTTGGTCAAGTGATTGGGTGCCACGTGGCCCAGTCATGGGCTACCACGTGGCACCCCGGTATTTGTTGTTGTTTTATTTGTCAAAATATATTGGAGTCCGTGGGGTTCGACCCCCGGACCTTCCCATCGCATAGCGCCTTCACAAAGACTGTCCAACCGACGGACCACCGGTTATGACTTGATATGTATATGAGTCCATATATATTTGAATTTAAATTATCTGACAGTTGGCGGGGGGTTGGGCCGGGGCTTAGCCCCGGTACGCAGTCGTTTGTTTTGTATATGACCATGCCGTATACCATATCACCCAACGGTTGGCGTGCGGGGTTTTAAACATTGCCCCCGGTCACGATTGCATTACCATATGACTTAGTACAACGATTGGCGCATTTTGAAATTATGGTTTGAACGGTTCAAACGACCTGCCATGTGTCATGGTATTATTGCCTATGAACTTAGCCCTTTGCGCCGGATGTATGGAAGACTAATGTGCCCAGGTGCTAGGCGGTTAGGGGTTGTTGTGCCCATAACCGTCCTACAGTTCGCACCATTGGAGCAATTGCATCCAGTGCTGATTTTTCACGCTTTAAATTGTGTGTGTGCCAGGTTCATGTTACAAGAGTGTGTTTTGTAAATGCAGAGACAACAAGCTTGAAGGGGGGACTTCCAGGAGGCCTAACTTCTTCATTTTTCGACCGATTGAGGTGCCGAAAAAGCCCAGCTAGGGGTTTTTGGACACTCTGAAGCCATTGGAGCAGTTTGTTGGTCAGTTTGAGCATTGCAAGACATGTTTTTGAGCACTTTGAGCAATTAATAATAATGATCCATTGGAAGATGGACCAGGAGATGTAGCCCAAGAGAGGGGTGAACTTCTTTATCAATTGTTGTGTTTATGTGCTTATGTTCATTGATTATGTTGTTGTCTATTTGTATCTTGCATGAGTAATCCTTTATTTAATGTGTTGCAAAGTTGATCCATTTGCTTCTAACACATAAAATTTACTTGCAAATAATGTCAAGATTTCAAGTCTTCTTCATTTTTAGATCAATGATAGGAGGTGCATAGATAGGTGATCATAATTTTAATGTGTAGGAGGGATGGGGCATATCAATATGCATGTATTTCCATCCAGTCTATAGTGTCTTTAAGACTCTACAACTAGGTGGATATTGCTCGTCAAGTGTCACGCGATGTGCCATGGGATGACTGATGTTCTTTCCTTTTACCATTGTCACAATAAACTTAGAAAAATATTTATGTATTCGTTCGAAACTATGCCTATAAAACTCATTTGTCTTTTAAAAATATGAAGATACCCACCATGTGATGTGATGTTGTATTTCCTTTCTTTAATAGGAATGCACATGTGTTCCTGTTTTTAATAATGTGTGAGCACTTTAGGAACATTTGCGCATTCCTAAATCGCACACGATTTAGGAATATGTGCACATTCCTAAATCACACGGGTTATTTCAATTTCCTTTTTTTTAGGAACACGTGCATGTTCTTGAACATGTTTTTCTCAAGAACACATACAGATTCCTAAATAATCCAAGTTGGCAAGTCTCTGTGATGGTTTGGTGAGTAATGAAGTTATAGGATTAAGAACATGTACAAGTTTCTAGGAATGTGCACAGGTTCCTTTGCACCCCATTGCCACTTTTTCATCCATCAACTTTGTGCACTCCCCCTAAACCTTAATTAGTGTAAATTGTATAAATACAACCTTTGGGGCTATGGGGAAAAGGTTGATGAGTTGGTCTAAGGTTGATAGGTTATTTGGAAATAGAAATCTTGAATTATACTATTATGTGATACATATAGGGCATATGATTGTAGTGGTGATATTGAATAATATGGATGAATACCCCCCTTTAATTTTTAGTTCTAGTGTTTATATGATGTGATGCATCGTGCTTATTTATTTTTGAGATTATGTATGTTTATGCATGGTTTATGTTTCTATTATGATTGCTTCTTAATTGTGGATGTCTAGTTAGGGTTTAATAATGAATCACTTTTCATCCTGCAATCTCCCTTTCGATCATTAATTGTCTTGACTATGCTTTTGGTGAGACCTTTTCCATTTTGGAGATTGGATATGTCAACTCATTAGACTACAATAGAGTACTTTGTTGGACACCTAAATCTAAAAAAAATCTTTGAGACCTCCATTGCCACTACACCTTTAGCAAATATAGTCAAACCAATCAAGCTAACCCTTGGAGCTCTATCTATTATCCATATTGAAAATAAAAAGTATATCATAGAGAAAGATTATATTAAATTGTATATATAAATATTTGAAGTAATACAAATCACCTAATTGATATGTATGTGTGAATGAAGATCAACCATAATAATTAAATTTTAATCTAAATTTATCATAAATTTTATTTTTACAAATTCTTATATTAACATGAAAAGTAAGGACCAACCACTTTATTAACTTACAATATTAATAATAAGAAATGAAAAAATAAAAAAATAAAAATATTATAATAATAATTATTTAAAAATAAACATAATAGTTATAATATTTTTATAAAAAATCATGATAATAAAAAATAAAACTAACTATTATAATAATAATAATAATTTAAAAATAAACATAATAATTATAATATTTTTATAAAAAATAATTATTATTATAAAAATTTATAATAAAATAAAATAACATAATTTCCACTTAGCATATCCACTTAAATATGCATTGCTTCAAAATCGAGAAAAATAGATTCCTAACTTCTTTTTTTCCATGCATTCGTGTTATGTGAGTTGAGTTTCATATATATGGATCGTATGTTCCAATCATGAAATCTTAAATCCATTTTAGGAAATTTCTATGTATGGGCTACGCACCATGGAAATACATTGCCATGGATCCCTTGATATTTAAGGTTTACCTTTAATGTGAGAACAAGCACAATATGTAAATATCTACTATTAGCATTGGTTTTGAAGGAGATAAGAATGGATCCGACAAAAGCTACGATCTCTTACTGTACATACTTTTTTTCTCTTCTCTCCTTCATTGATAATTATTGCTTTCTGATTTTATTATTTTGGATTGATATCCTTGACTAGAAAACTGTGTTTATGGTTTTGAAAACATTGCATCATATTGGTATTTGTGCATCATATTAGTATTTGTAGCACACCGGAGACTCTTGGAGGAATGCTCATTGGCAGAGGAGAAGAAGGGTCTGGAGCTATTACAGAACCAGCAACAAGAATTCCGATAGCTAAACAAAAAAACTAAAACAAAAATAAGCTATTTACTATCTGGAATATCACCAAAAAGTTCAGCAGAAACATATTTAGAAGTCAAACTAGAAACTTCTTATCATTGCATTCAATGAAAGGGGAGTGGTGAACTTTTTCAAGTGCGTGTCTTCATCAATTATTGTGCCTGGGAAAGACATCCATTCGTTTAAATCTTGTTGTGATCAGAGAGTTACAGGCTAGCTCAAAAATAAGAAACAAGCCGCAACTTTGGGGTATTCATGGAGTGCTCTGCGTGGGACGTTGAAAATTCAAAATTGAAATGACATGAGTGCGTCTTGGGAAGTGATCCAGTAAGAATATCTCCTCTTTCGTTCTGTGATCTGGCTGCACGATGGTGGTCGAAGCATGAACCAACATTGATGGTCATTTGGTGGCAACGGGATTCTCCATAGATGCATCACCAGAGATCCATTATGTATGTCCATCCGGTCTGTAGAGTCTTAATGACTCTACAACATGATAGATATTGCATTCCACAGGTATCTCAGGAATACACTTACACGGATGTCAATAATAATCATTGACCTACCTGCAACATGTTGTTGGAGTCCCAACTCCCGAGTGTGATTTTGTGGTCAACAAGGGTTAATCTTGTTTATTAAGCTCTAGTCTAAACGTTCTAATTTTTGGTTTTTTTCAATGATTTTTTTTGTTATATTTTTAGGAAATTGGACAAGAAATTGTTGGATTTGCAAATTTGAGTGATTAATTTTGTATAATATATTGTGTCCTAGGGTTTTTGAACATCTTGAATCCATTTTTATATTTAAAAATGCAATTTAAACAAAATAAATTTGTGATTTCATGCAAATTCATATCGTCCGATTACTATAATGAACTCATGATCAACATGCACTCACTACACGGTATTGCAATGTTAGGAAAGATAAACATAATCTTAACAAGATTCTAATAGCAAAGAAAATAAAACCAAGAACAAACTAGAAACAACAACAATCAAACAATTGAAACAATGATTTACGTGGAAACCCAATGCTAGAAAAAAAATAGGGTAATGATAATAAATATTCTTATTATTTAAGGGAGAATTACAATAGCCAATCATCGTCATACAATCATCCTCTCCTCACTTCTCACACATTGTGCTACACTACATTACTCACTTCTCTCTTAACCTCTATGGGTATGCTTGTATATATAACACATATCAAATAGTTAGACAAGTTGATTACAATATGATACACTAGTTACAAAAACTGTTCACTATGGTGTGCATGCATGCACACTCTATTTTTAGTCAATGTGCATGAAACCACATGGGAAATTAGTTGGCACATTTTCAACAATATCCATATTAGACAACAATTTAAGTGATATATCATGCTCAAATTTATTCATCACCTTTCCTACAAGCCAAGAGAAGCCAAACATCATCACAAATCCACAATGTCTCTAATAGTATTGTTACATGAACATGTCTGCACGATTCACTCCAATGTGGACCATTATGCATCCGTCAACAACATGTCTTATAAACTGATGCACTTGTCCCATTTTGATACGTCGGACTATTAGTCAAATGCATAGCACTTTGACCACCACAAAACACCTTATCCTGTACTTTCCAAAACTTACCCAATAGATCCTTTCATTCTTTCATGACATAACTTGAGGTATGTTTCATCTTGTCTAACTCTCGTGAATCATAACCACAGACTAAAGCACTGCAACCACTATAGGTGATAATTGTTCTTTTGTGTTTGAAGCACCCATTTCCATGCTCTTCACCTGGTTTTTTGATGTGTCTACTGACAACACCAATTGCATGTGAAATCCTGATCATTTCCCATTGAAATCATCAAACTTCATACTAACATATTATACTCAAGATATATAACGCTTTTCTTCTTCATAAGTTAGGACATAAACCTGAAGAAAAATTACAATTGAAATCCAAAGGGATTTTATCAGTTTCACATTATTCATACTAAATTTACTGAGTATCTTCAACACATACTTCTGTTGTGATAACCAAGATTACCACCCTAATTGTCTCTATGTATTTCAATGCCCAAAATTTGTTTTGCTACTCATAGATCCTTCATCTCAAATGTCCTAACCAACTGAGCTACCCTCTTGATCTCAACCATGATTGTGCTTGCAACAAGCATAGCATTTAACACCAAGATAATAAATATATACCATAAACAGAATTATTATACTCACTTCTTGTAACATTTTTCTCACCATGAAGGAATCAAACATCGTGTACTGTTTTCCTGGCATGCTTCAGGACATATAATGATTCCTAAGTTTCCAAAAAAATCTTATGTTTCTATTCCAAACTAACATTTATGGTTGTTGCATATACATTCCCTTTTCTAGAAAACTCCACGTAAAACAATTTTAACATTTAGTCGTACTAACTCAAGATCAAGTGACACACCTAGTGATAACACAACATGAGTAGGAACAAGATTTTAACAACTGGCAAGAAACTTTCATGGAAATCAATAACTTCCCAAAACCCTTCTGCTTACAATCATGATTTGAACCTTTCATCCTTTTACTATATTTGATTGTATAAAAGGAGATTAATCAAACATTGCATCTCTGTCCATGTTGATTTTGTGGGTAGTAGGATCCCACATTTTGCATCCCTTAACATCATCATAATGTCAGTTATCTACCTATTTGATCTGGGTCTTACATAGAATGTTGATAAAAACATAAGAATCACAACCAAATAATTTCACATTTGAGTAATCACCAAATGACCAGTTCATACCTCTTCCAAAATCTTCATGTCTTTTGCAACCGATGGTGATCAAGTTACCAGATAACACAACTTCTTATGCCGACAAATATTGTTGCAACTTGGCATTATTGAACATGCTTATTTGATCCCAGCTTCCTTGCAATACTTTCCAATTTCCATGGATATGAACCTAACTTCATCATATATTCTCAAAAAAATGATTGACTTGCCAAGACATCAATCTTTCTATAGACCCACCTTTCTAAACTGGACACACTACTACACCTCGAACTTTGCATTTGAACAACTTTGACCAAATCTGGCCAAACCAACCCAAGTGAAAATTTGTTGCTCACCTCTAGGGACTTCACACTGGAGTCTCAGTGTTCCACCTTAACATGAAAAGTCCTTTGACTGAGTCCATCCAAGTTGGCCAAGTAATCCTTCATTGCTTACTTCCAGACCTATTTACAATGGAGTTCACCAAACATTTTATAGGATTCATTACATGTAATCCATGGACACAATACCACGACCTACCCAAAAAAATGGACTTGAAAAACCACGTGCTTTGACCTAAAAACCAGATTTAACTCATTAACTCTTTCACCGAGTCAAGGTTAACCCAACATACATGCCCCCCCACATATTCAATCTACCTAAATCTATGTGTATAATTTTTCATAGGTGAACCAATAAAAAAGGGGTACACATGCCTATCCAAGTCTCACATACATAATCCCATTTACATGCAATCAATAATTTTTATAGCTCTAAGGTAAATACATTTTTTTTCTTTCATAGTGTGTAACATCCCCAACATCTAATTGGGCTATGCCACGTAAAAGTTTCCAAATTGTATGCCAATTAAAACATATACAGATAGAAACTCTTGCGGAACAATATATAAAAATTAAAACAGAAAAATACATTTTGTAAATGCATAGATTCATACAAAAATAACAATAAACATATACATGCAGCATAGAAATACAATACCCATAATTATAAAGAGAGGTATAAACCACATAGAGGAAAAACCCATAAAAATAAACACATAAATAATAATGCAACATGTAATTTAACACAAAATTGACACTTATCTTGGTAAGAATATCACCAACTGTGTGCAGACCTTCCATGAACCTCCCAACCTTAGGCCATTCTCGTCATCACTCTTAGCAGTGGGTCACCACCAAGTTGGGACTAATTTATACCCGAGTAAAGGGATTCCTAACCAGGATGATGTATTTCAGACAACAGGAAAGACTCTGTCATAGGTGCCAACTCAAACTAATAACCTACAATCTCTCATTCCCCACATGCCTGTCCCACCCCAGGAAGTCTACCCCTTCTCTCCTCAAAAGTCCTTTGGTTGCCCCACCTCCTTTCCAGGCTTCAGCAATAGTCTGGATAGGAAGTCTCAGATCCTTGTAGCTACAGTTTAACATCTTTGGGAAATCAATTCCCAACAATTATCTCACGCAGAGAGAAATTTCTCATGAGATTGACAACCCGCCTCTTTAGTCTCCCAAGGGCCTAACAACCCACTTATTTAGTCCACCTCCCAAGCTAACTAGGTACAGGTACAGGTATGGGTATGGGTATAGGTACAATAATAGTAACATAAAGGTACAAAGGATAGCTGATTGAGTGAGTGAATGATGATGGAATGAATGAGAAAATAAACTCAGTCCAAACTATATGTATGCATGTTCCCAACTTGACACTTGTCATGTTGAGAGCTACTTTAGCCCACTTTTCCCCATCCTTAGAAATTAGGATAAAATAAATATTCATACTTTATACTTTAAGGAATATTAATATAATATTCATTTTTGGCTCAAGCTCCCTAGATTAATTCGTAATCCTTAACTTTTATCGCCCCCTTTCCCTAACTAGTGAAGTTTAGTCGCCCATACTCTTTTATCATGGTCGGTCTACATGTAATGATGTATTATATTAATGATAAGAAATATACAAAAATAGGCTCATTGGCCTTCAACATATAGGCTCTCCAGCCTAATTCAACACATAAACATCCTAGCTTATAATAACTAGGTCACCAACCTATAAAACACAACATATACACAAAGGCTCCATGGCCTCAAAATCATGTGCACTTAAGTTTGTTGTGCATGGTATCCTGGAATGTGCACACTTCATCATTTTAGTGCACAATACATGTGTGCACTATACCATGTAAGGTGAATGCGAAATTATATCAAACAACTCACCAAATTAAGTACATTTTCATTTACATTTTCAATTGGGGTTCGGCCTAGGGGTATTACATTCCCCTCCCATTATTTATGCACTGTCCTCAGTACAATATATACACATATACAACCAAGATTTCAAAAATCCTCAAAAAGATGTGGGTATTCTACCTGCATAGAATATTCATGCTCCCAAGTTGCATCCTCGGGACCGTACCAGGTTCATTGGACCTTTACAAGCTCTATGGCTCGATCCTGGTGCTATTTGATTTTCTGGTCCGGAATCTGTACCGGATGCACTAGGAAAGCGCCTTCTTGTTCCACCTAAATCACATTCTAATCAATAACATGATTAGCATCAGGTATATATTTCTTAAGAAATGATACATGAAATTCATTATGAATGGTCATTGATGTAGGCAAGGAAAGCATGTATGCTACGGGCCCAATCATGTCTAGTATTTCAAATGACCCACAATAGAGAGATTCCAACTTTGAACAATTTCCCAACTTCAGGGAACTTATGTTGACCTTCACTTTCAAGAATACATGGTGCCCCACTTCAAATTCCCTGTGATTTCTTCCCTTATCATCATAGATTTTTTTCTTGTCTTGGGAAGCCTTTAAATTATGTTTTATTTTCAACATTTTCTCTTCCATTCCCATGAGTAATTATGGCCCAACCAATGCTCTATCTGCTAGGTTATCCCAGCTTACCTTTGTGTTGCACCTTCTTCCATAAAGTGCCTCAAATGGGCTCATCTTTAGAGATGTTTGGTAGCCATTTTTGTACGCAAAATATACTAAGTGCAGGTAGTCTTCCCATTTTGATGGTTTATCCATCACATACCTCCTCTACATATACTCAATCACTTGATTCACCCTCTCTGTTTGTCCATCTAATTCTGGATGATAAGTTGTAATAAAATTCAAATTTGTTCCAAATCCATTAAATAATCCCTTCCAAGAATTTGAGGTAAATTTTGGATCTCTATCAAACACAATTGTCTTGGGTATACCATGTAATCGAGAAATTTCTCTCATATAAACATCAACAATGTTGGTTGCCTTATGAGTGATCTTTATCAAATAAAATGGGAAGCTTTAGTAAGCTTATCCACCACTACCATGATATCATCATGTTGCTTGTTTGTTATGGGTAATTTGGCGATGAAATTCGTTGTTACAGCTTCCCATTTCCACTCAGGAATGGTTAATGGTTGTAGAAAACTAGTTGGTTGTCTATGCTCAGCCTTGACCTTTTGACACTCCAAACATTTGGAAATAAAATCAACAACTTCTTTCTTCATTCCTAGCCAATAATATTGGCTCTTGACAACTGCAATAGTTTTCTGATATCCTAGGTGCCCAGCATAAGGTACATTATGCATTTCTCTCAATATCACATTTTTCAATTCCTTGGAATTTGGTACATAAATTCTGCCCTTGTATATGAGAATTTCATCATTTTCTAGCTTATACTCTTCAATATTTTGCTGCAAAATACCTTGTTGTAATTTTGCCACTAATTCCTTGTATTGCAAATCTGATTTTGCAGCCTCCAAAATTCTTCCTTTCGAATATTATGGGTACATGCTAATAGATGTACCATGCAACTCATGCACTCTTCTATTGAGTGCATTAGCCTCTTTGTTATCTTTCCCTTTGATATGATTTATATCAAAGTCATATTCACTGAGAAATTCTAACCATCTGCTTTGCCTGGAATTTATAGTTGGTTGATTAAATAATTATTTCAGACCATTATGTTATGTCCTCAGCTCAAACCTTTTCCCCATGAGGTAGTTCCTCCACTTCCTCAAGGCATGCACTATGGATGTCAACTACAAATCATGAGTGGCATAGTGTCTTTCATGCTCCTTCAACTTCCTTGATTCATAACATACAACAAACCCCTTTTGACTGAGGACACCACCAAGTCCATCTTTACATGCATCTGTGCATACAATGAAGTCTTCATTTGGATATGCAATCCTTAGTATTCGAGCACTTGTTAACAATTTCTTCAATTGTTGGAAACTATTTTCACAATCCAATGTCCATTGAAACTTCACACCCTTCTTTTGAAAGGAAGTGATTGGGTGTGCAATCTTTGAGAATCCTTCAATAAATATCCTATAGTAGCTTTCAAAGCCCATGAATGATATGAAGTCTATCACATTCTTTGGCGTTGGCCATCCTCTAATGGCTTCTATTTTCTCAGGATCCACTGCTATCTCTTCCTCTGAAATGATATGCCCCAAATAATGAATTTGCTTTTGATAAAAGGAGAACTTGCTCAATTTGGCATACAACTGATGCTCCCTTAATACTTGTAATATCATCCTCAAGTGTTGTTCATGCTCTTCCTCTGACTTAGAATATATAATAACATCATCTAAAAATACAATGACAAACTTATCTACGTATTATCTGAAAATACCATTCATTAAACACATGAAGACAACTGGTGCATTTGATAACCCAAATGGCACCACTGTGAAAGCATAATGACCAGACCTTGTTCTAGAAGCAGTCTTGTTGATGTCTTCTTATTTAATTATTACTTGATGATAACCTAACCTAAGATCAATATTGGAGAATATTTTTGCATCTTTCAATTGATCAAAGAGGTCATCGATCCTTGGAAAACAATACTTATTCTTCATAGTTACTTTGTTTAGCTTCCTAAATTCAATACAGAGTCTCAATGTTCTATCCTTTTTCTTCACAAATAAAACTGGGGCACCCCAAGGTAACACACTTGGGCATATATACCCTTCTTAAGAATCTCTTCAAGTTTCATTTGTAACTCCTTCAATTCCGGTGTACTCATCCTGTAGGGAGTCTTGGATACTAGAGTTGCTCCAGGCATCAGATTTATGAAGAAATCAATGTTTCTTTTAGTGGGTAATCTTGATATTTCATTAAATATCTCTTCAAACTCTTTTAGGACTGCATAATATTCAATATTTGACACTCTATATTTAGGTATTTACTCCAAATGAGATGCAAATATTTGACACCCTTTTCTGTAACATTTCTTCCGCTACAACAATGGAATTTCTCTGATGGTTACTTCCTTGGGAATTCCCTGCACTGTCCTTAGGTTCCCTTCCTCATACAAGCAAGTAAATGACTTTTTATGACATTCAAGGATAGCATGATTTTGGTCCAACCAGTCCATCCCAATTAGAAATTCATAGGAATGTAAAGGCAAGATGTTCAAATCTTCCTTGTTGTTCAGTCCATTCATATCCATAAGACATGACTTAACCATCTGTCTAAATTTTCTTTTGGATCTGGTAGCCAGCTGCACCAACCAATATTTTTCATGTTTGCTTCTTAGAAAATGCAAAATTTCCACCATCTTAAGATCTATATAACTATGACTAGCTCCTGAATCGATTAAAATAGAAATGGTTTGGTTGTTGATCATACCTTCAACTTCAATCATATGTGATTGATACTCTACTTTCTTGTTGTCCAGGGATGCATAGAACCTTGGTACATTTATTCCCATGTCCTCCATTGTTTCATCTTGTTGTACATTGTGGACAGTCCTCACTTTTTCACCTCTGGGAAGGAAATCTCTAAACATATGATTTCCTTTACAACCCCAACATTGAATAGGTGGATCCCTTGGTCTTTGACCCCCTGTCTCCATCATTCGAGGTTCTCTAGAAGTTGGCTGCCCCTGATGATTATTTCTAAAGAATGGTGGCTTAGTTACCTTCTTCCTCTAATCCATCTTGAATTTATTCTTATCTTCCCAAGATTTTTGGAAGGTTGGGCTTGCTTGTTTTTTATCATATAGGGATTTATCTCACCTTATGGTCTCCTCCAATGTTTTGGGATCATCATATTGTATTTTGTCACTGATGAATGATAGAAATCCACTCAAATCCCTATGAATCTTAATTGTCTCATCCTTGATGAAAGAAACATACTTTAGCAATTCTAAAAACCTTATTTCATATTCATCTATGGTCATACTCCCAAGCTTGAGTTCAAAGAACTCTTTAATTTTCTTCTCATAGTATCTCTTAGTCAAATATTTCATTTCAAAATATTTCTTGAATTCCTTCCGAGTAACATTTTTCTCTTTAATGTGTTACACCTGCACAAGATGAGTAATTATGAAATTGAAATTACTTTCTGATGCCCAACAACCATGTCTCTACATCTTCATCATTCTTGTGCTCACCATCAAATGTAGGAGGTTTTGTTTTGTTCATTACACTTCATAGCTCATCCACCCCATACCTCTTATGATTCTTGACTATTATAGCAAGATTTGGCTCACCCGATACAATCTTGCACATAAGGCCTTTTTCCATTTCCCTATGTAGACTTATCATCCCTGTCTGTCAATCCTAGAGCTAAAAATACATATTTTTCCACATGTACGCACCTTGCCTACTATACATCATGTGTATATGCAGGTTACACCTCTACAACCCATGTATATCGAGATTTGTGCCCAAAAAATGAAAATTAGTGTCGGGTTTCCATGTCACAATAGGAGATTTATGATCCTAGGCCTTGCATATACTGGAAACGTTCTAAATTAGCCCTTCAGTTTCATTTGAAGACTATAAATGGGCCAATTTCGAGCTATGGAAAACATGAGAAAGAATTCAACTTTGAGAGAAAAGTTACTCTGGAAAAAGTATTTACTTCATATTGAGTCTACATCCCTTTGTCCTTTAAGTTTGAACACAGTGTTCATCCCCCAAGTCTTCCCTTATTTGATTGAGAACTTCATTGTCTCTCTTCTTTGAGCTTATCTTTGGTGGAGGATTGAAGTGATGGAGGTCCAACTAGAAGGAACTTAGTTTCTTGGTTCCAAACCATGCCGACATGGAAGTTTGTAACATTTTCACTTCTGCTAATCATATATTAATAGAAATACTCTTTTCCCATCCAATTGATATCTTGCAAATATTTGAATTATTATTCCATGGGCGTACTTTTCATGTTTATTAATGGATTATCCTATTGAATGTGCTAACATCATTTATTATCACCATATGCTTTCTTTTCTTGGTTGTTGAGGATTAGTTGCATGTATATTGCTTTGGGTCAAGTGCTCAACGGTGGAGTTCATCGAACGTTTGGACAAGGTAGGTCGGTTATCTTGTCTTTCTAGCATAATTTTTTACATAACATACTTGAGAATAGAGTTTATTTATGCAGTCATTTCCATATGTTGTGGTTTACCCTAGCCATAGAGAGATTTTCCTCGTAAAAAAATTGGCGACCATATTGGGGATTGAATCTTTTTTATTAGGGTTTGGAGTACTTTTCTCCTCATATTGTTCTCGTTCCTATTGTGTTTCTTGTCATATCATTTCTTTACAACCTCTGTTCACTTTGGGTCTAGGTTTTTAAGCCTTCTCCCTTACTTGGCTTTGTTTTTGAAACATATATGCAGTTTTTGGCTTGACAATCACGTATATACGTAGGTCGTCCCTCTGCAAGCTGCTTACATATGCTTTGTTTCCTTGAAAAATCGCGTACATCAAACTTCTTTTCTTGTTTACTAGGTTTAGTGGTTGTTGGGTGGGATTTGATGTTTGTTGAGTCTTCTTGTGTCTCTATAGTGAGTCTTAAGTGTATGTGGGATGACAAGAAACCTGTCTAGGGGAAGGGATATCCCCTCGATACCTTCGTAGTGTTAAAGATATTTCTGGGGATCTATTCGTATTCAGGGATATTGATAGTGACTTTACCTATGTGAAAAAAGATACTTTCAAGGTTTCGGGCTTTGAAACCCTACCCATATAGTGGACCTGACTTATGACTGCTAGCCTGTGCATTGGTTATACATTGGTTGCTTAGTTCCTTGACTTAGGTGCCACATAGGTTACTTGTAGGGGTTATTCTGCAGGTATCTTGGGTCAGATAAGGGTTGGACAACACACAACCTTTATGGAGGATTACCTCTCTCAAGGGATCTGACCAACTAGTTTTTAAGCCCACGAGGGCCCATATAATCGATTTTGTTACCTCTGATCTTTAGCAAGGAGTCTCAAGCCCCTCTTTGGTGAGACATACCTTCTTTAGGGAGGGAGACCCCTTTCAACCACTTTAACCCATTTGTGTGCATACTGGCCGTTTGATTTTTGGTGTGCTCTTTGATTACTAGTTGGACTTAGAGGTTTATAGTGAGTTGTTGTGGATAGTGGAGTTCCTTTGGCTCCCTCATTTACTGCTACCCACCCCATGATGTTCGCTCATTTCATGGAGATGAATCCTTATGATTTTCATAATGGGGCGCATAACTATGACACTCAGTCCATGCCTTGGGCCTCTATTCATTTTCCTGTTGATATACCTTCACCTTTTCAACCCTCTCCCTGGCCCACTTGTATGAATCCTAGCATTGGATCCCGGGGAACCATGGCCCCTCTGCCTACATCTTCATTTGATATGAGTCATGTCCTTCAACCAACTTTCACTATGGGAGGTTGGAACATCCCCTCTTATGGATCCAGTCCTAGCTATTCTCTTTCAGGAGCCAATACTCAAATGTGTTCTTATTCTACTTATTACATCCCATCTGTGTATCCTTTGTTTGCTATGCCTGTTCCTTCAAACATTTTTCCCATAGCGGGTCCAAATGTATCCCTGGGTATTTCATACAGGGAGAATCAATTTTACAGTTTGGGATATCCTCTTCACGAAACCCCTTCACAAGGGGGAAACATATATTATCACTTGAATAGTCCTTATCATACTTATTTCTCTTCATATACTTCAGTGATGATTCCCGTACACACCTCTTTGGATCAATTAGGCGGAAGATACTACCTTTCTGGGCAGGGAAAAGGGGTAAAACAAGACCCTTCCTGACCTGCAATGTTTCAAAGCCAATATTTCCCTAGACCTTGGTATCAAATTCCACAACCCACAACTAGTCCAGTCACTGCCAGTCATATTGGAGCTCCATCACCAACCTCTTCCAGTCATGTTGGATATGGGTCAACGACCTTTGTAAGTCATGTTGACGACTCACACCCATTCACTTCTAGTCATGTTGGGGGAATAACCTTAGTTGCCACGAGTCACCTTGTTAAATTGTGAAATAATTAAGTCAAAGTCCCCTATTACATGTAAGGTATTGATTTTCATGTCAAAAGAAAGGTTAAGGCCTAGTATACGGTCTTCATACTCGACGATGTTTTTTTTGTAGTTGAACTCAAGCATGTAAGAGAAAAGGGTGGTCTCATTGTCTGGTGATATTAAGACTAACCCTACACCTGAGCCTATGATTAAGAGCACACCATGAAAATATAATCCCCAAGATACCTCCTTATTTTCCTCATCAAGGAAGAGGCATTTTTCCAAAATGAAGGTGTTTTAAATCCCTTCTTCCAGAACCTAGTGGGTTATATTGACATGATCCACAACACCTACATTTTTGGTCTTTTTCGGGGAATAAACTTTCTCCCCACCTTTGATGATATTAACTTTTCTTTCTTTGTGAGTCTCTTCCAAGACTTGTTGAATGTGTTGAAAGAAATTTTCTTTGGCCTGTTTTTTTGCTTGTCTCTTTTCGAAATCCAATATCTTACTCAGTGGGAAAGGTGTATTTGTTAGTGTCACTTACTTCTCATCCTATAATAGATTGATCATGAGATGAGACACCTTTTCAGCTTCCTTCTCTCATTCCTCTTATAGGTAAGTTTGAACATTGGGGGGAATGTACAGTGAGACAATGTCATTAATCTGATTAATATGAAAGGTCTCTTTAAGATATTCTTCCTTTTTTATGAGAGAGGAGGCTAAGTTTTATTCTATTTCACAAGATCTCTCTTGAGCCTCAATAAAAGTTGTAGGACGTCTCCCAATCAAAACCCCATATCGGTCTTTCATGGCTGATATGTAGTACTTGAGGATGGTAGCCTTGGAAGGTTTTAAATCTTTAGGGAAACTTCTTACGAGGGTGTTGAACCTATCACTAAAATCCCTTATACTTTCCCATGAATTTCTCTTGTAACTATAGAGTTGGCTATAAATGGATTCATAATCTTTCCTCTTTCCAAATATTTTGGTAAAAATATCTTGAAAGAGGTCCCAATTCATGATTGTTCCTCAAAAATTACAATTAAACCACTCCTTTTCCCTTCTGACAAAAGTGTAAGTGAATAGCTTGATCAGGATATCCTCATGTTGGTCATAATTTTCTAGAGCGCGAAGGAAATAATCTAAGTGATCTTTAGGTGTAGTGAGATATTCTCATGAAAATATGGGGAGCCATTCCATGAAGTCTTTTGGGATTTTATGAGGATATCAAAGGATATTTTTTATGTCCAAAGGTTTATGCGCCTCGTTCACCCGCAGGATCTATGTTTCATTTGGTGAGGTGGGTGCTGGTGAGATTGGAGGTGTGGAGGCAATAGGTTAGGAAGTAGGGATAAGAGAAGGAGAGGGACAATCATGAGAAGTGGGAGACGACGAAGGACTAGACCTTTCAGGTGAGGGATTACGACCTTTGGAAGGGTTTTTGGGGGTCATAATACACTTTGTTCATCCCATCTTGGAGTCCACAGACAAGCTTTAGGACAATATTGTTGAAAGTTAAAAAAGTAAGAAGGGAACGTCCCTTGGGTGGAGTCACTAGGAAAGCTAAGGAAGAGGATTTTGGGATAGATTTCTAAAGTATTGTTAGGGTTCTGAACCTTGAAAATGACATTGAAATGTTATCGCACATGTTGTAGTTTCGGAAAATAACAACCACCAAAATGGAAACAACTTAGAGAGCACCTACCCACTTTCACCTTAGGCAGTTGTTCCCATCACTTTAGATCTGAGGTAGTCACCTCAAGGGGGGAATCCTAGTGTCTCTAGGGGGTATTGAGATGGAAAATTAGAAGTATGGATGGATGCCCCTATATGGTAAAAGTAAAATGGAAAATAGTCTTGGGAAAGGTTAAGGGTCTTCAAATGAGTTGAGTGACCTATGGAGAGTAAGCTACCTGCCTTGGACATAATAAAAACCAAGTATACTTATAATATGTTAGATGGAAAAACAAGTTAAGCTTGTTTTCCCTAAATTCATCAATAATCAATGATATATATCAGCATATAAAAGATAACAAGATTTGCAAAATAAGTGCTAAAATTCCAATTGAATAAGCACAAAATAAGCTTGTAACGACTAGTTTAAGTCAACAATGATATAGTAAGACTTTGGAAAAAAATCAATGTTGTAACAAAAAAAATAACTACAGTGATATTTATCATCCTTATGGCTATAGAAAACCAATCTTTATAGAAGAAATATCAGCCAATGAAAATCACTTAAAACTAGCTCAAAAGGTGTGTTAGTGTTAGTAGTATGTTAGGGCAAAGTTATAGAAAATTTCTAGGGCTAGTTTAGGAGTTAGCTAGGGTTAGAAGGTTAGAATTATTTATGCGTGAGCATTGCACCAACTCATCATATGATTCAGCATCTAGCACAACCACAAACTTGGAGGGAATGGATCCCAAAGAAGGACGCACCAACCATCCCAATTTTGAGTTTAAATCTCAAAATTTTAATGAAATTTAATTTAATTAAGTTTTTGAAGGATCAAGGAAAGTCGAGCCACTGTGTTTGTATAGGATAAGTGTATAGTTACCTTTAATGGATAACATTTAGGTGGATCTAGATCCGATTCGGGCTAGATGTTTATTTATTTTAATAAATCCTTAGTTCTAGGTATTTTTATTGTGAAGTGCTAACACTAAGATAGTATGGAGGGAAAGCTCGAGAAGCCCCCTCATGTATAAAGATGTAATTTCCCCCACCTCTTGATGAATAGGTCTAGGAAGACTTAGTGGTATAGGCATCTCCAGTAGACCATAGTCTCACACATCATGGGGAAAATTCAACCAAACTAATGTTATATTTTGAAGTTGACTTAGGAAAAAGGGAAAAAGGGAAAAAAGTAACTCAATGAAAAATTAGATGTTGGAGGTTGAGTTAGATTTGAACCTAGGGGTTAAGATAACTCAACAAAAAAACATAATAGAGGTATAAAAGAAAGGCTAGGGCACACCTCTCATCTTCATCTTGGATATTTGGTATTTTTCTTGTTGAGCTCTTGAGCACATTGTTTTGAGGGTTTTGAGTTTACAAACCCTAGAGAGAAAATCAGTGGTGAAAGATTCCACTCACTTGTTCCAAGCTTGGTATCGGGGATGAAATAATCCACCCACACCATTCTACATTCATCACAAGTTCCTTCATCGATTCAGGAGAGCAGTAGGGCTACACCAGTTAGGGTTTTCCAGTAGGGGTACACCATTGCTTGAGGAGGAGTTCGATCCATATCATTGATAAAGCCTTGGGAGATTCTAGCAGTTGGGTTTTGTTTGCAGGACCTTGCTCATAATTTTGGAGGTATTCTTGAGGATTTACTACGACCTGATTATTAGCTACAGATTTGGAACGATGTTGAGGCAAGGAGGATTCTTGTTGATTCAGGAATTCTCAAATCTAGGGGGTTCTAACTCATATATGATCTTGAGATTTCTTCTAGGGGTTTGTGGCAGCCTGATCTATCATCCTAGAAAGTTTCAGAATATTTGGAGGTCTCCTTCAGCCAGGATGAATTGTTGGTCACTTCAGGGTTTTAGGAGGGTGAAGATTGGATTAGGGTTTCAACAAATTGGAGGAGGAAGACTTGATATTGGAGTTTTTGACTCCCAGGAGAGGTTCCCCTTGTACCTATATACACTTTGGATTTTGGCATGGTTTTGATATCTCCTTCTTATGGGCTAAAATATTGGCCTCTTTGTCATCCAGCGGGACACACCAGCAGCCTAAGGGGGTTGGATGTACCCTTTGTTCTTGGTATTTGGGATCTTCATCTCGTATTCATCCTTTGGAGGCCTATTTTGTATTGTTGGGAGAATTTTGTAGTAACTCATATATTCTATATTGGAGCCATCTGATGATTATTCTAGATCTGCTTCTATATTGTATCTGGTTCTTTCTTTGTTATAATAAAAGGTCAGATCTATGCTTTGTGGTTCCACATCTTGTGTATTGTTGAGATATTTCATGTATTGAGTGTATCTTGAATAAAATGTGACTGAATAACATAATTAAACCCTAAGGAAAAAATATCAGTGGCCAACTTTCATACACAACAGTAAACATTTAGTTTAGTGATTAGCTAGTGTCCCCAAATGAAAACAATTGGCTTGGGAACATTACAGTGGTATCAAAGCTCTGATCCTCCCATCTTGTGAGGATTAGCGCATGCGGAGGTATAGTGGTATCTAAATAGGCCGAAGGAAGAAGCATATTAGTAAAACAGAAGCCAAACTGGAGGGTTCAGGGGATGACTGTGAGCCATAGGGCTTGTCTTTCTTAGCACATGAGTTCCATAAAACCATAAGCCAAACAGAAAGTACCTTGGTCAACCACTTACAAGAGAACTATGATGAAAACCATAAGGGACAAAATGAAATCACTGAAACCCTATGGAAGGTAGATGAGAATATGAGGAAGGTCGATGAGAACAAGACTAGGATAGCCAATCTATTGATGCAAATGACTCAGAAAGGGAAAGGGCCAGAGATGTATGACAACAGGGAGACTAGTGGATCACACGGTGGAAATAGTTATAATCCAAAACATATTCCCTATCATCAGTCTGAGGGAAGCAACGGGGGAGGAACACCCCATGGATAGATAGGTAACAGGGCTACCCCTAGACCATACTTACCCATGTTCATGGATGAACATGCACAACATAAACAGGTGTATGAATTTGTTGATCATATGGCATGGTGTACTAGGGAGTACAATGATTTGGATATAATGATTCAGAGGCAGATATCCCTAGATCAATACTATCAACTCAAATTCAGAAACAAGCCTAGGATGAACCATAGGAGCAATTATAAGTTTGAACACAGAGCAGGGAAAATGGAGATTCCCTACTTTGATGGTATAGACAAGATGAAAACAAAGTCATGGGTACAGAAGCTAGACACTTATTTGCAGCTTAATCCCATGAGGGAGATAGAATCCATCAAGTTTTCCACCACGTACTTGGATGACAAAGCTCACGATTGGTGGTATCATGGACTGACCACACTAGGCCATAATGAGATAGTGGCACACATAGAGTTCACTTAGAGACTCATTCATAGATTTGATCAAGGGGATCCTGAGTTACATTTCTAGGAGCTCACACAACTCAGACAAATAGGGGCACTAGAGGTGTAGATTGAGGAATTCTAGAGGCTCTCATTCATGGTGCATGATGTATCACCGAACAGACTCATGATGCTCTTCATTGAGGGCCTGATGGAAACCTTGAAGGGTTTGGTAAATAATTTTAAGCCTACCAACCTACAGGATTCTATTTGGAAGACGAGATACCTAGGACCAACTTCCAAACCGAAATTTGTGCCTAGACCACCTCTTAACATAGGAGGAAGAGATCAAAGACCTCTAATGAACCCAGGAGGACATGACCCAAGGGGGTTTGACAGGGGCAGAGGCAGGTTGGATGAGAACATCATAGGGGAATTGAGGAGGAAACAACTTTTCTACACTTGCAAAGAGCCATGGAACCCATCACAAAAATGCATGGGCCATGGCCAAGTACACTACATAGAGGTGACTTTGTACAATGAGGAGGAGGGGGATTTCTACCATATTAAGAACATGGGTGAAGACACCACAGAGATGGTAGAAGAGGATACCACAGGTCATGATAGTACAGCTAAGGAGAAAACCAGTTTGGCATCCATCAGTGGAGTGCCCAAGTACAACACTTTTAGGATGAGAGGAGTCTTGTAGGGGAAAAAGGTGTTAGTATTGATTGATGGGGGAGCTTCTCACAACTTCAATGAATCAACATTTTTATGGAGGAGGCATATACCCACATTTGAATTTGAAGGATTCAAGTTGGATGTTGCAGGTGGGAGCACCATGAATTTTGACAGGTACATTCCAGGCATGAATCTTACATTGGGTAGGCATGAGTTGGTACAGGATGTCTATTTGATGGACCTTCTGAATACAAACATAATCCTTGGAGTTCAATGGCTAAATACATTGGGGCCTATTACCACCAACTACAAGATCATGGATATGTCTTTCACACAGGAGGGTGGATAGAAGGTAGTTCTCTAAGGCATGATAGGTAACTTAGCCAAGGAAGTTATGACCAAGAGGAAGGAGGCCATCTTTAGGAGAGAAGAGTAGTATATTCAGTTGAATCCATAATTTTGGCACGTGTGGATGAGCAAGGCAAGGTTCACTACACACCAGAAATCTAGGAAATCATTGACAAACACAACAAAGTGTTTGGACCTATCCCACCAGGAGTGCCACCAGACAGGGGGTTTGATCACATCATTGAGTTGGAGGAAGGATCAAAACCAGTCATCACCACACCATACTAACATCCAAATAATTATAAAGACGACATAGAGAAGGAAATCAAAGAGCTCTTGCATACGAAGCACATTAGGCTAAGTTCCAACCCTTTTTCTTCTTCAGTGGTGTTGGTCAAGAAGAAGGATGGAAACATGCACATGTGGATTGACTTTGGGGCATTAAATAAGAAAGAAATAAAAAATAGGGATCCTATACCAAGGATTGATGAGCTATTGGACGAACTGCATGGGGTTGTCTATTTCACAAAAAGTAACCTATTTTTCGGCTACCATCAAATCAAAATGAGGGAGGAGGACATCCCAAAAACTTCTTTGAGGTGTCATTATGGTCACTATGATATATTAGTGATTCCATTCAAGATAAATAATGCCCCAGCCAGGTTGCAATCGTGTATGAACCATGTCTTCAACAAACAATTGAGGAAGCATCTCTTGTTTTTTTTTTATGACTCTCTCATTTATAGAAAGACATGGGAGGAACACCTTCGACATGTGGATCAAATTCTGTCTATCATGGAAAAGCAATCGTTGTATTCTAGGGAGTCCAAATGTGAGTTTGGAATGATGGAGGTTCTTTACTTGGGACACATCATCGGAGAAAATGGGTTACAGGTACATCAGGAGAAAATTAAATCCATAATGGAGTGGCCTACACCTAAGACCCTTATAGAATTGAGGGGATTCCTAGGAATGTTCACTTACTACAGGAAGTTTGTCCAGGGGTTCTCTCAAATTTGTGCACCCTTGTCTGACCTGACCAAGAAAGGAGTTTTCAAATGGCATGAGGAGGCCCAAATTACATTCGACAAGATGAAAAGGGTGATGAGCACATGCCTAGTCTTAGATCTACCATATTTCAGCCAAACTTTCACCTTGAAGTGTGATGCCTCATGAGAAGGTATTGGGGCCGTACTGATGCAGCATAGGCTCCCTCTTGCCCATGAGAGCCAAAAAATTAGGGTACCTGAGTTACTTTACAACATTTATGAAAAAGAGATGATGGCCATCATGCATGCTCTAGACAAATTCAGACAATTCCTGGTAGGTGCATGTTTTTTGGTGAAATTAGACTATAACAGTCTTAAGTATCTATTGGAGTAGAAGGACTTAAATGAAAGGCAACAAAAATGGGTAAGCAGAATACCGGCCTATGACTTTGAAATTGAATTCGTCAAAGGGAAGAACAACGTGGTGGCAGATGCATTGTCCATAATGCCATCCATTTATGCCATGATAGATGTGTCTACTGATTGGAAGGACCACTTGGTGATGGAATATTCTGAGAATTAGTTCGATTGTCAGGTAATGAACAGGAAAATACAAGATGATAACTTCATGGTCATTGATGTCCTCATATATTACAAGGGCCGAATTGTTTTGGTTCCTAAATCTACCTTCAAGGCCAAAGTGTTGCAGGCATGTCATGACTCACCAATGGCAGGTCCCCAAGATATTGGCAACACATACAGGTAGGTGAGAGAGAGGCTCTCATGGAAGGGCCTCAAGGAGGATGTGATGAATCATGTCAAGGAGTGTACTACCTGTCAGGAGAACAAGGATGAGAACACCCACCCGACAAGACTACTACAACCCCTACCCATCCCATAGCACAAGTGAGAAAGCATATCCATGGATTTCACCACAGGCTTACCAAAGGTCTAGGGGAAAGAGTGCATTTTAGTAGTGGTGGACAGGTTGACGAAATTTTCACACTTCTTCTCCATTGCTACAGACTTCAGTGCAACAAAGGTGGTTGTATTATTCTTCAGGGAGATCTTTAGACTGCATGGCCTACCTAAAACCATTTTCAGTGATAGGGATAGAAGATCCATGAGTACATTTTGGAAGGATTTATTCAGGCTAGTTAGTACGGCCTTGACTCATATTACTAGCTATCATCCTCAGATGGAAAAACAAACCGAAATAGTCAAGAAATGGGTGGAAGGCTATTGTTGAGTCTCAAAATGGTCCTTATTTTCACTCCATTAATTCACTAAAACCTTCACAATTACTTCCATTTCACCTTCATATCACCTCCACATCATTACATTTACCTCATTATTGGGTTAAAACTATGCTTTTCC
>ML777856.1:14583-47050 GCA_009831015.1 Picea engelmannii | reverse complement strand
TGTTATTTTTATGTTCTTTGCTTTAGTAGTTTAGAATAGACAACTTCAATCCTCGCACATATTGTGTTGTGCCTCTAAGCTTACGAGCTCCTGGTTGACATTAAATCGTTGAGAATTTATGCGACACATTTTTCACTCAACAGCTATCTCAGGAATTATGTGGCAGGGCAAAAAAAGGCGTGGGTCAGATGGCTTCATTTGGGGGAATATTGCTACAACACCACCCATCAGATGTCCATAGGCATGACCCCATTCAGGGAATTGTACAACTATGATCCACTCTCTTTCGTGGAGATTTCTTTTGGTGACAGTAGGGCCCCAATGGTACAAGATTGGGTACAATAGAGTCATAACATCCTCAGGGAGCTAAAGGATCATTTACATAGGGCACAGAACAACCAGAAGGTCCAAGCAAATAAACACAATTTTGAGCATACTTTTGAGGTTGGTGACTTAGTTTACCTAAGGCTCCAACCATAATAGCAGGCTTCTATAAAAATAAGTGGAGCAGAGAAGATGCAACCACATTTCTTTGGGCCCTACATGATCAACAGGAAGGTATGGGCCATATATTATGAGCTGGAACTCCCACAGGGTAGCATGATACATAATGTATTCCATGTGTCTTGCTTGAAGAGGGCCATTGACCAACACATCATGCCCCTTGAGGTGCTTCCACCTCTAGATGAAGATGGGCAACTAGTTCTAATTCGAGAGGAGATACTAGAGGTTTAGGAGAAGAATCTCAGGAAGAGAAGCATCAAAGATTGCCTAATCAAATGGAAATATTTACCCATTGAGGATGCCATGTGGGAGAATGAACAAGTGGTGTGGGAGACAGGTTTGGAATTGCTTGAGAAGAAGCAATTTCTAGCAGGGGAGACTGTAAAGTCTCCCTCCTTTTGATGAATATTTCTGGGAAGACTTAGTGGTCTAGGCATCCCCACTAGACCATAGTCTCACACAACATGGGGAAAAGTCAACCAAAATAATGTTATATTTTGAGGTTGACTTAGAAAAAAGGAAAAAAGGGAAAAAATTAACTAAATGAATAATTAGAAGTTGGAGGTTGAGTTAGGAGTTGAACCTAGGGGTTAAACTAACTCAAAAAGAAAATAGAATAGAGGTATAAAAAAAAGACTAGGGGGCACCTCTCATCTTCATCTTGGATATTTGGTATTTTTCTTGTTGAGCTCTTGAGCACGCAGTTTTGAGGGTTTTGAGTTCACAAACCCTAGAGAGAAACTCAGGGGTGAAATATTCCACTCACTTGTTCCAAGATTGGTCTCGAGGATGAAACACTCCATCCACACCATTCTACATTCATCATAGGTTCCTTCATCGAATCAGGAGAGTAGTAGGGCCATCCCAGTTAGGGGTTTTTGGCAGGGGCACAACATTGCTTGAGGAGGAGTTCGATCCATCTGATTCATAGAGCCTTGGGAGATTCTAGCAATTGGGTTTTGTTTGCATGACCTTGGTCATCATTTTGGAGGTATTCTTGAGGAGTTACTATGGACAACTATAGATTTGGAATGACTTTGAGGCAAGGAGGACATTTGGTGATTCAGGGATTCTCAGATCTAGGGGGTTCTAACTTAGATCTGATCTTGAGACTTATTCTAGGGGTTTGTTGAAGCCCAATCTATCATCCTAGAGAGTTTAGAAGATTTGGATGTCTCCTTCAGCCAAGCCAAACTGTTGGTCACTTCAGGGTTGTAGGAGGGTGCATATTGGATTAGGATTTTAGCAGATTGGAGGAGGAAGACATGATATTGGATTTTCAGACATCATGGAGAGGTTCCCCTTGTCCCAATCTACACTTTGGTGGAGTTTGGAATTTTTTTTATTTCTCCTTCAGCTGGGCCGAAATATTGGCCTCTTTGTCATCCAGTATGATGCACCAGCAGCATAAGGGGGTTGGACTTACCCTTTGTTCTTGGTATTTGGGATATTCATCTCATATTCATCCTTTGGAGGCCTATTTTGTATTTTCGGGAGCATTTTGTAGCAACTTATATATTCTATCTTGGATCCATCTAATGATTATTCCATATCTTCTTATATATTGTATCAGGTTCTTGCTTTGTCATAATAAAAGGTTAGATCTATGCTTTGTGGTTCCACATCTTGTGTATTGTTGGTATATTTCATGTATTGAGTGTAACTTGATTAAACTATGACTGAATAACTGAATTAAACCCTAAGGGTGAAATATCAGTGCCCAACCTACATACAGAACAGTAAACAGTTAATTCAATGGTTAGCTAGTGTCCCCAAGAGAAAACAATTGTCTTGTGAACATTACAAAATAAATGTAATGTATGTTGAGTAGTAGTTGTTGTTAGTCAGTTAGATAGTTGCAAAGGAGAATAGGAGAGGAGAAGAGAAAGAACTAAGGCTCAATTTCAGTCTAACCTTGTACATAGTGTAAATAACATTCAATATTAATACAAAAGAAGATTTCCCTGCATATGAGTTTCTGTGTGTATGTTCTATGAGTTTTATGAATGTCTCTAAATGTTTTATGTGTATGTTTATGAATACTATGGAGTATATAATGTTCCCTTTCCAGGGATATATAGACTTCTCTATATGTGTGATTTTATGAGTGATATGGGCTCTTGAGGCTAGTGCAAGGAGTGCACACAAGAGTTGTTGAAAAACTCTGTGAAGCAAGTAGAAGGAGTGTGCTAGAACTCTGTTTTGAGTTCAAGAAGAGCATGCTAGGTGGGAACACCAGAAAAGGTCTTAAACACAGAAATGAAGAATTGTGCAAAGGAGGCATATTAGAGTTACTAAACACTTTGAGAGCAACTGCAAGGCATGCGCCTACACTTAGTAAAGTGTAAAATATCATAAGGAAAGATTGTGAAAAAAAACACATATCAAAGTTATTGAACACTATGAACCCGAGTGCAAGGAGTGTGCAGGCACGTTGCATAGAGTAGGCGCAAGAAGTGCATGAGAACTCTACTTCCTATACTATGAGGAGATTCTAGGTACGCATGCCAGAGTTATTGAATACTTTTAGGGGAAGTGCAATGTGTGGGAAAGTGTATGTCTTCTTTTAGTCAAAGTCTTAGGAAGGAAGTTATTTAAGGAGGGAATTTAGCAAGCTCAAGTGTGCACTAGAGCCTAAGTCCCTTCAATTTAACAAACCTGAGGAGAATGAGTGTAGAGTTCCAGGAGAGCACTAGAAACCGTTAAAGAAGAAAAGGGTCGAGACCCTTAAAAATTTGAGAAAATCCAAAAGTTGAGGAGAGCCAGTTCGAACTTTGAAGAGGAAAGTGGAAGGGGCACACAGATTAATATTTGGAGTACTAAGTCTGATGAAGACCCATGCAAGGCGTGCATCGGGAAAAATATTAGCCAAAGTGTTAATAATTTTGAGTCTGGGGAAACGTAGGAAGTGAAACAGAGGCCAAGTGTTCCCAATGCCAAAGATAAGGAGAAAGAGCATCGTGTTACCAGGAGGGAAGAAGGATTATTGAAGGAAAAAGTGCCAAATCCCTTTGGAAAACTTTGAAAGATCTCATAAACGATCAGGAGGTGTAATGAATAAAGAGGCCCAACATTCGGTCTTACAGAAGAAGGATCAAAGACCAAGCCTTTGAAAAATCTCGAGAAATATTTCATTTGAAGGAAAGTGCATCCATGGCAGAGGAGGAGAAGTTACATGAGCTATCAAATCTAGGTGCGAGGATCACAAGACATCAGATCACGATAAGTATCATAGGGTTTAACCCCTTAAAATCCTTTTGACTTCATGAATTCAATGATTTTGGAGCGTGTGTTATAGATTAGGCCAAACTCCTTAAGCTTTGAAGGTTGAAGGTCATCAGGACCATCCATTAGCAAGAACATGCATCAACATATTTATGGTAAATTGTGTAGTGGATGGATTTTCTGCATTAATCACAAAGGAGTTGTAAATCTTGAAGCTCTGGAAGGCTGGGGTAATTCCTAGTCATTCCCACCTGTGACATGTGGCACCAAATATTGGAGTCGAGAGACTTGGCACTCCAGAGGAATTTGGGTGAGAGTTGTTAAGGTGAGAGGACTCCTAAAACACCAAAGAGAGGAGTGCATCCTCATTGTATAACGTGAGATGTTTGGTATTAGTTATCAATATAGAGAGATTCAACACTCTGGGAGATCCTTTTAGTGGTTCTTCGAAATGTCCTGATGCCCAAAGTTGCGAAGAAAATTTTCAACCATTGATCCATGGAAGTACCAAAACTGTCTGATCTGGTTCAAAGATTGACTCTTTGGAAGCATATAGTGTTTGAGCAGATAGGACCGCCAAAGCACGAAGACTTGAATTCCTTAGGAACTTGAAATTTATCCCATACTTAGGCCCACGATTCCTTGTAATAATTTGTTGGAGCTTGGGGACTTTTGCAACTTGGATTATCATGTGGGAATTAAGGTATATGACTTTTGCGAAGTGTTTTTGAGAGTTCATTAGGGGACCGATATATTATTAAGCTCCTAAAGTTAAAGGATTATAGTCCGAGAGGTCGTGTGGACCCTAGGAAGTGGTGGGGTTCTGCATCAAGTGGTATCAAAACTTGATTATGTCTACAGATAGGAGGAACGAGAGAAGTTTTTGTATGATACCATCAAGTGGTATCAGATCTTGATTTTGTCTACAGATAGCAGGAATGAGAGAATTGTTTGTCTGAAACCATCAAGTGGTATCAAATCCTAGATAATATTTTTCTTGATACCATCAAGTGATATCAGAGTGCATTTTGTCTATAGACAACAGGAAAAGGAGGAGAGGTAGATAATTGATTCTCTATTTGTGAAGATTGTTTGCAAGTGTGCAACAAACAATAGAGAACCAGATGGGATGAAGGAGAATGAATAGTTTCATTCTTGAATAAAAGGAGATCCTATGAATCTCTTAAGGTGAACAGATGATGTACAATAACCAGAGAGAATGGAGTTCTCCACAGAAACAGAAAGCAAAAGGTGTGCGCCTACATTCATCATGACTGTAAAAGATCAGAGAAGGTTCCAGTAGGTGAACTGAGAGGCTAAGCAAGGAGAATCTTGGCAGAGGCTAACTGTAGCTCACAGCGAGCAAGTGGAAGCTCACAAAATTTCCAGGAGGGCAGGCAGAAGGAGGAAAATGGACATTGATTCCATATGCAAGGTAAAAAATAAGACAAAGAGGATATGAGCCAGGAATATATAGATAAAGAGCTCAAGGAGACCTGAGAAAGGATCGACAAGCTAATGTTGAAGATGCAACAGGAAGCACGGGGAAGTTGGAGGTATGAGTGGCCCTAAAAGAAGAAAGAAAAGTGGCATGTCCAAAAGTTGGTTTCCAAGAGGAAGTGACAGATATTGAGGAGGTGGTTGAGGAGAGTTGAGAACCTTAGTGAGGAAGAGAAGAGATCAATCAAGGATCTTGCAGAATTCCAGGAGGGAAGAGATGAAATTTTATATTTCTAGGTGGGAAATAAGAAGAGATCAACTGAGGATATAATAAACTTCTAGGTGGTCAGATGTGAAATTTCATATTTCCAAGTGGGAAAGGTGAAGAAAATGAGAGTGTTTGAAGGTCTCAGGAACTCACTAGTGAGTTTGAATCAACAAGGAGTGCTGACAGAGGAGGTTCATAGATGAGTTCTGATTGTTGAAGGAATGATATTGAGTTTATGAGAAGAACGAAATGAATATAGATTATTAAAATATGATTAACACAAAATAACAGAGATACAATAAAATTGGTTTTCTATTCAATAAGGAAATAAGCTGAAATTGTAAAATGTTGCGGAAAACAAGCTTGTTGGAATGGTGGCGGCTTATCTCTGAGAAGAGATGTGATAGATACACTCCTTCGCAATATTATGGTTACAATGAGACTCGGGAAGAATTTTACAATAAAGAGGAATGTCAAAAACCCTATACATCCAAAAACCTAACCCTAGGAGTTGAAGCACCAAAAGTCATGTGCGCCCCGTTTGGGTAAGCTAGTACATCAACTTCCTCGTGTTGTAACTTTTGCATATGATATCCATTTTAGGTGCACAATAGCCCATTGGAAAGGTATAACTGAGAAGAACATTTTTTTACTAGACCAGGTTATTGCTAGAAGGAATGACCTGGGTCCCCAATCCAAAAAAAACATCGTTTAGGGCCTCAAAAGGGCCTTGAAAGTTTGGAACCCAAAAAATTGCCAAGGTGGAAATTTTTTCGAGCCAATGGAATAGGTGGGTGGCCATTGATATCCACCTGGATAAATCCTCCCTTGTTAGGAAGAAATTGTCTCCATTGTGTTAAGTTCCCCCATCAAATGAGGAAATTTTTGTTGAATTTGGCCACAAGTGAGCCACTTGCCTTGGTGCAGGAGTTTCCCTACTTTGATGACTCGATAAAGATGGACACTTTGTTGTCGAGTGCCCTTGATCTGTGTGTCCAAAATATGATCACTGGATTCATGTTGCATGTAGTTGAGGTTGAGATCTGTTGGTGTCAACTTCTCTGCTATCTCTGAGGTGTCCAATAATGGTGGAAAATATGGCTGAAGGAGAGCCACATTGAAGACCTGGATGCAAACCAAGGAAGGGGGGAATGTTGAGTTGAAAATAATTATCACCCACAACCTTGGTGATGGTGTAAAACCCATAATAGATTGGGCAAAGCTTCCAATGCGGCCCTATAAGGTGTTCTTTCTGCAAATGCAAGAAAACTTTGTCGCCCACCTGAAACTTATGCAACACCCAATTTGATCATGGTGTTGTTTTTACTTAGCATTAGACTTCTGTAGAATATACTAAACCTATTGGTGGATATGATGGATCCTCTCAATGAACTAAGTGGCTTTGTCAGCTTCTGGTGGAACAGGGTATGAGTCGGCCGAGGTGGTCTCCATGGGTAGTGCAACATATATGGGGCCCAATGGTTGGAATCCAAACCCCACTTGAAAGGGGTTGTGGCCAGTTGAGCTATGCAAGGCTCGATTGTAGCTATGATGGACATAGGGAAGACTCTCATCCCATGTGTGGGGTTTTTCTAAATTATACATGTGCAAGATATGATTTACGACCTCAGTTTGGCCATTTATCTGGGGGTGGAAGGAAATGGATTTGGTGAGATTGGTATCCATCAATGACCAGAGGATCAACCAGAATGAGCTGAGGAACCGATTGTCATGATCTAATATAATGGTTTGTGGGATCCCAAAATGTACCCATACTCATTCAAAGAAGATATTGACAGTGGCTTCTGTTGTGATGTTCTTTTTGAAGGCGGCTATAATTGCCATCTTGGAAAAGCGATCAACAACTGAAAAAACACAGTCATTTTCCCTCTTGGTAGACGGGAGGCCTGACATGTAGTCCATTGAGATGGATTCCTACAGCCTGTTAGGAGTAGGAAGAGGGGTGTACATGCCTTGTTTCTTAGCGGTTGGTTTGGAAATAGTGCAAATGGTGAAGGACCTAATATACTTGTTGACATCTTGTCTAAGTTTCAGCTAGTAGAAATGTTTTTGCAGCACTACCACTGTCTTTTCAATGCCAACGTGTCTTGCCACCCGACTGTAGTGAGCTTACAAAATAAGCTTCACATGCTCGCTTGATGGAACATAGAGATGGCCCAGAAGACAAAATATCCCATCCTGAAGATGGAAATTAGTGACCACTGAGTTGGAACCCAACATTTGGTAGGTGGTGGAGAAGTCAGGGTCTGTCTCATAGAGGTGGGACCATCCAGAGGTCTTGTGACCACAAGAGTCTATCACCGTGGTGAGTGTCATGACTGAAGGTCGATTGTGGAAGTCAACAACTCGGTTGGTACATCCTATTTTATACTTGATGTTGAGGTGGAACTGTTGTAAGTATGTTGACCACTTGTGATCGCGGTCATTCTACAATTTTCCTTGGGTTTGCATGAACTGTAGTGGCTTGTGATCAGTTTGGATTACTGTCTCCTTCCCAAGAATGTAATGTCTCCACAGGCGAAAGGCTTGCACAATGGAGTACATTTCTCTTTCATAAGTAGGGTACTTACAGACGACATCTCATAGTGTCTCACTATGATATGCCACTGGGTGGTCATGTTGAGTGAGAACGACGCCGACAACATAGACTGAAGCATATGTCTCAATCTCAAAGGGATTTTGTAGGTCCAGTAATGAAAGTACTGGGGATGAGTATAAACGCTTCTTAAATTCATCTAAGGCTTGTTGTTGGGATAGACCCCACACAATTTTTTCCTTACCGCAACCCCCAGTTACTTGGATGAGGTCCCATGCAATATGAGAGAATCCCAACATGAACCTGCAATAGAAATTGGCGAGGCCCAAGAAGCTTTGAATTTCAGTGAGTGTGGTTGGGGTTGGCCAGTCACAGATGAACTAGATCTTGGTTGGATCCATATGCACACCATTTTGATCAACGATGTAGCCTAAGTAATGGACCCTGTCAATGCCGAAGGAGCATTTTTCCAAGTTTGCATATAGTTTGTGCTACCGCAGGGTGTGCAGAACCTATTGAATATGATGCAAGCATTCAACCCAAGTCTTGTTGTAGATGAGGATGTCATCCATATATACCACTACAAAATTATTGGTGAGATATTGTAGGATATCATCCATCATTCTCATAAACGTTGTTAGAGCATTTTTAAAACCAAGGGGCATGACCAACCATTCAAAAAGAACTTCTTTTGACTTGAAGGCAGTATTCCATAGATATGTATGTTCTATTGGGAACTGGTGGTAGCCAGACATTAGATCAATATTAATGAAGTATTTGGTCCCCATGAGCTGATCAAGGAGGTCTTCGATTCAGGGAATCAGGTATCGATTTCAGATTGTGATTTTATTCAAGGCTCGGTAATCAGTGCAGAGTCACCAGGTCCCGTATTTCTTCTACACAAACACGATTAGGCTCCCCTTATTAGGGGATAATATGGGATGTGCCCCTTGTGGAGAAATTCTTGGATCTGCCTCTTGACCTCCTCGTTTTCTAATAGAGAGCAGTGGTATACAGGCCCATTAGGTAGCAGTACGCCTGGGGTCAGATTGATGGGATGCTTGACCTCGCAGTGCATAGGTACCCAGGTAGGAGAGGAGATGATATCTAAGTATTCTTCCATGACCTTATCCACTTTCTTTTGTTGTGTGGAGAGATCAGCCATGAAGGCCTTGGATGTGCCTGTGATCTTTCAGTCATTCTCAGAGAGAATCATGAAGAAGACAATTTTTTCAGTCTGAGAGATGACCTTTCTACATTTCTTGGCAGAGATCAAGGAAATAGAACTAGGAGGGACTGCCTCAGGTATCCTGTAAAATTTCATTTTCAAGTTAATAACAACACTGTGAGGCCTAGACTCATATACAACATGACATTTCCATAAATAAGGTTGGCCCAAAATAACATTACAAACTTCGAGAGGAGAAACATCACACAATACCTCGTCTTTGAAGGGATTGATGTCGTAAGATAGTTGACATTGTTGATTGACATGTATACTTCTTCCTTGGTGGAGCCATCCAATGGTGTAGGATTGTGGGTGCGGCAATGTCTGCAAGGCCATATGCTTGACAACCTCTATTGATATGAGGTTCTTCTGGATACCTCTATCAATGATTAAGTGCAATGGGGTGCCTTTTACCAAGATATGTGAATGGAAGAGGCACTCTCCTTCTTCTATTCATCCGGTTCACCAGGATGGAGCTTGGTGGTAACAACGGTGGCATTGGGTTCCACATCAATGATCCTTCTTCCCCTTTCTGGTTCTGAATCAAAGTTAGAAACCACATCTAATTTAGAGGCTTTCACTTTGGCCATGAATTCCTACTTTGAGTGGCAGTCAACAATGTTATTTCAAGGGCTCTTATGAAGTCACACCACTTCCCGGTTTCTTTCTTTTTCTTTCTGGTGTCCTTCTTTGCTTTCATCTTGGACTGTTTGTTCTGATACTATCCATCTTTTCTCTATCCTTTGTTCTATGGGTTGGGGCCGCCCTTTCCTAGATTTCACTGTGAGGGGTTCCCAAGCCCAAATTTTCGTGTCTTTAGTTTGAGCTTCTGCTCGATTTTGACAACATATCGGTAGGCCATGCCCAAGGACGAAATGTCTAAAAATTACATTTTGGTCTCGATGTATCTATGCAGAGAACCAAGATACTTGAGCACCATATGTCGCTTTGAGTCTTTGATCCCCATATTGGTGTACAAGGTATGGAAGATATTTGTGAACTCTCGCACTTCTTAGTCTCTTTCTTTCTACGATGTGGTCCATTTGGTATACAAGTCGTCATAACTTCCGACAAGGTAGCATTTTTCCTTAATAAAATCCTTTAAGGATTCACAAGTGACTGTGATTGTAAATAATGAGGGTTCCTCTATTTTATTTTTCTCACAGAAAGTTTCCCACCAATCTTTGACATGGGGAACTATTTTGAGGAGCGCAAAAGTAATCTTTTCTCTATTCGAAAAGTTATGGATAGAAAAATACCATTTGAGTAGATTCATCCACTTGTCTACAAAATTTTCATCTATGTGACCTTCAAATATAGGAATATTGAATTTGATTTTTATCTTTAAGGGGGTGGCGCCTCCGCTTGAGGAAGATGTGTCGCTTGTTGGTAGTTGTCGAAGGATTTGCGCGAAACTATCCATCATCTCTCTCCTCTATTGCGTGAGGGATTCATCAAGAATTTTTTTGAAAGGATCTCCTGTCTTGTAATATTTCTTTTCTCCTACCATGATAGGCCACTTGGGCATGTAAGATCTTTTGTCCTCAAGAGAAAAAATCTCGAGACCCAATTCTTTGTACCCTGACCTTGTTGGGGACATGCATTAAGACAACAAGGAGTAGACCACTCTGATACCAATGATCTAGATTTTATGAGTAGAACAAAATGAAAAAATATTATTAAAAGATACTTAACACAAAATAATAGAGATACAATAAAATTGGTTTTTTGTTCAATAAGGAAATAGGTTGAAACTATAAAATGCAGTGAAAAACAAGCTTGTTGGAATGGTGGCGACTTATCTCTGAGAAAAGATGTGATGACTGCACTCATTTGAAGGAAGATGGTTAGAATGAGGCTCTGAAGGCCTTTTACAATAAACAAGAATGTCAAAAACCCTATACATCCAAAAACCTAACCCTAGGAGATGAAGATCCAAAATTCATGTAGGCCCCGTTTGGGTAAGTTAGTACATCAACTTCCTGGGGTTGTAACTTTTGCATACAATCTTCATTTTAGGTGCACGATAGTTGGTTGGAAAGTTCTAACCGAGAAGAAAAAATTTCGATTGGCCCGGGTCAATGCCTGTTACTGTCAGTTGGGCCCCAAATCCTAAAAAAAAGTCATTTAGTGCCTCAAAACAAACCCGAAAGTTTGGAAGCCGAAGAATTGTCGAAAAACTGCCAAGGTGGAAAATTGCTTTTCGAACCAGTGGAATACATGGGTTGCCACCGATATCCACCTAGATATAGGAATCAACATATTCCTTCCAGGTATACCAACAAAGGCTGGTGCACATGTTGCAGGTGCAACAAAAGTGTAAGGTGGCTAGAGAGGTAGTGGGGGAGCCCAAAGGGCCCATAGTTTGACAAATTGGATCAATTTGTAGATGGACTCAATGATAGTTTTTGTAGTATTCAAGATTCGTTGGATAACATGCAGGAGAGTTTTCTTATGGCAGACCTCAGGGATGAATATAATCAAGAAATACATGCTTGGTATGATTTTGAGGCCGATTGTGATGATTGGTATATGGATAGTTGTTGTTTCTGGGATGACAACCACTTCGATATTTTATTTGATGAATCTACCCCACCTTCTGTAGAGAACATCAATGTCCCACATCAAGATCTAGTTACCAACGTCCAACCTACATATTCTACAATGGAATTTTTCCTTCCATATTCATCTTTGATCATCTCCCACTATGTGGCTGGATATTCTTATTGGGATCCACATGATAGGTGTCATTATTGGGAGCATCATTTTCAGTTGGTTATTGAGTGTGAATATATTCCATGTGGGGTTCACATGAGAAATTGGACATGGGACCCTGGTTTACAATGGTGGTTGGACTAGTTCATCGTGGTGGCTACCATTTCTTAATGGGACCCTGGTTCTCTAGTCTACTTTAGCACTATGGTACACACTTATCCATGGGACCCTGGTATATGGTTGTACATCAAGCATTGAGGACAATGCTTTCATAGGGGGGATGGAATGTAAGGTAGCTAGAGAGGTAGTGGGGGGGCCCAGAGGGCCCATAGTGATAATAGTGGAGGCCATTCAATGTAAGGTGGACTATCTCTACTATCTTATTAAATAAGGCCCACTATGGTAGTTAGATATAATAAATCTAAGACTTCTTAGAAGGTTATACTTCTAGAAGATTCCTCCTCTAGAATGTTCTTAGGTGATGGTAGAACTATATAAAGGGGTTCAAGAAATGTAATGGGATATGAAGAGAATTATTGTATTTGGAGTGATATCTCAATAGGAGGATGCCCCCTCGAAGAGGCAAATGAATAGGAGATGATCCCTTCCATAATAGGATCCAATGTATGGTGTTGCCCTACCTCAAGGGTTTGGTAATAATAAAATGTGGTTTCTTATATCTTGCTCTATGGATTTATTATGTATTTAGTATTTGTGGTGATTATAGTTGTATATCTATTCAGGTTCTTAACAAAAATAAATACAACCAACAACGAAGACTATCATGGAGACAAAGAAGGAGCATACATTAAAATATTCCCAAGTGATGAAAGAAGAAGAGGAGCATTCAGATAAAATGATCACTTCATGGGAGAAGGATTTGAAGATGTTGGAGGATTGCTTATGCAATCTAGTGAGAGAGGAAGACTGCCAGGAGATAGTCATGAAAGATGGAGAAGAATTCCAACAAGAGGAGCAGTTGGAAAATGTTGAATTTGTGTCAGTGCAGGGAGATGACATGAGAGAAGAGGAACTAACAAAAGTTAATCTCTTATGGGATATGTATGAGCATCATCTTAGTAGCATCATTGTAGAAGTAGAACCTGCAGTAGAGTGGCCAGTCAATACCACAAGAAGTGAAATCAGCATGGGGGATCAAGACAATCTACCCTTTGATATGTATGAGGAAGATGAGATGCAGCATAACAGACTGCATGAGAGAATCCAACCAGTAGACCAGCTAGACATGGAGACAGAGGATATAAGGAAGTTGATATTGGATTCATCACATCAAAAAGTTAGAAACAAATGGAGATTAACTAGAAGAGAACCTGCGACAACATCAGGACAACGACATCAGAAACATCAAAGAAAAGGAGCAGATGGACAACTCTGAATCAAAGTTTGGGACCTTGGAGGATCTCAACATTAGCAGTAGGGGAGCCATGAGCAAGAGCTCATGATTTTTGTTAGCATGGGAGTATGATGTAGGATAATTTCTCCAAATCATCATATGTGTTATCATCTAGTGCAACAACACACTTGGAGGGAACGAATCCCAAAGAAGGACACACCAACCGTCTCAATTTTGAGTTCAAATCTCAAAATTTTAATGTAATTAAATTTTTGAAGGCTCAAGGAAAGTCAAGCCATTGTGTTTGTACAGACTGAGTGTAGAGTCACCTTTAATGGTTGGCAGTTAGGTGGATCTAGATCAGATTCAAGATAGATGTTTATTTATTGTAATAAATCCTTAGTGGTAGGTATTTTTATTGTGAAGTGATAGCACTATGATAGTCTAGAAGGAAATCTCGATAAACCCCTTCATGTATAAATCAATTTAATGTATGTTGACTAGTGGTTGTTGTTAGTCAGTTACTTAGATGCTCAGGAGAATAGTAAATAAGAGGAGAAGTAATTGAGACTCCGTTGCAGTCCATCCTTGTACACAGTGTAAATAACATTCAATATTAATAAAAAAGAAGATTTCCCTGCATATGAGTTTATGTGGGTATGTTCTATGAGTTTTATGAATGTATCTGAATTGGTTTTAAGTATGTTTATGAATTCTATGAAGTATATTATCTTCCCTTTGCAGGGATAGATAGAATTCTCTATCTATGTGAGTTTCTGAGTGTTTTGGGCTCTTGAGGCTAGTGCAAGGAGTGCACACCAGAGTTGTTAAAAAAATCTGTGAATCCAGTGCAAGGAGTGTGCTAGAACTTTGTTTTGACATCAGGAAGAGCGTGCCAGGTGGGCACAGCAGAACATGTCTTAAACTCATAAGGGAAAATTGTGCAAAGGAGGCATATCATAGTTATTAAACACTATGAGAGTGAGTGCAAGGATTGGGCCTACACTTAGTAAAGTGTAAAAGCTCATAATGAAAGACTGTGAAAAAATAAAACATATAAGATTTATCGAACACTCTGAACCTGAGTGCAAGGAGTGCATAAGAAATTTTTTAAGGACTCAAGACTTCAAAGGAGGAGGCTTCACAAGGAGTGCATAGAGCAGGTGCAAGAAATCTACTTTGCGTTTTGTGAGGATATTTCCAAGTAGGCACACCAGAGTTTCTGAATACTCTGAGAGGAAGTGTGAGGTGTGTGCAAGTGTATGTCTTGTTTTATTCAAAGCGTCAGGAAGGAATATTTGCAAGGAGTGCATTGAGAAAGAGAAAGTGTGCACCATAGGCTAAGTCTCTTCAACTTAACAAAGCTCAGGAGAACTAGTGTAGAGTGCCAGGTGAGAATGAGAAATTGTTAAAGAAGAAAAGGGTAGAGACCCTTAGAAAGTCTAGAAAATACAAAATATCAAAAGAGACAATTCAAAATTTACAGAGGAAAATGCAAGCGAATCACAGATTACTTGATGAAGTACTGATTCTGAAGAAGACCCATGCAAGGTGTGCATCAAGAAAAGTCTTAGCCAAAGTGTTGAGAAGTTTGATTCTGGAGAAACAAAGGGAGTGCACCATAGGCCGAGTGTTCCTAGTGCCAAAGATCAGGAGAAAGAGCATCTTGTTACCAGGAGGGAAAATATATTGTTGAAGGAAAAAGGGCCAAGTGCCCTTGAAAAACTTCGAAATATATTATAAAATCTCAGGAGGTGCAATGAAAGATGAATCCCAACAGTTGGTCTTGCAGAAGAAGGATAAAATGTCAAGCCTTTGAAAAATATCGAGAAATCCTTTCTTTAAAGGAAAGCAGAGCCATAACACTACAAAAATAGTCAAACATGGGTGCAAGGATCACAAGATGTCAAATCTCGGTAAGTAGTGTGGGGTTGAACTCCTTAAAATCCTTTTGACTTCCTGAATTCAACCATTTTTGAGTGTGTTTTATAGAGGAGGTGATTCTCTTGAAGCTCTGAAGGCCAAAGGTCATAACAACTTCCCATCAAAAAGAAAACATGTCAACATATTTCTCACAGTTCATGTATTTAGTGGATTTTGTGCGTTAAGCGCAAAGGACTCGGAACTCTTGAAGATACAAAAGGATGGACTAAATCTTGGTCGTTGCCACCTGTGACACATGGCACCAGATCTTGTAGTACAAAGACCTGGTAGTCTGAAGGAATTTCGGTGAGAGTTTTTAAGGTGTGAGGACTCCCGAAACTTAAAAGAGCAGAGTAGGTTCTCACCGTCGAATGGGATATGTGTGGCAGTAGATCTCAATATCTGAAGATTCAACACTCTGAGATATATTTTATGTGGTTCTTTGAAAAGTATCAAATCCCAGAGATACAAAGCATATTTTCAACCATTGATTCATGGAAGTACCGGAACCATCCTATATGGTTCGGAGTTCGACTCTCTCGGAGAATAGACTATTGGAGAAAATAGGACCTCGGAAGCACAAAGACCCGAATTCCTTGGGAACTTGAAATTTAGCCCACGGTTAGGCCCATGGTTCCTTGTAATACTTAATTGGAGCTTGGGGACTCTTGCAACTTGGATAATCATGCGGGAATAATGGTATAGGACTTATGAGAAGTGTTTTTCAGGGCTCAGTAGGGGCCCGAGAGCTAATTCAACTCTCGAAGTTAAACGATCCTAGACCGAGAGGTCATGTGGACCCTAGGAAGTCACAGTGGTCTACATCAAATATGTAACCCTAATGGTTGTAGGTTACTTTTGTAACAGAAGTAATTCTTAGTGGATGAAAGAGGAGACCTAAATGAGGCAAGATAGCCTAGGCCTCAAGGAACAATCTCCAAGAGGAATAGTTTTAAAATATGGTCTTTTCATGTTTACCAATGCAACTTATTATTTCTCCACTGCAATGACTAGTGCCTTTAATTATGGGTTAATGGGTTCAAAATAAAAAATCTAGGGATACTACCTTCTTAGGGGTATAAATGTTCTTATTCCCCAAGGGAAGAAACCTATATAGGGTTTAAAACTAAGGGGTGTATGCACTTATACTTCCTTACAAAACCATTGCAAATATTAGTTGTGTGCTTTAAATTATGATAGATTTAAAGTAGGGGTGTATGCACTTATACTCCCTACCTAGACTTAGAAAAATCAACCTTGATCTTGAATTACAAATGATAGAAACAAGTAAAAAAACTTACCAATCCAATAGGAACAAGATTAGCCATAAGATGCCAATATAAACCACCACAATCATAAGGAAATGACCTCCAACAGCTAGTGCATCATCATCATCAAATCCATAAGAAAAAACACACCATATCATATCACAAGATAGAAAAAATCCTCAAGGGTAGTGAAAATTCTAGTCCTCTACTTCTTACAATGGGATAGTTATGATATAAAATGAGATCTTATGATCTATATTTATGCAAAATATCATTCACAGGTTTGTCCACATTAACAAGGGTAAAACATAATATAAGGGGTCCACAACCCTTATCTTATCCCTTGCAACAAAATATATTGAATAATTCACTTAAATTTCACTTTTGCACAAAATAAAACCCTAAAGTAAGAAGACATCCTCCTTTTAGGGAGAGGTTTTGACACTAGGAGCAAGTCGATGGAGTTGGGGATGCATAGTTAGGACTCCAAAGGCCACATGTAAATAATCTAATACATATCCTCATGGTCAAATCCTTCTTCTATTGAAAATGTCCATGAGTCAATGGGAAATAACTTCACCACCAAACCGTAGCCACTCTAGGTGACCTCAAGCCTCCAAAGATGACTTTTTTCTTTCCTAGGAAAAATTTTCGCATGTGAGGGATAGTTCATGTATTATATATTGTATTCTAGGAATTCGAAGGTTTGTCTCTATCTTCCAACATGTGGGACCTTGGCATCCAAACTATGGGCTTGAAGCCCCAATCAAGCCCAAGCTAGGCTTGTTCTTCCAAAACTGTGCACCAACTAGGTCATGTAAAGACAAATAAGCATGCCCTCCAAGGATCTCAGGTCATAATATCATGGTGAGTAAATCGAATCAATAAATTATCCACTGAAGCATGTGCATAAAATATTACCCCATCAAACAAATAGTTTCTCATAGATATTATGCAACTTGCCGAGCTTGGATATGGGAGGGTTGATGAGGTGTCCTATTGGGTAGATATTTTCCTAGGTCAAGGAGTGTTTCCCAAGTGATCCTTTTATAATCCATGTGAATTAGATGAAGTGGTTATGGATCAAGACTCGCTAGGCATAGGTTTCATGAGTTACAAGGGGTTGTAGTGTCTCATTCATGGTTTCCTTGGTAGAGGTTGTGTGGCACCCTCATTTGCAATGCACTTTTTCCAAGCATATCCTCTTTCCATTATTTGTTTCTTTCATGTTTTAAAGGATGATTTAAATTCCATTGTATTGGTACGGTGTCCATATAATGATAGTTTCACTCACAAATACCTTTCATAAATGAGAAGGTTGGCTCGTGATGAGACCCCATTTCTCTCAGTTCTGTAATTGAGAGCCACTACCACAGCGTGATGGATAGATGATGCAAATTTCATATTTCTATATACCCATGATCATGATAGGTTGACTCATGATGAGACCACTTACCTTCCAAATAACCCCCTAATAATTCATTATCATTTATTATTGTGGGCTCCCTTTTTCTTACAGAGAAGTGTTTCGTTTCCTTCTCAGGGGATCCTTGTGCGAAGCATCTGGAAGGTATATATATAGTATTTTACATTTTTAACCAACAACAATCCCTCTAGGTCTTCAGCCTCATCTTCCTATAGAATGAGGGACAACCCCTTCTTGGGTCAATACACCCTAAATCCCAAGGAGATGGGGAGGTTTTAGGTGATGGAATGTGGTAGCTATGGCTAGGAATGATACAATGGATCTTCAAGGGAGTTCCTAGTACAAATCCATTCTTGAGGAAGACCACTTATTAGGTCACAATGTCAACCACCAAGGTGAAATGGGGCAAAAGGCATAATTTCCAAGCATATGTAATGAAATCTAAAGCATTATAAGATACAACATACTCAAAATTCCTCAAATATTGAAATGAAACTCACCATAATACCTGAATTGTACCTCATGGAACAAGGCATTGTGCCTCGCAGAAGTCAGCTGGTGTGGTGGATGTCGTCTGAAAATCCTTACCTCTATGGTGGTGAGAAGGGTCTCCATTTTTTCAAGTGGATACAACTAGTCATGTAGTCTCTTGAAACTCCATATCTGCAACTTGAGGGCCTTCAGAGATGATTTCCTTAGTTATCCCACAAAATGGGGATAACGAGACATTTTAATAAGTTTTCTAGGATATATTAATAGAATGATACCTTTTTATTGAACATGGTTGTTTAATGATGTGAACATAATAACTATAACTATAATACATGATATAAATAAATTAAAAAATTAATATACAAAATTTAGTGATGTGAACACACTAATTGTAATATGATATACTTTTATATAAGTAGATTAAAAAGTGTGTATAGAAATGTCAGAGGAGATTGTTCAATTTTATAGAGTTATAAAGTGGATGGAGAGTGATCACCTTGAATGAAGACTCCTACAAATTGTAATAAAATACATGTATGATCATTTTACAAATTATCAATGAGGTTGCAATAACCTGATAGACAATAATATGTTAGGTCACCCACTACCTTGAAGATATGGATAAGTCATTTTAGGAATTATCAATGAAGTTTCAATAGCATTATATAAAATGATATGTTAGGCCATCCACTATCCACCCACTATCTTAGATGATATGGATATATGGTTATTAGGTATAGGGACAAGTCTAGGGTGAATGTGATGGAGTAATACATTCTTATGAAAAGAGTATATATACATAAATAACTATGTGTGACCATTGATTTGCTTCTCAAAAGTTGTTTTTCTTGTATTCTTGTATGAGTGAGTTGTTTATTTGTGTTTATGCATGTTTGGATATACTCATTTTTTAAAAAGAGTAACATTATGAAAATAAAATATATATTGAAAAATGAAATATATATTTATTGCATTAAAATAAAGTTTTGATCACACTTTGTACAACATGATAATATATATCAGTCTAAATAAGTCTAATAACCATGATTCAAATTTACCAAACATTCTTGAAATTCCACCTACATATTGAGATTTTTTTACAGTGTTTTCCACAAAACTATAAAACTTACAACTATAAATTCTAAAAAATTGGCCTAACAAAAAAGATGACTCACACAAAATAAAAATTGATATTTTTAATGGAAGACATTCCCACTGTGGGCTTCTTGTTTGAATTCTTGATTGATTTCCATAAATTCTTTGTCATAATCCATATCCACTCAACCTTGTTGTATTGTACCATCCTCCTCAATAGCTACAATGATAGACCCAATTTAGACGATTCAAGGTGTAGTGAATGAGTCAGAGGTCCTAGCTAAACCCAATATCAATTGGTACTACATGTTGTGGTCTACTGTAAATTTCTTTATTTTCTTTCCCTGGATGGACACCCTTTCTTTTAATTTTCATTTTTAACTAATTGAGCATCAAGTTGAGAGGGAATCCTATTGTTGAGTTGGGAAACCTCAACTCAGAGGTCCTCTATTTGGTGTGCTAGATCCTTCTTTTAACACATTGGAGATCCACTAGTTGAAATGGATCACAATGGATAACATGGCGGTGGCCCTCCATGATATTGGGCTTTCAACCTACAAGTCTAGAAAATCAGGAAGCATCGAGTAATAACCACCCACAAAACAAGAGTCAAGATAACCCAAAACCCACTACTAGGTTTAGGTTAGAACCACAATTCCAGTGCACATCGAAGACTAAAAAGGGATTAAGAAGAGAAATCACCAACTTGCCTTCTATGAAACTCCAACTAAAGCTAGGAGGAACCACAACAATTCTACCTTTTCCAAAAAAACTAATCGTAGATCTATTTAAGTCAAAACTTGGGCTAGGCTTGTAGACGTGGATCAAGAGTATGGGGAGATGAGGTATTGTAGTAGTTAACATTTTTTGTTGATTCAATAACAAATTATATGACTTGAGTAGGTCCTTTTCCTCCCTTCTAATGAAAAAAATTATTGGCCACATTCATTGGGATTTTGGAAAGTCACTTTTAGCACATTCTCTTTCCCATCATGCTTTATGAGTCATTTGGAGAAAAACAACATCAATTTAAATATTTGTGGTCATTTTAAATTTCATTCTAGTCCACAAAGGGTCACACCTATAAATCTATTCCAGGATACTCTAGTGCACAATCTATTCATCCATGATCACACTAGCTATTGTAAAAGTTAAGTATCACTCTTTCATCTTAATTTATGCTTGATGATGGATGAAATATTCACCTAAGATGGTATCTCCAAAAGATATTTGTAAATCTACCCCATGCTCTCCTAATAATGAAAGTCGATGATGAATTTGTATTGCTATGCTTAAAACCCCATATAGACTCATGCGAATGCAGATAGTCCATATGGACTTCGTGAAAATATTAACTTAATGAATGTTTTCATAAAAAAATATCATATTACATCAAAGAAAGACATTCATTATAGAGTGCAAGTTGTTATAATGAATCATGTAGGGAACTCTAGTTAGTTGCTAATTAACGAATTTGCATCACATGCTCATCAATTCACTCTCACCCTACTTCAAGGGGGAATCCTTTCTCTCATTATATATTAACCAAATTTTAGTTCTCTCATTCAATACACCCCATACTTATGAAACTGTTAGTTCTCTCATTCAAGCCACCCCATACTTATGAGAATATACCCACAAATTTGTTTTTGTTGGTTTCTTCAATAATATATGCCTATGCCTTAAATTTCTCCCATTCAAGCCACAACATACTTATGAGAATACAATCATAAATTTAGATGTCAGATTGTTCAATATATTCCTATACTTTCAAGTTGCTAAAAATATATCAAGTATGTTTTTGTTTACTTGTTGTTTTCTTTGATTTATACTTTTATGCCTTGAATTTACATTGTACCTTATGTTTTTTGTTTATTTGTTGTTTTCTTCATTATAAGTGTATGCCTTGAAGTTGTTCTTTTGTTTAGGCCACCCCATACTTGTGATAATAAACTCACAAATTTATTTGTAACTTTCTTCAATATATGCCTAAGCCTTGAACTTGTTTATACCTTATGTTTTCATTTTCTTCAATTTTCAAAGGATGGATTGAGGTGAGTTGTTGGGATGTGAATCTCCAAATCTACTTTGCAAATTCTTGAGGATATCCAATGAAGAAATAATAGGGACCCCTAGTTCCATAGAGACACCTAGGTCCTTCGAGACCCCTATTTCAACAAGGTATCATAGTCAGGAAGGGGCAACTAGTGAGAGAAGGAAGTCTAGTGAAAGGAGGAGATTATCAAATGAATCAATCAATAGATCATTGAGACAGAGTGCTTGAGATATAGTTGTGGATTCAAATTATTTAAATAGGTTGAACATAAATACCCCCACGCTAGAGAATGTAGAGACCCCATCAATCAAAAACATATGTTTGGTAAATTTCTTCTATTTTTTATTTATTTTTATTTTTTTGTGTCTATTTTTTATATGTTTATATTTTTTATCTGTTTTTGTTCAATGTTGTGAACATTTTCAATTGTGTATTTGTGTAGAGGATTGGTTTTATCAGAGGGTTGATAATGAAAGAGAGGGTGAAAATCAAGAAGAGTCCAATGTTCATGAAGAGGGTGAAGGTGCATCAAGGTGATGTTATCAAGAAAATTAATATTACACTCCTACGACCACCTATCCCTGAGATGTTGGTGAAGATATTCCTTGGGAAAGAAATTTTGAAGAAATGACACTCCAACGATGCTCATCCCATCATGCTAAGATGGAGAATGATATCAGGCATATGGAACTCCGTGCAGAGAGAAAACAAAGCTTGGATATTGTTTTGCATTCCTTGCAAACATTTATTAATGTATATGAGAAACTAGGGCCAACATATGATACCTTCATATATTTTATGAGTAGACAAAAGTCATAGGTGATGGGCCTTGATAAATGGGAAGTAGTGCATAAAACAATTTCAAAAGAGGAGGTGATTTCAATATTCGATTTCAAGGAAGGTCCAAAGAGACTGATGTTGAAGGTGGAGTATTTCAAAGACCCTAACATTGCAGGACATCTTTATAACAAAGTTTTGGCAACATATGGGAGGTTTCTGTGAAATGAGGAGGTACCAATTTACTTTTCTATAATTTTCTATGTGGATTGTTTTGGGGGGAATGCACCCTGACTATACCAACCTAATATCTCGATATTATGGGGTTGGTAAAGGTTGAACATATGATCGAAAAGGGGAATATCAAGATGCATCATTGTCAATGCCTCCACCACCTTTGGTATCTCTCCCAACAAGGGCATTTTCTTGACATGTAGAGATGCAAGCCAAATCGTAAGGTGGCAAGGAGGTTAGGAATGCAATCAAAGATAATTTAGAATCTTTTTTGTATGGTATTGATGTTGGTTTGAATCGACAAAGAGTGAAATCCACTGCTCGAGAGGGTTTTTTTGGAAAGACAAATGAGGAGATAGATTACATGAGTTTAGAAGATTTACGGGCTTATGAAAAAAAAATTCGTGGTGGATGGAAAGAGTTAATTAGGCATGAGGAATTCGGCATTGGAATGGTATGTGTTATAGTTTGTAAATTTTTCATGCATTCAAGGATAGTTTTATTCTTATTAGATATAGATACGTATCATTGCATTGTTAGAAAAAAATGATGTGTTGCATGTTCATTAATCGTAGTTTGGTCAAATGTTAAATGATTTCTCATTAAATAAGGGACTTGGTTCATCATATTTAGATTTGGATGCGATGAGTCAGATATATTTTTAAAACTATCCATATCTACACTTCAATTGTATAACTTCCACACATTTTTGAAGAATCAATCGAACAAATTTATATCTCTCCATTAATGTGAACACATTTCTCTAAAATTCAAAGTTTCTTTGTTCATTGATTCCCTTGCCATATCCCAACAAATTGATATGTTTATCACATTTTTCATTGCAGATTTTGGGATAATTTGAAGAGGGGGGTGATATTGAGGTTTGCACATCACAAGTATTTCATTTTTCGAAGTTTAAACTATGATTTCAAGTGTCAATAATTTAATTTTAATTCATCAAAAATTATTTTAAAATGTTATTTATGTCAGTAGATGGATCTGTCGACATATGCAAATTTCAAATGTGTTATAGCCCAACTTGGAGAAGAGAGTGTTAGATAGAGTTCTTGAGAAGGATTCATCTATATTGGAGAAGGATGTGTCCACACCTGATGATGCATAGGTCATGTATATGTACATTGAATTTGTAAGTTCTAGTGTGTTTTTATGAGGACTTTATTATATAAACATGGATGCTTAAATTTATTTTTCTATTTTTTTGAAATTTTATGGGTTACATTATAGATATGCACATGATGCAATTTCCTTGTATTTATTTTGTCCATGTCAATGATTTATAATAATATATACTTTGGATTTAGACATAACTACATGTATTATCCTTAATGCAGTAGCCATATATAATTTTTTCCTATTGAAATATGTGCAGCACAAATTTTTAAGTCCCCTTTTTCTTTCCTTTTGAAAGATGTGCAAAACAAATTCAATATCCTTTGCCTACATTTCTTTTGAAAAAAAAGTTCAACATTATTTTTAAAACCATGGATTATTTGTAGTTGAAATTGAAGTTTTGATTGATCAAATAAATTCAATATCTTTTTCCTACATTTCTTTTGCAAAAAGAGTTCAACATTATTTTTAAAACCATGGCTTATTTGTGGTTGAAATATTCTTGTATAAAAACTAAAGTTTTGGTTGATCAAATATTCATCAAATATTCCTTGTATAATATTTTAATTGAGAATTTTCTATTCATTGAAGGGTTAGTCAATTAGTCCCTATATAAATTTATCATCATTTAAAATGGTATATCTTTGGGGAAAGAATGAGGAAGGTTCAACCAATCCTTATTTCTTTGAGTATTGTCTTGAATTATTTAGTAATTGCTTACTAACCATGAACTAATGTTTCTAGATTTAAAAAGAACAGGAAAGGTTCAACCACCCCTTATTTATGTCTGGAACTCTTCACTAATTGCTTACAAACCATGAACTAACTTTTCTAGATTTAAAAATATGCTAAAAATATGCTAGATACATTATCTTACTTACGTTTATATCATTATGCAATAATTTTTGAAAGAGAATTTGATTATATGAGGACATCTATCCCATAGTTGAAAAAGGAAAGATTTATCTTCGTGGAAAAATGGTGTAGTATGGAGATTTATTTTTTCTACATACAACGAAGTGAATTTCTTCTTGGGGTATTTTCAAACTCTTAACTTGTTGCTTACTAACCACCAACCAACATTCCTAGATTTAAAAATATGTTGTACATTATATTAGTATTGTCAAACTCTTAACTTGTTTCTTACTAACAACCAACCAAAACTCCTATATTTAAAAATATGTTGTACATGATCTTATGTTTAGATCATGGTGTAGGACATTTATTATATGTGAACATCTATCCCAGAATAGAAAGAGGACATATTTATCTTGTTGGAAGAATCCATCTTAATATGTCTAGATTTATGAAATTTCACAAAGAACGAAGTGAATTCCTTCTTGGGTTATTGTCAAACTCTTAGGTAATTGTATGCCAACCAGAAACCAACATTTTGATATTTAATAGTATGCCAGGTACATGACACTATTTATTTTTAGATCATGATGCAAGCATTTTTGAAAGAGCATTTGATTATATGAGAACATATACAACCCACAGTAAAAAGAGGAAATATTTATGGTCTTCATAGAATGACTAAATACATCCATACTTGTGTTTTCTACATACATCCAAGTGAAGTCATTCTTGGTGACTAATTTTTGCAACATGGCGAAGATGTAAGATTTGAATCTGAAAATAATGTGTAGACTTTATTAAATTTCTCTATTGAAATATAGATTTATGAAAACAATTGGGGTTATATTTAATACTTAAATATGAATTCCTAGGACTTTAATTTTTCTCAACTCAAATTTTTTATTTAACATAGTTGAACTTACCTCATTGTCATGCCTTTTATTGGTTGGTACTGTAATGAAACATCATCACATTTTCTATATATAATATTATCAGTGGGAAATTAAATAAACCATGAAAGAATATATAATATAGTAACATGTATTTTAAAAAAAATGAATTTTAGCCAATTTGAATAGCAATAAGTTACTCTAGATCTTGTTAAATGCACAAATATATGCTTTGTTATCTTCCAAAGTGATTTCCAATTTTCCGCCACCATTTCATTTCATGAGGCTAAGGATTTTGCTTTTGAATATGTAGAATATTTGAAGTTAATGATCTTCATTTAGGTTATCATTTGGAGTTATATTATAATATTTTGCTTATTTTTATTTTTATTCTTAGTACGTTTTAATATTTTGAATAGTTTTCATATTACATTTTAATTCTAAGTAATTATTATATAATATACTATAATTTAATAATGTTTACAATCTTATTTAAAATATGTTGTAATGAATTGTTTAATAAAATACTTATAATATTTAAAATTAGATATCAATTTATTTAAAAATTTTGTTTATAAATTATAAAAATCATATTTTAATTATAAAGGGGTTTTCTAAATTATTATTAACTTAATCTTAGTAAAAATATAATGACAAAAAGCTTAAAAGTGGAAGGAATTATCAATTAACTACTTTTTTAATATTTTAATATTTGAAGTTGAGAAAAATTAGTGATAAAGTTTATCATGATCACTAATTGAAATGTTCATTTTACATTATCTAAAATTATTAACTTAACCTTAATAAAAAGATAATGAAAAAAAGCTTGAAAGTGGAAGGTATTCTCAATTAACTAGTCTTTTAATATTTTAATATTTGAAGTTGAGAGAAATTAGTCATAATGTTCATCTTACATTATCTAAAATATAAGATTATGCACTTCATGTTGATATTACATTTAAAATTGGTTAGAGATTTTATATTGATTCCTTAGAATGTTTGTTGAATTTTACATTATTTGAAACTGACAATCACGTTTATGTTGATATCTCATACAGGTTGTCAAATTTCAAGTTGCTTATTAATGTTTTAAATAGTGTAAAATTTTAAGATCTTATATTACATAGCTCATTCTTTGACCGAACTAACTCGTCATCCTACCTGAGTCAAACATGACTCACTTTTAACATGTCCATGTAATCCTCCCAGTGTCCCTTCTCATTATCCATCCCTAAAAAGATTGTATTTTCCCTTTCTTATTGCCAAAAAGTTGTCCTCAGGAGAGACAACCTTAGCAATGTTGAAAACATCTTTCCATTATAGGGTCTGTATAAATTTCTTAGAAATATTATAAGCCTATCCTCTGCCACACCAAGGGCCAGCCCCAATCCTAACCTTTTCCCCAATTCCAACCTTCCAAACCAACCAATTCCCTATAAAAGTAAGGATAAAACCATGGCCTTCCAAATGATGAGCCCGTTATGTATATTTTTTGTTGGTATTTTGATATAGTCCTTAGTAGAAGGGGGATGTAATACCCCAAATAAAGAATTTAGTATGTTAAATAATTTTCTTAAGTGGAAAATTCGAAATTGTGATTTGTAGGAAAAGAGTGATTGTTATTAATTTAATTATTTTGCAAGATAGTGACTTGCCAAGTGTCCTTAATTTTTGGACAGATGTAAGAGACATGATTTTAATTAAATTTATGAATGATACAAGAGGGAAATTCAAGTTAAAAAGAGATGATCATAAATCCATGAGTGGGGAGCAAGTTAGAGCTAACACTGGGCATAAAAGAACATGTGTCAAAAGTCATTTTTGGTGATTGACATACCCTAAAAATCAAGGATTTCCAAAGATGTGAATTTTCGAAGGAGGGAAAGGAGTTGGAGGAAAAACTAAGACCTTAGAAAGAAATTACAAATATACATGTGTAAGGAGGAAGGATGTTGCTTAGCATGTGAGAAAGAAAATAATTTACTATGGAAAAGAAGCAAGGTAGAACTTTGGTATCAACCATGAAACCAGATAGTTTATGTGTGAGAACCGAGGTGTTAGGAAACAGATGAAGACGCCAATTTTTTTGGAACAAGAGGCTCATTATCCCTTATGGATTCATGATTAGGCTTGGGGGTGATTGGATTAAGTGATTTGGCTGATCCATTCTACAACTGGGTGGAACTTGGTTGCTCCTTCTGTTTTTGAGGTTTTTCTTTAAATTATTTTCAAATATAATGGTTAATCTTAATTCTATTAGTCGAATTGTGAAGTGTTATTTAATTATTATAACTATCGTAGTTCATATAATTGTTTTATTTAAAGGAAATCTATACTATTGAATGAAAGTTTATATATATATATATATGGATCAAACCTTCTAACTATTCATACAGAATTCCTAAAACAATGTACAATGTTACTCACTTTGTTGATCTATCTCATAGTATCAGATTTAGATACTTGGTAATTGAATTTACGAATCCGAAATCCACATACATAGTGATAAGAAAGATAAATTGATTTATTTTTATCAAATATTTGTATATGTTATATCTGAATAAGTGAAAATATACAAGATGAAAGCATCATTGTTCTCCTTCAAACTTTGGAAGTAAGAAAGGAACTCGAGTATCTTTCCTATCATCTCTCTTCATGTGTCCATGAGTAATGATGTATAACCTGGAAAAATAATTTGGCACAAAGTGGTTAGTTTATATAAAAAAGGCATAAAGAGTAAGAATAAAGGAATTATAAATAAATAAAGTAATACTTAGACCTGTATGCGAATGATTGGCATGAATCTAAAACTCCTCTTTGGAATTGATGATCTAGAGAAAGAAATTTGGCATTGGACGCAGTCTAATGTTTTCCTCACACAAACGAGAGGCCCATCATTATCTCATTGTATCCATCTTTGTTAGGATCCATAGACGAGAATAAGTAATATAAAGAGACATTTCCTTCTTGACGATGGACACATAAGTAACTTACGTTCGTTCCAAACAAAATGGTAATAGGAAATAGAATTATGTATAAAATGATACATAAATTAAATAAATACTAGAGACCAAGAAATCAATCCATTTGATATGTTGCCAATCTGTTAGTAGAATTTACTCTTTTGAAAACACCTGTAGGTGATATACATTGTTGTGAGCATATTAATCAAAGAATAGATACGATATTTGGGAATCCTAAGTAAATCGATATACATGTTACGAGGAAAATCTATCTTTGACTAGGGGTAAACCACAACAAACATAAATGACTGTAGAAATATGATATCAAGACAAGATATGCTATATAAAAAAATATGGTAGAAAGACAAGATAAAAGGCCTACCTTGTCAAGACGTTTTATGAATTCCAACATTGAGCACTTGACTCAAAACAATATACTTGCAACTAATCCTCAACAACCAAGCAAAGAAAGCATATGGTGATAATTTCTGATGTTAGCACATTCAATACCATAATCCATTAACATACATAACAAATATGCGCATGCAATAATAATTCAAATATCTGCAAGATATCAATTGGATGAGAAAAGAGTATTTATGTTATGATATAATCAACAAAAGTGAATAAGTTACAGACTTATGTGTCAGCACAATTCGGTACAGATAATCTAAGTTCCTTTCAATTGGGCCTCCAACACTTCAGTCCTCCACCAAAGGCAAGCTCATGTAAGAGAGACAATGGAGTTCTCACTCAATAAGGGAAGAGATTGGGGGCGGAACACTATGTTCAAAATTAAAGGATAAAGGGATGCATACTCAATGTGAATTAAATACTTCCTCTAAAGTAACTTTTCTCTCAAAGTTGAATTATCTCTCCTCTTTTCCATAGCTTGGAATTGGCTCTTTTATATCCTTCAAGTGGAACTTAAGGGCTCAATCAGAACATTTCCATTATATGGAAGGATGAGGATCATTGATCTCCTGTCGTGGCATGGAAACCTGACACAATTTTTAAATTCTAGCCACATTTTCTGATGTATGCGGTTTGTAGTGGTGCAATCTGCGTATACACATGTTGTATAGTAGGCAATGTGCATACATGTGGAGAAAATGTATTTTTAGCTCTAGTATTTACAAAAAAGAGATAACAAGTCTGCATAGGGAAATGCAAAAAAGGCCTTATGTGCAAGATTGCATGGGGTGAGGCAAATCTTGCTATAAAAGATGCCCCCTAATGTGTGAGTTCAGAGGAGTATCTGTGATGTCTGAAATACATTATAAAAAACCCAAAAGTGGAGTGATGAGGAACCAGTTGGAAGAACTAATTGCTCATTACAATCTACACTGAATTTGCATACATGGCTGCCAATTTGAATTACACTATATATCCATGTGAAAATATACCAAACAACTATCCATGGCCATGAATAGGAAAATAAAAATGTGGTTACATGGAAAAGGTTGTCATAGTCATGAGAAATGCCCAGTAGAACGAGTCTCAAAATCAATTTGAAGATATATGTATACAATGGAGTACAATATGATCTCCCATGATCACTGAAGTCACATAGGTACTGGTCCAATGAAAAGGAAGAAACAACTCAGGAAAGTTGCAACCACATACTAATGTCTTCAAGTCTTCTACATAATCAACCAAGGGTGAAATTCTACATTGTGTTAATAAAGGAGTTGAGGTCGAACACAAAGAGACATTGTTTTATTACTGGTCATTGAAGTATATCGTTAACAAAGACGAGATAGCCTACCGATGATGAAAGTAGGTATCAAGGCACTAAGTACATTATTACAAGCATGAGTAAAGGAGTTGGGGTCGAACACTTGAAGAATCCATTGATCAGGAGACATTAATGTATTCCCAACTGTCAATTGCAAGAGAACCTGCCACTAATGACTGTAAGCCTCAAGGTACTCATAGGACTTTAGGTCTTGTTTCCAGAATAGATGAGATGAAGTTGATGGAAGGAGACCCACTGAAAAGAGAGAATTAAGGAATCTCTCGTCATTCAGCACAAGGTACAAAGTAGGAGCTTCATGATTTGGAGGAAATCAGACAAAGAACATGTTCACGAACAAATGACCCTATGTGTCTTTCGCGTGTGCCAAATGAAAGCGGTGCACAAAAGAGACCCTTTGAATAGAAGCCAATGAGGAAAAATGATGAGAAAGGCGAGGAAACCACCAATAAGGATAATGGCATCCAAGACACTACACAGATCCCAATGTGTGAATATATGTTTTGTTTTCAAACACAAGGGAAACCACCCAGTTAACGACTAGTGATGAAATGTCGATTGTTGGGTTCAAGGTTACCTACGAATGATGAAAGTAGGACCAGGGTGTGTAATAAGACTACAACATCATGTGATTTTGGGACGAACTGAGGGTATGGCCGACATGCAATGTCAAGAGATCTGAGGAATGGTAGACATAGGTTAATAGACATCTGTTGAACAAGATCATGATACATATGTAAGACTCCGACAACATAGAATCAATGATGAAACCATGAGATGCAAGAGGCATCAATCAAAATTTCCATAGGGACTGGAAGAGTAACCAGTCAGTGGAGAAATCTCTCTGTAACAAGCTCAACTTCCTAAGTCCATGCTAAACCCAAAATTATGATGACAAGTGGACTCAATAAATTTGTCCTCTGTTCAAAGGAGACACAACTTCTTCCAATAGAAGATAATACTCCCTTCCCACCCATCCTTTTTTGTTTTTTCATAGTCAAATGAGTGCTATGATACAGAGAAGGAAACAAGTGTCACAAGTAAGAAAAACTAGTTATAGCAGTGGAACATACCTATTCTCAATGCAAAGAGGTACATGTAAGAGATGGACACTTGGGGGGATGTTCCCTCTTGGGTATAGGGTGTCAAATTGCGAAGGATATAAACAAGGCTCTGCTTGGTTGAGGATGAAAAACTATTGAGGCAAATGGTTTATAATGCAAAGAGAGAACCAACTATAGGGTCAATACTGCAAGCAAGGGCATGAGATGCAATCATAACTTAACACCAAAAAATGTCATTTTTCATAATTGTAGTATACTTGTTGCGAAAAAGGGATAAACTTGTACCAAATAAACATCCTTTCAAATCCAATTTACGAGTGTGAAAGAGACAAGTTCACTCAACAATATTTTTCACTTTTTGAAAACAAATCAGAAAAGAGATTAATTCAAACTCAGTTGGGATTCCTCTACATATAGGTTAGCATATTTATGAGTGATAAATGAGGCTCAAAATAAAGGATTGTATTAGCTATAAGGGACTCTCGGTCCTATGGAAAAATATTTGCATGGGCACCAAATGGAGAAAAGGATCTAACTAGGGTACCCATGTGTTGTAAGTCTCTACCATTTGATAACGATATGTCTTATAGCATATGGAGAGTTATGTTTCATAAAAAATGGGTTTGTACCTAAGGCATATGAGTGATAGTTATAGGACAATGCAAATGTGCATGATGGAACATATATCTATCCTATATGTTGGGTAGAGAAAATGCATGCCCGTGGTTATGAACGGTCAGCATAACGCTAAATCTGCAAGAATCCCTGGTGAAAACTACAAAAACCAACTCAGTCCACTAATGTATTAGTCCATTAGGCAAAAAAACGATCCAAAACTATAGAAAGTGGGTAAAATCTTCTATAAATAGTAAAAAGAACCAAATTTTACTATGTCATTTTCACTTTTTACCGAAGCGGTGAAAGTTGACCAAATTACCTCTAATCTTTAAATGCTGATTATGGGAGCATCGAGTGATGGAATCAGAGACCGTCTAGACCAGGTAATTCCTCTTCCCCTCCTCTTTGTTTCTAGTGGATTACATTTTTTGTTAATCCCTAATGTTGGATCATTACCCTTTAATTAGGGCATATTAGATTAGTAATGCTATTTTATTTATGTAGGCTTTAGGCCATTAGTTTTAATTTAGATTAGTAATGTTATTTTAATTATGTCGGCTTTAGGCCATTATTTGTAATTATACCTCCTAGTCTCCTATATATACCAAGGAGACATTTTCATTTT
>ML777855.1:694081-711808 GCA_009831015.1 Picea engelmannii | reverse complement strand
AACCAACATTATCATGTAAACTAATATAAAAATAAAGATAAAGTCACTATGGGAAAGATTTCTGAAAGTTCTCTAATAACCCTTTTCAAACACATAAGTCAATTTATACACTGTAGGAATATAGTCATCAGGATTAATCACTCGGTGGTGTAGCATGAATAAGAATTATCAGATATAGACAACAAGAAGCATTAATATGAAATATCAAACAGACAACAAAAAAAAGGGAATTAACACGAGGGAATGCAGGACAATATCTTCTCCCGAAACGAAGAATTATGTTATTCATGGTTTGCTTGTTTTTGTTTGAAAAGATAAAAATACCAAAATTATTGGGCTTTGGCTTTATGGATAAAGGGCAGGGTTTTATTTGGATTCTCGGGTTTTATTCATTTTGTGCCAACCATATTTTTTTTATAATTGCTAAATTTTATGATTTAGATAAGCAATGATTCTTTTGTTATAAATGTTCCATGGAAGAAAATTTCATTGAGGTGGTGAGGCCACATAATGCAAACTAGAGGCCATCGCCGACTACACAAATTCCCAACATAAACCTAATTAACCACTAAATATGTAAACACTTATTGGCCCTTCAGATGGGACCTCTCTTTGACAGAAAATCTTTGCTACAAAATCTTTCACGACATTGTTCACGAAGTGGTTTGGGAGGTAGAGAAGGAACAGGGGCTGAGTGGCGGTCATCCCAGTCAATTAATATCCGAAGTACCCAACCTTCATGGATTCCACATATGAATATAGCGAGCAAAAATATGAAATATGAATAAAGAAAAAAAGGGTTTATGAAATATTCAGATTCAGCTCATAAAGCAAACTCGAAATAACCCAGGACGAGTTTGGGAATAATTTAAGATGGCAGTGAAACATATCATTCTGGTTTCTGGGTTGTAAAGAAAAATGACAGTGAATGCCACACCCAAGCATCTAATCCGCCCACAGTCAAACAACGCCCCCATCACTGTAAAAACGCCCCAGAATTTTAACACGCCCCCATTAACATGAAACGCCCACAATAACATCAGACGCCCCCATTAATATAAAAAAAACACCCGCTGAATATAAAACGCCTCAGAAATATTAACACGCCCCCATTAACAGGAAACGCCCACAATAACATCAGTCGCCCCCATTAATATAAAAAAAAAAGACACCCGCTGAATATAAACACCCAAGAAATTTTACATGCCCCCATTAACAGGACACGCCCACAATAACATCAGTCGCCCCCATTAATATAAAAAAACACCCAGAGTCAATACAGTACCCATAAACCTAAAACAGATTCACCAGAAACCCTAAACTGTACCCAACACCAAAAAAAATCAAATGATTTTTCAACGAAATGGCTACACATTCCTAGCCATATTAACACGACCCCAGTTAACTATGAACGCCCCCCAACCAAATGTAAAACGCCCATGGCAGAAGGAAAAACGATTTTGTGCTGTAAGGTAAAAAGGCAGTGAATGCAAACGCCCAAGAAGATTTATATGCCCAGGGACCCAAGTACAATAACCATAAACGCCCAAGCAAAATTGCCAAAACCCTAAAATGGTGCCAAAAATGAAGAACCATAAACTGCCCTGCTAACATTCTTACAACATAAAAAGGGTTCGATTCCTGAGGTTCATTGCAACCATTCTAAACTAATATTTATCACAAAACTAAAGCATTCATCCAAAATAAAAACACAGCCATCTAAATTTTCAGACGCAAACACAGACTAGCATTCATCCAACATAAAAACATACCTTGGCCTGTTCGCTCGCTCCGGATGGCGTCCGCGTGCTCCTTGATGCTCCCGCTTGCTGACCGTAGAGGACTCACTGATATCTCCCAGCCAAACTCTAGGGGTACTCTACTTCCCCCTCAGCCCCCCAAGCCGCAAAGGGGCCACACACAATCCAGACAGTGGCCTAGCTTCCCAGCTCGCCTCCAAGGCTGAGCTACCACTCTAACACAGCTAAGAAAATGCCCAACTCCTCACAAGCAATCCGTCCAATTTCAATTTTGGAAGCATAACAATACCTCATAGCACATCCCCCTTCTTCCCCCCCATTCCCTTTCTTTTATGCCGCTCAAACCCTAAATCATAATAAATTTTAGTTTTTTTTAATGAAACCCTAAAAATTTCTCTCTTTTACAAGTGTCACTCATCCCTACCCTTCTCCATAAATTATTTTATTTTTCTATAAATTAGAGATTATGGAATACACGTCAATTTGTTTATAATATATATATTACTTTATTTTTCCTATTTACAAGCATGTTACTCATCATTTTAATTTATCATCATCCATCATTTTAAGTGATGACAAACATGTATATGGGAAAAGTAGATGTATTACATAAAAGAGGAATAATGAGAAATTAAGGGGATGGATGGTGATTTAGTAATGTGAAATGGACATGTAAATGGGAAATGGATACTGGAAGATTAAGGTGATGGAGGATAGTTTAATAATGTAGACATGGATAATGAGAGGATAATGGTCGTATTTTTTTATTTTTTTTTGGAATTTCCTTTATGTTACACTACGAAGGTGATGTCATTCTCCCACCAGTTAGGAATTAATTTCGTCTTTGCAAAGATTTAAAACTATTAGGTTGCTTTAAAACTTACCCTCGTCATCGCCCCAAGAATTTTATGAAGACCCAACTATTACTTAGGTGGGTTTTTGTTTCTTTTGTTATTTTTATTCCAGGGTCTGCTCTCAGGGTTAGACTAAAATTTTACCCTAAACGTTTTAGACTTAGTACTAGATTCTGCACTGGGCGACACTGGGTTAGTGAAGTTGTTTAAGAATTTCTTAAGGCGTTATTGTATTAGGGATAATTAGGTTTGTTTTTTTCATCCACTTCAATGCGACGTGCCCTTCAGGATGCACCACGTGCTCCAAGGGTGCCACTCGCCTCATTCATTTCCTTTACGTGATGTGCCCTTCAGGATGCACCACGTGCTCCAAGGGTGCCACTCGCTTCTTGTGTTTCTTTTGTGCGACATGCCCTTTAGGATGCACCACATGCTCCAAGGGTGCCACTCACCAACTGGACTGATTGGTAGACATATATAACCCCTGGAGTCAACACTCCGCCAGGTGAACTTGTGGGAGACTAAGGGTTCTAAGGAATAAGGCCCTCACCTTATTGCGCGCCCCTTAGAATCATTGTGAGCGACTGTCGCAGTGTGCCCTCACAGCATCGTGGATCCTCTCGAACTAGGTAATCGTTAACCTACAGTTTGAGCCATGGAGGGAGTGCTAGTAGGCGGTGGCAGGGTTGTTGTCCACCCCTCTCCCTCAACCTCTCTGCAAATCGTGTGTGGCCCATTTACTCCATATGTGAGTCTGGTCGACAAGCTATCGTCAGCCTACATCATCAACAATCATGTCAGAAATGTCAACATCAAATCATCAAATCAATGAAAACATCACAGTAAATATATCAACCCAAAAGCACACTCCCTAACTCAGTCTGGAGTCCAAGGGGGTTCTACCGATGCCTCTGCATCCTCAAGGTCAAAAACCCACACTCAATAAAACAGAGTCAACAACACCTGTGTCAATCAAAACTAGTAAAACATCATGTCGTTTGTCAATCACATCACAATCAAGTATAAATGGTTTAACATCACAAAAGTCCAGATCACTTGCGAGCAAGTGTCCTAAAAAAATAAGTTTTCTCAGTGCGCCAGAGCGGGATGTTACACTTAGAAAATTGTTGAATAAAATAATAATCTTGGAATCCTATCTTCGTCCACCGCACACCTAGTCACCATGATGAGTCATCCAATAAGATATCGTTGCATGTCAGAAATTGATTGGCTGCCACATCATTCAATCATATTGCATCATATGTCTCTTTTTGTATTTTGCGAGGTGTAATTCTCTTATTGGATGCCATGTTTCATTCCTCCATATCCCTCCAAATAGTAATGTGCCATGGGGAAATTTATTATTCGTTCACATTTTAAATGTAAAAACTTCAAAAAGAGTTTAATTATGGGAAGTTATATGAGATATTTGATGAGGGGAAGGGGAGATATGTAGGTGGCCAAAATGAAGGAGGGGAAAAGTAGGTATAAGAGTTATGGGCTTGGTGGGTTTGTAGAGGTGAGAGGGTGAGTTGAATGAGTCCACGAGTCCACCAACCTGCGAATCTATGATACAAAAGTAGACCAAGTGCTGAGGAGAGGTTGTTTGGACTTGCATGCAGAAGGAATAAATAATTTTAGGGGCTCAAGACCCACGACAAGTCTAATGGTTGAAATGAGGATAAAAAAATCTTGGGTGCAAAGTGGAGATCGTGGAACTTGGAAACTGAAGTTTCAACCATGTGAATATGTGATGTTGAAAAAAAAGGCTAAGTATAATATAGAAAGGTCGTCATATGAATTTGTGGCATAGGTAAATGGATAGGGATGAAGACCCATGAACCCGCCTAACCGTGAAGTTGAAAAAATGGTTAAGTGTAGTGTAGCAACGAACTTATGACATGTGAAATTGGATGGAGATGAAGGTCCACCAACCCACCAACCCAATGAAGAGATGAAGGAAGAGTCCCAAAACTGTCTAAGTGTAGAGACTAGTGGAGCATATGGAGAAGAGTGGTGAAAAGAGAAAAATGATTAGGTGTGGAGATGGAAGGTGAGGGGGATAAGTGATGAGAGTACTTCACAATTAGAAAATGGAGAGGAGAACATGATACTTAGAAAAATTATTGATAATATCTCTTTCAAACCCTTAGACTAGATTTGGAATAACTTAGGCATGCGAAAATGATTTTTTGATCCGAAAAGTGCATGACGAAGCTGAGACTGAAGGGTGCAGAGTGAACTTACAAAAGTTCAAAAAGTGTATTATTTTTATATTAAGGATTTTATGAATCCAAGAGTGGAAAAATATAGATGACCAAATTTTGGTCAACAACTGACTCCAACTGCGAAACAGTGACCCCCTATGGGTTTCTGAGAACACCAGAATCTCAAGATTAGTTTCCTTCTCCATTGAGCTAAAGATTCATATTCAAAATGAACTCTTATAATGATTCTTATTTCATGTAGTTATCTTCAAATTTCAATACAAATATTGCCTTATTATGCAATACTGAACTGAAGAAGAAAAATATATACATATGTAATATACCTACCGTAACCTACTTGAAAGAAAGGGGAACCTTAGGTATATGTAGATTTCCAATGGAACCATTCAAGCATTGATTTGATTTGTGGAATGAACCCAAAATTTTGAAATATATTGAGAATTGTACCAATGAGTCAGGGGCATTCTCAATATGTATTGGAGAAAAATTACAACAAGTATGGTGAAGATTTGATTGCATTGTTTGACCAACAATTCTCTGGAACCATAATTCAATAAAATCAATTATTAGTTTCTCAAGAATACTATTGTCTTTGATTAGTGGGGGAGTTTTCAACATAGTTATACATTCATCATTTTCCTTGTTTCCAACCACTTGCAAGGTTCTTGATTCATCAAAAATATCTTGAAAAGACTCTTTTTTTGTAAAGGTTATCTTGTTCATCATTATTCTGAAGATTCATTTATTCCATCAATTCTTCTTTATTTTGGCTGAATTCTTCTTGCATATTTGGTGGAGACTCTTCAATTTCATTTTCAAATTTTCTTCTTGAAATGTCTTCATATGGAGTATATAGGAGACTGGAATTTTCTTCTTGTAATTTGGAATTTTCATCTTCCTTTTCAGCAACATGACTTGACTTCAAATTTTCATCCACTCTTTGATTAGGTTCTTCTTCAAAATTGGTCATTTTGTTATCTTGTTTCCATATGGGAGAAGATGGGTGGGAAACAACATTTAAAAAATCAACAAAAGCATATGAATCCACTTTTGGGATGAATGTTTCTGCAAATAAATATTCTAACACATCCCAACTAGTAATGGAGTTAGGAATTAATGAACTATACCATTCAAGAGCATCCTCTCGTAGAGTTTGTAGGAATAATATACATGTAAAATTGTATTCAGTGAGGTTGAAATCAGAACATGTAGTTTTAAAATTAATCAAGTGTTTCTTTGCATCTTCTGAAGCATCCCCAAAGAATGTAGAAAAAAATTCAATAGGTATATTGGGTATTTGAAAGTCTATTTATGGTATATTTAAAGGGGTATTATGAAATCACCTCCTTCTTTGAGTATTTCTCCCTTTTGCTGAGTGTTGCGAAGCCATTCATGGGCTTGATGAAGAATATAAAGAATCATTATGACATGAATGAAACCACTCCTTTTGAATTTTTTCAATGGAGTTTCCACGGAGTTCATTCTCCTGAATCTTTGGTGCTTCTCGTTTCTATTTGAAATTACAAAAATGGTGAGCCATGATTAAAATAAGAAACAATTTTCTTGAATCTTCTTCTCAAAACTTTGAGCCGTGGAGATTTTTGGTTCCTCAAATATCCTGAAAATAAATTGTCCCTCAGTATGGTCGCCAAAAATGTTGACGCTAGAATCTGTCAAGACCGAAACAACAACCTCGTGAGGAAATTAGTCCCCCTTCATTTCTAGAGAGGTGGTTCTCCTCTTTGGCTAAAATATTCTCTTGGAACTCTAGATTTTCAAAATATGGGAATTTGCATAAGTCTGTTGTGGTAATCAAAGAAATATAAATATTGCAAGAAAAATAACAAGAATTTTCTTTTTCTATATTTCTTTTTAAAGAGAATTTTTGGGAAATGACCACGAACCACACACTTCATACATTTAAAATAGATAGACAAAATTTCCTCACATCCATAATAGTTAAACTAAAGATTTTTTATCACATAAAATAAAAAGAAGATGGTCCACATGCAATAAGAAAATTTTTACAGAGTGGACACATGGGAAACTTAAATAAAGATAATGATAGATAAATCTGTAACACTTTATGCTCAAAACTCAGAGTTACAAAGCATAGTCAAAACTAATCCTGAAATAACTCTTTTGAAATTTGCGAAAAAATATATAGTCAGTTATAAATCCTTGAAATTTAAAATGTGTTTGTCCATAGGACTGGGAATGCGGCTCCTGCAGACCATAAAGAAAATATAAACAAGAATTAAGTTTCTAGAAGGAGGATGGTGGGTGATAGTTGAAAAAAATGGACCTAGAAAAAAGTCAAAGAGAATTTATCAGACTTTCGTTTAACCTTTCTAGTCAAACAAGCAGAGTAACTCGATGAAGAAACTGATAAAGAAAGAAAGATGTGATCAACATAAAATTACTATTATGGTCTCTCATATATTCACTTGCTAGTTATTGTCCTTTTATGTCTTTATTGACAGTTATAGGAATCATATCAACTATTTGTTTCCCTTATTTGGCTAATTTCTCAATTTCCTTTTTCAACCAATATTGAGTATAGTTTTTCATTGGTGCAACGTTTATTTCTTACCTAGATCTTGGAGGATTCGACCCTTAGAAAATTGTTGAATAAAATAATAATTTTGGAATCTTGTCGTCGTCCACTGCACGGCCAATCACCATGATAATTCATCTAATAAGATGTCACCACATGTTAGAAATTGATTGGTTTCCACAACATTCAATCAAATTGCGTCATATGTCTCTTTTTGTATGTTTCCATGTGCAATTCTCTTATTGAATGCCATATGTCATTCCTCCATAGTCTGCCAAATAGTAATGTGCCATGTGGAAAATTATTATTGGTTTGCATTTTAAAAGTGAAAACTTCAAAAATAGGTTAAGTATGGGAAGTTATATGAGATGTTCGATGAGGGGAAGGGGAGATATGTAGGTGGCATAAATGAGGGAGAAGAAATGTAGGTAGAAGAGTAAGGGGCATGGCGGGTTTGTGGAGGTGAGAGGGTGAGGGGAACGAGTATGTGAGTCCACCAACCCACGAATCCGCGATACAAAAGTAGACTAATTGTTGAGGAGTATTCAGTCAGACTTGCATGGAGAAGGAATAAAATACTTTTATGGACTCAAGACCCACGAAAAGTCTAATGGTTGAAATAAGGATCACAGAATTTTGGGTGAAAAGTGGAGATTGCGAAACTTGGAGAATGAAGGATTGACCCCGCAAATCTGTGATGTTGAAAAAAAATGCTAAGTATAATATAGCAAGGCAGTTGGACGAACTTCTGGCATATGAAAGTGGATGGGGATGAAGACCCACGAACCCACCTACCTGTGAAGCTGAAAAAATAGTTAAGTGTAGTGTAGCAGTGGACTTATGACATGGGAAAGTAGATGGATATGAAGGTCCACCAACCCTCCAACCCATGAACCCGATGAAGAGATGAAGGAAGAGTACCAAAAACGTCTAAGTGTAGAGACTAGTAGAGCATATCGAGAAGTGTGGTGAAAAGAGAAAAATGGTTAAGTGTGTAGATGGAAGGTGAGCGAGATAAGTGATGAGAGTACTTCAAAGTTATAAAATGGGGAGGAGAACATAATACTTGGAAAAATTCTTCATAATCTCTCCTTCGTACCTTTAGACTAGATATTGAATAACTTAGGCATGCGGAAACGAATTTCTGATCCGAAAAGTGGATGATGAAGCTGAGACTGAGGGATGCAATGTGAACTTATAAAAGTTCAAAAAATGTCTTTATAAAATCCAAGAGTGGAAAAATATGGATGAACAAATTTTGGTCAACAAAGTTCAAAGAAAGATCTACATTTTCCAATTTCTATATTGGCTGAGTAGGTCAATGATAAGAGTAATTTTCTTCTTTTACATAACTGTTTGGTTAAGTAACTTACATCATTGAGCTGAAAGTAGAAGGGTTATGTACAACTCATTATGGTGGAGATGTCATATAATGTAACGTTATGTGAAAAAGTAAATAAATAAATAACTACATCCTTACATATGTACGTGACAACATCTAAAAAACTAAACTTGCGTAGATCCATCTTAACCAGAAGCTATCAAGTATGGAGAGATTAAATTTCTTAAGATGTAATTTTTTTATCACTTATTATGAGGGAATTGATGCATGGCATGGCCAACTATTTTACTGGTAAAGTCTACGGAAATATACATACCCTACCCCCCTCTAGATTTCAACTTGTGACCTCTTAGAATGAAACACATGTTCTTAACCATTAGGCCCACTCAAGCTGTAGAATTTATTTAAAATTTAAATTTAATAAGTAATTAAATATTTTCATTACAAATTCTCTTTAATACTTAATTAACCTAGAGTCAAAATAATAAAAATGAAAAAAAAAAAAATTTAGGATGTAAACTGTATTAAACTTTGTAGAGAAGCTCTTTGATTACAACATCCATTGAAATTATTGAAAACACATTAATCAAGCAACGAAATAATCCTCCATGCATGGAACTTTAGAAGCATGGAATAATTCCTTCCTCTAGTTGTCAAGGGAGTAGTAGAGCCGATATTTCTGTTAATGGTTGTCAAAACAAATCTCCAACATTGAAATGAAACCTAGAATAATGATAAGCAAAATTCGCTCAAGAAATTGATTTTATACGAATGTGTGCCCGTCGATTTCATAAGAAATGATGTGTTAATTTCCTATGGTCTCTTGTAACTTATTGAGGGCTCAGTCGTTAAAGTATTTAGAGGGATTAAAATAGATTATGTAAATATTTGGATGTTTAAGAATACAAATTAAGTATATTTATCTATATAAATTAATGCCAAGTGTATTCTATTTTTTCAATCTTTACACATGATATTACACGCATTGAATCAATTGTAACCTCGAATATTGCTAATCTCCATGCAATAAAAAAAAATGGTTATATTATTTTTTTGTTGAATATATATTAAAAATATATATATATAATAAAAAATTTATTAAGATTTTCTAATATTTTTTTTTTTATTTCTTTAATTTTAAATCAATTTATCCCCTGGATGGGATCTCATTGAGGAACATATGTCAAGATGGAGGGGATGTCTCATGCCAGTGCAAAACCAGCCACGTGACTGGCGCATGCATCTCCCCTCCTCATATTCCATGAATTTACGCAACCTTCACTCTTACCAGCGCACCATTAATGCTTCAAGTGCGCTCTGCTCTACCTCTTCGTTTGATCTATCGAGTCTCCATTAATATGGTCACCTATGCACATGTGTGTCATCCCTCCCTGGAAGTATTCATACCATGATTCTCACTAGCAGGTTCTTCAGTTCTCTTTCTTCTCACTAGAGCCATCTCGCGGTCTGCACTCTTCCCTAGTGCTCACCTGCTACACTTGCCATTTATCTGTTCCTGCTTACCTTTTCCTTGCTTTGACCATGCCTCGATTGTAGGGGAACTTCAAGTGGGGCTTGGCCTGGTACCAAAACAATCCACGCATGGCCATTCTGCCTCATCCTTCCCTCGCACCTTCACACAACTCATCGCCTTCCTCTCCCTCCTCATTTGGTCAATCCTCTAAGAGCCAAATTGGCCCCTCGCGTCTCTCCTTACCTTGGTCTAGATGATTTGAGTGGTTTGACCACCTGGGGAACTCACTGGGATTTGGCCGAAGGCCATTTCTGCACCTACCCTCTTCCTTGCAACCTGCCTTGGTCATCCCACACAATTCGCCCGAGAATTCAGTGCCTCTGCAACCGCTAGTGCACTCGCAACCACTCTTGGTTCTGACTCCCCAAATACTAGCAGTGGACAACGAGACAATATTCTTGAATTCACCTCTCCAGGTGTTATAGATTATTTTTTTCACCCCAGTGATCCACTGATAACATTTTTTCATGTTCCCATGGAAGTATAAAAGAGTCTTTCTCCATGAGGAAAGTGACTGGATTTCCCTTCCCAAAACCCTATTAAGGAAGGTCGTCACACCCTACAAAATGCATGGGGTGCAATGATGCCTGATCATTTCCCCCTAATCCAGAGTTGGACTATGACATCTCTATGGATTGCACAATACCTAGGGTGCAACGATGCCAAAATCTAAGGAAAATTCAAGCTTCACGAACTTTCTAGAAGGGGATCTTCTAGAATATGAGGTGGCCTCCGAACGGTTTGGATCTTACTCGCTTCTCTAATTTGGTGGGATCATCCCAATATCCTCATCCATCTCTCCTTAACCTTATGAAGGCCATTGTGAATTTTTGGTCATGTCGTTTGGCCTTACGAATGCACCTTCCACATTACAAGGTTTGATGAATTCCATTTTCAAGCCCTTCCTTCAAAAAATTGTGTTAGTATTTTTTGATGATATACTAATCTATAGCAAGTCTTGGGAAGATCATGTTCGACATGTTGATAGGGTTCTACAACTACTAAAGGATCAAGAACTATATGCCAAACCATACAAATGTTTCTTTGGGGTAAAGGAGGTAGAGTATTTGGGTCATATTATATCTCATAAATAGGTCACAGGCCCTAAAACACCATGCAAAAATTAGACATATTAATTTTATTTTGGGGCGGAATCTTCATAACATAAGTCTCTCATGATGCATTGGTTAATTCATTGACATATTATGTTGTAGGTCAGGGGATGAAACCAAACCGACCATTGATTCTTGGTTTTTATTGTAACTATATATATAACATATATAATCAAATTTGGGTGGTATGTAATTTAAACCCCTTCAGTGAATATAACACTCAATTACATTATATACCATGTGATTAAATGAAATATGGGTCGAGGTCTTAGGTTTCAACCCTTTTTATTCCCAATAAAAACCTTATACAACTTTAAATAAAAGTCGACGCATATATGGTTAAGTATTAATGTGGTGGTGTGATGGTAGAACGGCTTTGGTAAGGCCTTGGGAGGTCACATGTTCGATCATTTGAAGTCCCAATAAAATTTATATAACCTTAGTCATAATGGCCAATAGGAGGTTTCCATGTGGAAGCCTCTCATTTGTCTATCCTCGCCATGTGTCGAAACATAATTAGTCCACATGTGTATGGATTGCCAAGTCACCTTGAAAACTTATCATGCCATGTCATATTCCTACCAAGTGTCACCATGTGGGGTGATGACATCAGCCCTGTATGGCCTCTACAGTCATGCCAAATGTCACCCTTTTAGTTGTGAGACGTGTCACATTTGACCCTGTTGACTTTTACCTTTTTTCCCTAGTTCGACTTAAACTTTTATCGTCCATAACTTTTGTATACGAGCTTCGTTTGAGGTGATTTTTTCACCATTAGAAAGATATTCTTGAGGTATATGCAATGATGTAGTTTTAGAGATAATTTTAGATAGTCAAATTCTGAGATTTTATAGATATTCGTGGACTTGTTTGAGTGTTCCAGGTCCTCCTGGACTTCTGTGAGAATTCCTGGATACTCCTGGATCACACCTTCCCAATAAATAATTTTTTTTCCTCCAAAAGTATGAATATTTAAACAACTTAGTGATGAAAAATTTTAATCTTCCATCATTGATGCAGGAGCATCTCTCCATGCAGCCATCCATCCAGTCAACCACGTCAGCGCGCATGCATTCAAATGCTAAAACAGAGGCACAGCCTCATTTGAATTTGAAATGAATGTAATTAAATGTGCTTAGGCTGTTGAGCCAGGAAAGCCATGCCTTTGCGCAGGCTGTAGATAAGATAGGCATTTAATGGGTGCAATGGCTAAGATGTAGATCCGATAGAGGACTAGACAACCCATTGATTGCAATTTATTAGAGTAGGTGAAATCCTGGAGGGAAGCGCTCGATGAGCCCTCAGGTAAAAGCGATTCTAGATCTCATTTTGAGTAAGACGAGATAGATGAGCAGAGAGGGGAGGATCCAGAAGAGAGCTCAGGAACACCTTGTAATTACAGGCATTTTATCCATTTGTTAATATATAACAGAGTAGTTTTTCCTGCATATTCTGTGCATATGGATGTCTGTGTGTGTTCCATTTGTATGTTGTGAATGTATGATTGTGATGCATTCTGCTGGAGTTGTGTTTGGTTTCAGTGTTGAGAGGTTCTTTGAGGCTTCATGCTGTGAGGGTATGACAGAGTGCTGCGGACTCTGAACGCCAGTGCATGAGTGCACTACTGAACTTTGAGGAGTCAGACAAAGATGTGCTGAGGCACAGGAACTGAGATCAACAACTCAAGAGGAAGACCTCAAGGTTTCTGAACACCTTGGAGGTAAGGTTGTGTATGAGAACACAGTTGCAGATAGAATCACTGAGGATTCTGCAGGAGCTCTGCCAGGTGGGCATTGAGCATAAGCATGAGGTGCAGAAGGGAGGAACTCCACTGAGAGTTCAGAGAAGACCAAAATCAGTGAGGATTCTGAGAGCTCTGCCAAGAGGCATTAAGCAGGTGCAAAGGGCGCACAGAAGGAATCTAGAACTACTGAACATTCTAAGGAAGAGATACTCCACCAGGAGGGCGTCGAGAAAGTGTGCAGGCAGGCACAGGAAAACAGAGAACTCTTTGAGTGCTGTCATCGGAAGGAATTATCCACTGAGGGAACTTCCACTGGGTTGTTGAATACCCAGAAGCACTCGAGAGGAGGCGTGAGAAGAAGGGTAGCCAGGAAGGCGTCCAGTTTATTCTACCTCTACAGAGAAGAAGAACAAAATCCCCCAAGGGGTCTGAGTGTTCGTGAAATCTCAGAAGAGATAGCACTAGCATGTGCGTGAGAAGACTCTGCAGGAGCGCAAACGTCGAAATCCTTTAAGGGTTCAAGAGGGAAAATCTCAGAAGGAATAGCGTCGTGGAGAACGCACAGCGAGGCTCAAAGTCATAGAGCCGCAGAGGAAGGAAGCAAAGGTCGAGGCCTTTGGAACCTTGGAAATCCTCCCAAGGCAGGAAGAAAGCACGTGTATGCTCAAGAGGGAGTAGCGCCAGCCATCAGATCGATAAGAGAAGGGATCTGGACCGTTGAAGATTCACGTCCAGGAAGGCATCCAAAGAAATGCGCACAGAAGGAGGGGACCGAGAGCCGTCGGATCTCACTCGAAAATCCCCACAGCCGTTAGATCGGGAAAAGTTGCGTAGAATTTAAGTAGTCGGAGGAGCAACATCGGCCATTGGATTAGCTGAGAGAATCTGGACCATGGATTCGTGTCCAGGAGGTAGCGTAGGAAAGGCGCAGAGGAGAAAAGATATGGTTCGTCAGATCTGGAATAGATACCCGACAGCCGTCGGATCTAGGAAGCTGCACGAGGTTTGGTTATCGGGATACCCAGAGTCCCAAATTCGCGAGTTGATCTGGACCGCTCATTGGAGAGTGGACACATGTCACGAGATCACCCACATCGGGGATTCGAGCATAGTGAGTTGGAAGAGGAAGAAGAGGTCATTCAAAGACGCGAGGTGCAAGGATGCGAGGCAGTGAACCAGCGTAAGAATCAGGACCGTGTACTTGGAGAGGATAGGTGGCGATCATCTAGCACCTCCGGAAGAAGCTCGACGGGAGGTCTTTATCGGCACATCAAGAAATTGGGATATCAGAGATCTCGGGCACAAAGGTTTGATGCATCGCAAAATCGCGAAACGTGATTTCCCGATAAAGTATTGGAGCGCGTGGGGCCACACAGGAGTCAGTGGAAGACATGTGGCACATCGCAACTTGGAAGCTCATGAGTAGAAGAGCAGAGAATTTTCACTAAGAGTCGCGAAGGTGCGAGGATCTGATCCTGCGAGGAGAACCTGAACCGTCCATCTGCAAGAACACGTGGCAAAGATTGGGCGCATCAACACTTTGACCATCGAGATATCGGATATCCTGGGAGTGAAGAATTCACGCATTAGGGAATCGCGATCCGCGATTTCTCGACAAGATCTAAACCGTTCGCTTGGGGAAACGCGTGTCAAAGGATCTCGAAGACTCGGGGATCAGGAAATCGGAGTCTTCGAAGGCATAGAAACCTTGTCACTAGGGATCGCCATCCGCGATATCCCGATAGTGACGTAACGTCGTGGGACCACCAGAGTCAAGGTGGAGGACAAGTGTCAAGGGACGGGACGTCATCGACACATCAGAAGCCTCGAAACTGAGAGTCCGAGGTTGGTTGAACCCCAAAACGGCGAGAAGAGACCACAGTCGTGGATCTCAGTTACGACAGGTGTCAGTGTTCGGGAGATAGTCGGGGATAGGTATATCGTGGGTTGCGAATACATGGGCATCATGACATCATAAACCCTGAAACCCCGATAGGGAGGTATAAGGCGTTGGCCTTAGGAGCATGGTCACGTGGACCAAAGAGCATATTCAAGAGGGCTAGCACATAGAGGAGAGCTCATCGGAGATCGGGGGTTGGAGAAGTGAAAAACTCTTGGCAGAAGGAACGCTGAAACCCCGATGTCCGATAACAACAACAGCAGGGGAAATTGTTCACGGTTCATGCAGAGGTCGTGAGAGAAGAAGAAAGGACCTGTGGATAGGGTATTTACAAAAGAGATTCCTGGGGGAATCTAAGGAGCCATTAAAGGTTTAGAATTGAGAATTAGAATGATTCTGTGTGAGCAGGAGGTCATGTGAAGAGACCCTGCGGGGTGTTAGGTACGGACCTCAAGCACTGCATCAAACATACTATAATTTTCTTATCCAATAACTTAGTGACGATGAAGCTTCTTCACTCTTCCACCCTGTTGAATATTCTGGGACTCATTGTTCATCTTGGATCTTAGAGACTAGATCAGTGTACTTAGAGACTAGAAATGACCAGGAACCGCACACTTCATACATTTAAAAGAGATAAAAAAAAATTCCTCACATCCATCATAGTTAAACTAAAGAGTTTTGATTGCATAAAATAAAAGGAAGATGGTCTGCATGCAATCAGAGAACTTTAACATAGTGGACACATGGTAATCTCAAATAAACATAATGATAGATCAATCTCAAATTCTTTATACTCAAAACTCAAAGTTACAAAGCACAATCAAAACTGAATCTCAAACTGAGTTACAAAGCGTAATATTACTAAGATGGCCTCTCATATCTTCACTTTATTTTTGATGTCCTTTTATTGTCTTCATTGATGGTTATATGAATCGTCTCAACTGTTTTATGACCTTATTTGGTCAATTTGTCAATTTCTTTTTTGAACCAATCTTCAATATAGTTTTTCATTGGTGCAACGTTTATTTCATGCTCAGATCTTGGAGGATTCGACCCTTAGAAAATTGTTGAATAAAATAATAATTTTGGAATCCTATCCTCATCCACCTCACACCTAGTCACCATGATGAGTCATCCAATAAGATATCGCTGCATGTCAGAAATTGATTGGCTGCCACATCATTCAATCATATTGCATCATATGTCTCTTTTTGTATTTTTCCAAGTGTAATGCTCTTATTGGATGCCATGTTTCATTCCTCCATATCCCTCCAAATAGTAATGTGCCACGTGGAAAATTATTATTCGTTCACATTTTAAAAGTAAAATCTTCAAAAAGAGTTTAATTATGGGAAGTTATATGAGATGTTTGATGAGGGGAAGGGGATATATGTAGGTGGCCGAAATGAAGGAGGATAAAAGTAGGTATAAGAGTTATGGGCATGGTGGGTTTGTAGACATGAGAGGGTGAGTTGAATGAGTCCAGGAGTCCACCAACCAGCGAATCTACGATACAAAAGTAGACCAAGTGTTGAGGAGAGGTTGTTTGGACTTGCATGAAGAAGGAATAAATACTTTTAGTGGCTCAAGACCGACGACAAGTCTAATGGTTGAAATGAGGATCAAAAAAATTTTGGTGCAAAGTGGAGATCGTGGAACTTGGAGACTGAAGTTATGACCACATGAATATGTCATGTTGAAAAAAAAGGCTACGTATAATATAGCAAGGTCTTCAAACAAATTTGTGGCATAGGAAAATGGATGGGGATGAAGACCCACGAACCCGCCTACCCTTGAAGTTGAAAAAATGGTTAAGTGTAGTGTAGCAATGAACTTATGACATGTGAAATTGGATGGAGATGAAGGTCCACCAACCCGCCAACCCACAAACCCGATGAAGAGATGAAGGAAGAGTCCCAAAGATGTCTATGTGTAGAGACTAGTGGAACATATGGAGAAGAGTGGTGAAAAGAGAAATATGGTTAAGTGTGGAGATGTAAGGTGAAGGGGATAAGTGATGAGAGTACTTCACAATTAGAAAATGGAGAGGAGAACATGATACTTAGAAAAATTATTGATAATATCTCCTTCGAACCCTTAGACTAGATTTGGAATAACTTAGGCATGCGAAAATGGATTTTTGATCCGAAAAGTGCATGACGAAGTTGAGACTGAGGGGTGCAGAGTGAACTTATAAAGGTTCAAAAAGTGTACTATTTTTATGCTAAGGATTTTATGAATCCAAGAGTGCAAAAATATAGATGACCAAATTTTGGTCAACAACTGGCTCCAACTGTGACACAGTGACCCCCTATGGGTTACTGAGAACACCATAATCTCAAGATTAGTTTCCTTCTCCATTGGGCTATAGATTAATATTCAAAATGAACTGTTATAATGATTCTACTTTCATGGAGTTATCTTCAAATTTCAATACCAATATTGCCTTATTATGCAATACTGAACTGAAGAAGAAAAATATATACATATTTAATCTACCTACCGTAACCTACTTGAAAGAAAGGGTAACCTTAGGTATATGTAGATTTCCAATGGAACCATTCAAGCATTGATCTGATTTGTGGAATGAACTCAAAATTTTGAAATATGTTGGGACATGTACCAATGAGTCAGGGGCATTCTCAATATGTACTGGAGAAAAATTATACCGAGTATGGTGAAGATTTGATTGC
>ML777855.1:662502-691786 GCA_009831015.1 Picea engelmannii | reverse complement strand
AGAGATTAAATTTCTTAAGATGTAATTTTTTTATCATTTATTATGAGGGAATTGATGCATGGCATGGCCAACAATTTTACTGGTAAAGTCTACGGAAGTATACATACCCTACCCCCCTCTAGATTTCAGCTTGTGACCTCTTAGAAGGAAACACATGTTCTTAACCATTAAGCCCACTCAAGCTGTAGAATTTATTTAAACTTTAAATTTAATAGGTAATTAAATATTTTCATTACAAATTCTCTTTAATACTTAATTAACCTAGAGTCAAAATAATAAAAATTAAAAAAAGAAAAAAATTTAGGATGTAAACTGTATTAAACTTTCTAGAGAAGCTCTTTGATTACAACATCCATTGAAATTATTGAAAACACATTAATCAAGCAATCAAATAATCCTCCATGCATGGAACTTTAGAAGCATGGAATAATTCCTTCCTCTAGCTGTCGAGGGAGTAGTAGAGCCAAAATTTATGTTAATAGTTGTCAAAACAAATCTCCAACATTGAAATGAAACGTAGAATAATGATAAGCAAAATTTGTTCAGGAAATTGATTTTATACGAATGTATGCCCATCGATTTCATAAGAAATGATGTGTTAATTTCCTATGGTCTCTTGTAACTTATTGAGGGCTCACTCATTAAAGTATTTAGAGGGATTAAAATAGATTATGTAAATATTTGGATGTTTAAGAATACAAATTAAGTATATTTATCTATATAAATTAATGCCAAGTGTATTCTAATTTTCAATTTTTACACATAATATTACATGCATTGAATCAATTATAGCCTTAAATCTTGCTAATCTCCATGCAATAAAAAAAAATGGTTATATTATTTTTTTGTTGAATATATATTAAATATATATATATAATAAAAAAATTATTAAGATTTTCTAATATTTTTTTTTTATTTCTTTAATTTTAAATCAATTTATCCCCTGGATGGGATCTCAGTGAGGAACATGTGTTAATATGGAGGGGATGTCTCATGCCAGCGCAAAACCAACCACCTTACTGGCGCATGCACCTCCCCTCCTCCTATTCCATGAATTTATGCAACCTTCACTCTTACCAGCACACCATTAATGCTTCGAGTGAGCATTGCTCTGCCTCCTCATTCGATCTATGGAGTCTCCATTAATATGGTCTCTTGTGCACATGTGTGTCCTCCCTCTCTGGAAGTATTCATACCATGATTCTCACATGCAGGTTCTTCAGTTATTTGTCTTCTCACCAGAGCCATCTCGTGGTCTGCACTCTTCCCTAGTGCTCACCTGCTACGCTTGCCATTTATCTATTCTTGATTACCTTTTCCTTGCTTTGACCATGCCTTGATTGTAGGGGAAATTCAAGTGGGGCTTGGCCTAGTACCCAAAAAATCCACGCAAGGCCATTCAACCTCATCCTTCCCTCTCACCTTCGCACAACTCGTTGCCTTCCTCTCCCTCCTCCTTTGGTCAATCCTCTAAGAGCCAAATTGGCCTCTTGCCTCTCTCCTTACCTTGGTATAGATGAGTTGAGTGGTTCGACCTCCTGGGGAACTCACTAGGATTGGCCTGAAGGCCATTGCTACACCTGGCCTCTTCCTATCAACTTGCCTTGGCCATCCCACCCAATTCTCCCGAGAATTCAACTCCTCTATAACCGCCAGTGCACTCGCCACCACTCTTGGTTCTGACTCCCCAAATATTAGCAGTGGAAAACACGATAATATGCTCGAACTCACCTCTCCAGGTGTTACACATTATTTTTTTCACCCCAGTGATCCACTGATAACATTTCTTCATGTTCCCATGGAAGTATAAAAGAGTCTTTCTCCATGAGGAAAGTGATTGGGTTTCCCTTCCCAAAAACCCTATTAAGGAAGGTCGTCACACCCTACAAAATGCATGGGGTGCGGTGATGCCTGATCATCGCCCCCTAATCTAGATTTGGACTATGACTTCTCTGCGGGCTGCACTATACCTAAGGTGCGACGATGCCAAAATCTAAGAAAAATTCAAACTTCATGAACTTTCTAGAAGGGGATCTTCTAGAATATGAGGTGGCCTCCGAACGGTTTGGATCTTACTCGCTTCTCTGATTTGGTTGGATCATCCTAATATCCTCATCCATCTCTCCTTTACCTTATATAAGGAGGGTTATCTCATGGAAAAGGATAAGGTTGAATAGGCTAAGATTTGTATGGAGAAATTGTGCCTCAGATTATTCTTGAGAGCTTTTCTCTAGTTATACAATCTACATGGTGAATATTCTTCATTCAAGGGATTTGGAGAAAAGGTGTGTGTGTTAAAGCAAAGATCCATTGAAAGGGGACCTTGCGACATCAAGGCTTTGGTTGTATTCTCCACTTTCTATTAATATGGTACAACAATATGTTTCTTTCCCATAAAACCATTCTTGTTTTATTGTATGATTCATTGATCACATACATAGGTTGTTGTTGAATATGTTTTATTTATTTCACTTTGTTGGTGTGTGTTCCTTTCCACATTTAATATTGCATGGGCAATGGAACTGAGAGAGGATGGCAATGGAAAGAGGAAGCAGCATTTAAAAGGTATGTTTCCTATCCCTTGTTAACTAGTAAATTCAATAGTTAGAGCCTAGGGAAAGGTTTATATTATGTTTTGTTTTGTTATAGTTCTGGGTGGTACCAGGGAGATATGTTTGTGTCCACACTTACCGATTAGTCTAGCAACAAAATTGGTGACTCCACTGGGGATATGAATTGTTTTTGGTTTTTTGTCTCTTACTTGCCTTTATCCCACCTTCATTTAGTTAATTTCATTATATGAGTCTATGGGTGATCCATCTAGGCTCCCTGGGTCTACAAGTTCAGTGATTTTTTTTTACTTTATTCCATTTTTTTCCTTAGTTACAGAGATCGTCGCACTGTTCCATACAGACATCCTATGACGATCCTCTAATGTCAAACTATGATGGTCTATACCGGGGTGACAACGTCACACTGTACTCTCTTAGCATCCTGCGATGACCCTAGATCGTCGCACTATGCTCCATAGGTAGCCTGTGACGATTCCTGTAGATTTTGTTGGAGAGAGTCAACTTTCCTTTTTTCACCCAGTTTTTCCTCAATTTCTTGGGACAAACTTCTAATACCAGTGTTTGAATTATTTGTGAGTTTAAATCTTGCATTTGATTGATTTCCAGTGATTGAAAGTTTTTCTTTATAAATTTTGCAAGTTTTGGCTTTTGATTTTTGTCACAAAGATATAATCTTTGGATCTTGGTCTTGAGTGCTTGCTTGACAAAGAGTCCTTGATTTGTTTGAAGTTTGGAATTTTTTTCGCTTTTCAATTTGGTTATAGATTGAGAAATATTTTTTGTTTGCATTTGATAAAGAGTTTTTCTTATCTTTTTATCATTGTCTGCATAGTGAGTTTGATTTGGGAACAAGGTTGTGAGTGTGTTCATTTTCTTGGATTACACTTACTTCTCTGTCTTGCATCTCTGATCTGATTTGAGAAAGGAAGAACTGGAAATCATTTTCTTTTTAGTAATCTTTTACAACAAAATGTTTTCATTCAAATATTTATAAGAGAAAATTAGAAATTTTTGTAACTTTTGATTGTTTGGAAACTTGTTCATTCAAGAATTGAGAAATCATGTTTCGTAGATTTTGTACTTCAAAAAGATACCTTCTCCTTACTTTAATTAATTTTCATTGAATTGAAAGATTGCACATTCATCTCTTATTACATTTTATTGGGTCAAGGTCATACATACCATTAGTTTCATATCCATCTCCTTTTTGAGTAAGCAACAACCTCTTTAAAATACATTGTAATATTAAAATTTATTAGTAACTTTTATTTTCTATGAATGATTTACAACAACATTAGATAGGATAGCGCTTTGGAATATGTTGAAACGCACAATCTCCAAAGAATTAAAACACACAATACTATCTTGTGATAGGGAGAGTGTTAAATCCACTTGCTATATTTTGTTCTGGGAATCCCTTCTCACACAAGGGTCAAACCTGAGGTCGCATTAAGACTGCCAGAGTTACTCACCCTGCTTTGTTGGTCTTGGTGTAGAGATTGCACGTATTATTAGGGGTATCTTGAGGGTATACCCATGATTATGTGTGGGAGCCTCTCGAGTTGATTTCAGGTTAGATACCATTCTTTTGCATGTGGATCGGACTGTCGACTATTTCCCCAGGCATGATTGTAGTAGTTGGTAACCTTAGTTGTCTATCTCTTTAGGGTCTTTACACGAGGTGACTTTGGAGGGGCAAGTCTTCATGGTACTTGGAATCGACATTGGCCAAACTCACTCGAGCTTCTTGGAGGGTATACCCACGATTATGTGTGGGAGCTTGCACCAAGGTGTAAGTCTGTTAAGCAGGTTATCAACGTAAATTTTCCATTCGCTTATCCCAGCCCCTTCTTATCTTGATTTCATGACGTTGGATTCCATCACCAACTAGTGACTTCGATATAAGAAGGTTTGTTTGCTTGGTTTGATTTCTAGATTTTATTATTGAGTGTTGTTTTTTTCTCTATTTGGTCGTGGATTTTTTCCAATATTTATTTGGTGCAGCCAACATAGGCCTTCATCATTCACGTAGGATACAAGGACTACCTTTGGAAAATCTAGAAGATTACGTCCCTTTGATTCCTAACTCACTAGAAGGCTCTCATGTGGGAGAAGTCAATAACAAAATAGCCTCTGAAATTGGGAGTAAGAATTCTTTGGAAGTATTCAGGATTCGTAACTCTTTGGAATCATTTAGACTTCTCGAAAACCCATTATTGAGTACAACACAAGACATACAGTTACTCCAAATTAATTTTTTAGAAGACGTTTTTTTTTACGAATATATTGAAGTACCTACCAGACCTAACGTAGAGTGTGGTGTGGACACTCCACTTTTACAAAGTGCATCATTTATAAACCCCGTTCATACTGTTGGAATTTTCAATCCTAGCTCTGTCCCTCTCCGTTCTTTAGGAAACGATATTTTTGACAACCTAGGAATGAATTCTAATTGACCTATGGCATCACAAGTACCTGTAATGTCTACCACCTATACAGTTCCTTTGGATTATTTACTGGTACGACTAGTAATGTCATCACAGTTGCGGACCAATTTTTTATTGGTTCTCACTCAGTCCTTCCTCTACAGTACATCGACTCTACCATGGTCTCATAAGCTATTCTTTTTCTGTAAAAAATTCAGTGATATCCCAAGCTCTTATTGGAACACCACTTCTGTCTAGATCAAATCCTCCACTTCCCCCTGGGTATAATGCTTTGAATACTTCCATTGCTAATCCTTCCCAGAACCCAACCGAAGGGTCAAATATTTTTGTTCCACCTAGGTACAATGTTGTTGCTAGTTTTGTTCCTACACCTGACCAGGTTCTCTTCAAAGGATCATACATTCCTCCACCTTCACCTGGAGGAGATAATCATCCTGGCCCTAGCAGATCCAATCAAGTTGGAGGCACCAACCATCTTATCACTTCTAGTTTTCAGATTCCTGTTGGAGGTCAAGCTCACGTTGGAGGTGAAACTCATGTTGGAGGTCAACCTCAACTTGGGGGGAAATATCAAGTTGGGGGAAACTTCAACTTGGGGGGAAATCTCGAGTTGGAGGCCATAACCCATTTTATGGCCAAAGTATACCTGTGTTACAATATCAAACATGGAATCTCCCTTTCCAAGGGATTTAACAACTGTCTGGGGGGAAACATCCTCAAGTTCATTCTTTTGTACCCCTTAATCTTGGACAATCGTATCCAGGTTCTATGAATCCTTCTTGGGGCCCAAATTTGTAGTCCAACACTCCTTTTCAAGGAAGCTTCCTTAATCAACCAACTTATGTTGGCTATGCGGCTCCAAACCCTTTACAACCGAATCTGTCAGAACTGTCTACATATATTCAGACTGCTTATGGTCCTATTGGTATACCTATGATATTACCTCCTCAAAACTACCATTTTCATCAAGTGAATAGACAGCTTCCTTTTCTTTATACTTTGGATTTACCCAATTTATCTAGGATTCTGAATGATCCTATTTTCACTCTCCTTACTGGCCCATCATCCCTGCCAAGCTACCGTATGAAATTCCTAAGTTTGATGGTCCACCTGGAGAAGACTTGAATAATAATGTCATGACTTTCCATCTTTTGAGTTTGTCTAACTCATTGATGGATGACTCTATAAGAGTACGTCTTTTCCAATGAACTCTTATGGGATTGGCTTCTAAGTGGTACATCGAGTTACCATGAGGTTTCTTTAATGACTTTAATACTCTAGCCATGGCCTTCTTAACGCATTACCAATTGCCAATACATTATGAGACATGAACAAAAATTTTGAGTTCTTTTAAAAAATCCTCTTCCACTCATATTTTGGACCATATTCATGAATGGAGGAGGAGAAGACGCTTAATCAAAGTTCCTCTTCCTTACTAGTTGTTGGCCAAGTGGTTTACTAAATCACTTATTGGTCCTATAGCTCATAATGTTTCCATGGGTGGTGTTGTCACTGAAGAGTAGACGATTAGTCGTTCTAAGTACTGAGATATCGTTTATTCGCAAACAGGCACTCTGTATGACTCGATTCCTGATGCTCCTCATTCGTCTATGAATCCTACCCTGACACCTCCAATAGCTTCCCACGCTATTGATGGCGTGATTGTCACTTTTTACTCTGAAACTCAGTCTAAACAACCCAGTCACCCCAATCCAACATCTAAAACTTCTACTGTACATAATACTCCTAATCCGACTCCTTCCCCCGGTAAATCCTTTGATGTCAATTCAGTTCAATTGACCCCTACCGGTAAAAGTCATAATAAAAAGAAAGGGAAGGGTAGGAATAAGGAGGATAAAAATAAAAATTCACAATCCAAGAAAACTAAATCCCAACCTGCCGATGATAAGGAAAAACACAATCCTCGTTATCCTTGCCTTATCTATGGTGATGATCACTACACGAAATATTGTCCATGACGTGTTGAAGTTACTAAGTTCCTGCAAGGAACTGGTACATCTTCTACCCCTGTCGTCTTGTCACAACCTTTCCCTTCTCAACAACAGGCCCAATTGGTCATTCATGACCAACCCTCTCCCTATACCACATCTTATGTGCTTATGTGTACTGGTGACTCTAAAAAGAATGATATTGCAATCACAACTCGATCCAAATATTATTCTTCTTCGAAGGAAAAAGTGGATGATACACCACCTCCATTGGTTCAACCTCCTCACCTCCAAATGGTCCTCTTCATATTGAATGACTGGGACTAGATACAATCCTTCGCCCTCCTCCCAAGGGCGTTGTTCAAAATTCATCCTTTAATCCTCATGCACGTGATACCCAAAACTACAATATTGTATAAGACCTTGCGCAAGCACCCTCTGCGATGTCATCTCTCAAAGTCCTTCAAAGTTGTCCTACTCAACGAAAGGCAATGTTGAAAGATATTGGTGGAATTGAACCTACCGATACTAATTTAATAATATTTGATTTGGAAGATCATATTCCAAGGCTTCCTCCTCAGTTAGCGTTTCAAATCCAATTTGTTGTGGAAAACAAGAATATTTGTCGCACCATGATTGATGAAGGAGCCTCGACTTGTGTTATGTCTGTTACTTGTAGGAAAGCCATTGGCTCTCCTTCCTTGATTGAGTCAGACAATACTCTGAAAGATTTTAATGGTACATGATTTAAGCCTGATGGTGTTCTTCCTTCGTTGTCTATTACATTAGAAGGTAAAATGGTTAATGTCGAGGTTGAGGTCTTTGATCCACCTCTTGATTATAACCTTATACTTGGATGTAGTTGGATTGATTCCATGTGCACAGTTGTTTCTACCCTTTTCCATGTGCTATGTTTCCCACACCAAGGAAAGGTCATTATTTTCGATCAACTGGCCTTCTTTAATGTTGATTCACATACTAGCAATGTTCCTTTTCTCTCAAAAACACCTCTTGGGTATGAGAATGTTGGTGTGGATCTTCTCAAAGATTCAACGTTGATGGGTACTTTCTCCATTCCTCCACCCAATATTCCTCCTCCTTTTGTTTCCTCGATCAATATAATATTGACTTCTATTAGGGAAACATCTGAGTCTTATGACCCTTTGAAAGTACCTGACCCTAGTGATTTCCATCATTACGGCGACAAAATGCCTTTAAGTCTAGTGGAACAAGCTTATCAAGCTATTCACTTGGCAACTCCTCCTTCTCTCTGTGATACATCTCCCGATCCATTTCATGTGATCTTTCCTACTGACGAGATGATTATGGCAGTCATGTATATGGAAGAGACTCCATGGGATGATGGGAATCATCATTCTATTCTCCTTTTGGAAACCGATACCATAGAGAGCTATTAGCGCATTTTGACACCGTCTACCGTTGTTGTTATTTCCTCTGTTCCTGAACCTACACATAATGTTTTGTATGAAGGGAACTTGAGAAATATCTCCCCTAGGATCCCTCTTGAAATTTTGGGCAAGCCTGATGTCATGGAAAATGTTCGTATCAGTGCTTCATGTTTTGTTGATGAAGTTTGTACTTATAAATTCCTTTTCCAAGAATTTTGCAATGTTTTTGCCTAGAGTTATGAAGAAATTTCTGATATTGATCTCAATATCATTGTGCATGATATTAAGACATACCCAGATGCTAAACCCGTTCAACAATGCCTTCACCCAGTGCACCCATGCAAAGCCACTGTGATTAAGCTTGAAGTTGAAAAACTTCTTAAAGCTAGTTTTATCTATCCTATGGCTTTGATGGATTGGGTGTCCAATATTGTTCCCATTATGAAGAAGAAAGGAACGATACATGTTTTCATTTATTATAGGGATATAAACAAATATTTTCCTAAAGAAAATTATCCTACCCCTTTCTTTGAACAGAGTGTTGACGACTGTGACGGGAGTGAAATCGTTTCTCTGATGGATGGTTTCTCCGACTATAATCAAATTAAAATTTCACCTGCGAATCAACACAAGACTCTTTTTATTTTCCCTTGGGGAACCTTCACTTATCAAAAACTACCCTTTGGTCTAAAAAATGATGGAGCGACTTTTCATCGAGCTATGTCTTATGATTTTCAAGATATTAAGATATTTTCAAGATATTATGATTTTCAAGAATATTAAGAATATTATTTTAGCATGATCTTTCTAGCACAGATCGTTGTCGTATATGGTATCAAGACCATCCATACATTATCCTTGGGGATACTATTTATCGTCGTGGTCTTGATTCCATTTTACGACGATGTCTCACTTATGATGAAGCTGAGAAATCTTTGAATGAATTTCACTCTTGAGCATGTGGTGGTCATATGTCTGGGTATGAAACTTCCCAAAATATCTTGTGAGCTGGTTATTTTTGGCCTTCGTTGTTTAAGGATTACATTACTGTTGTCCATAAATTCCACACTCGTCAAACTTACACAACAAGATCCGATCTCACCCTTCTCCTCTTCACCGTGTAGTTTTCATTGTTCCATTCACCAAATGGGGTGTTGACTTCATGACATGTAACCCTCACTCGGTTGGGGGACATGGATACATTATTGTAGTTGTGGATTATTTCACTAAATGGGCTGAGGCGATGCCTACATTTGATAACACTCAGAAAACTGTAACATTATTCATATTCAATCATATCATTACTTGGTTTGGTGTCCCTCAAGCTATGATTACTAATTAACGTAGTCATTTTCGTAACTTTACGATGTCTGAACTTACTGAGAAGTTGGGTCTTCATGATGAAAACTCAACCCCTTACTATCTGCAGGCCAATGGCTAGGTTGAAGCAATGAACAAAGTCCTCAATACTATGCTTTGATTGATGGTAGGAATTCATAAGTCGAACTGGCACACGATGTTTTTCTCAACATTGTGGGCATATTAGACATCTGTTAAGTTGGCCATGGGGTTCACACCTTTCCAGTTAGTGTATGGTATCGAAGAAATTTTGCCGATTGAATGTGAGTTTCCATCTTTGAAGCTAGTGGTTGAACTTCTCCCTAACACCTCGGTTGAGGAGGAACGTATTTTGTATCTGATGGAATTAGACGAAACCCATCATGATGCAGCCTTAGTTATTGAAACTTGGAAAAATCACGTCAAAGCTCAATATGACAAGCATGTCAAACCACGTGTTTTTTCTGAAGGTGATCTAGTTCTTATTTATGAGAAAGATTGTGATTTTCTAGGGTCCGGTAAATTCAAGCCTATGTGGCGGGGTCCTTACATTTTGAAACGTGTATTGGAGATAGAGACTTATGAACTAGTGGATTATGATGGAATTCCTTTGAGTGAACCCAAAAATGGACTTTACTTGAAGAAATACTACGCTTAAGTCATTTTTGCATGAGTGTTGCATATTTTTGTGTATTATACTCTTGCATGCTTTTTTGTTTTGGTTTTTTTCCTTACATATGCTTGCCTTACATTGTGCTTGGTTTCCATATGTCAGTGTCTTCACTACCCTACATTGTCTTTGCTAATGGTGTTAGTCGCAGTATGCAAAACATAACATCTGTTGCTTGGGAAATCTATGCACCTATGGATTAATTAATCATTCTACATGGTGTTTACATTGGTTGTGCAACTAACAATATCATGGAATACAGTTCATTTATTGAGTTGTTAACTGATGTTGTTTCACCTGGAATCCATCATCTTGTTGTGCGACTTGATTCACAGTTAGTAGTACTACATTTGAGTAGTGTTTATTATATTCAAATTCCTACTTTGTTAAGGGTATATTTACGAATTTGCCTCTTGGAACGTCACTTTGATTACATTGAATATGAACACATTCCTAGATGTCTAAATACATTAACAGATGCATTGGCTAATTATGTGTTAGACAGACATTTGAGACAATTATAAAATCCAATCACACTTTGTACATAAAACAAGTAAGCCGGTAGAAGCCTTATATATATAATGATAAAGTTTAAAAAAAAGTGTTTTTGTTTGAAGACCAAAATGTCAAAAATGTGAAGCAAAGGGCTTGATATACAACAAACATCATGGATGTTGCTCACTATAAAACGCGAATGCCCATGCTACTCTACACAATAGTCGACTGATGGATGCAAACACTCCCACTGTGTGGCATTGGTAATGCCTAGTAATATCATCTATACTAGCATTAGGAACATTCATAGTAAGTCCCTCTAGGTTTTTCTCTATGATCTCGATATTGCCAGCAACCACTCCTGCTAGGACACCTCTTTCCCCTCATATCTGGATAGGGGATGATCCTGGTGGACAATAAGGTGCCACATCTCCCTTTTTAGAGAGCTTTTGATCAGTATTTAGATTTATAAAACACAAAAAACATTTAATATGATTAAAAATAACAAAAAAATGATATAAACAACACTTCCTTCTTACCTATGTCCCCCCATTGGGAACCTTCGGGAAGAGCTAGGTCTTGGTATCCACGGTAATCTAACCCGACGTATGCATAATCATCAACCATGAGCATTTGAATCCTCAACCACTCAAATAATACATCATTATACCTAATGATGTGACAACGTCCATGTCTGGCCATGAGTTCTACCCACCTCTTCATCCTAGGATCATGTGGGGTAGGTAGACCCCACTCTACCTACAAACGTAAAACTAGGACCCTCTCTAGGAAGAAGGATACCAAAATAGAACCGTATCTGAATTGTTTCAACCCACCACTTCTGCACTTGGTAAGTTGTTTCTTCATGCTTTTAAGAACCCCCTCACACCAGTTGAAGACTTGAGGCTCCAGACACTCCAGTGCATACTAAAAATGGCTCTAGAAATCCATGTGGGGAGTTGTGCTCCCTACCATGTGCATGATAATATAGAGGATAGTCTATAAAGGCAAATCACAGACATCCCTAATAGTGATTGTGCCACTATGTTTCTTGATTCTCGACACACAAAGTTGATTGATGTTGTAGTTCATGGGCTCACTGCATCCATTGATACCTGTAAGTGTAACTCGTGAACCTTGGTGAGATAATCCTGTTAGGAAATAGATATCCCCAATATATATGGTGAGTGTGTGAAAACCCACATGAAATTCCTTCTCATCCACGTTCCATATATGAACCAGGTACTCGAGTAGTCTTAGTTCGGACCTCATGCCCTGAATTTTGAAGAATTTTATTATCCCACACTGCTAGAGAGCCATCACTGTTCCTGGGTCATTCCCGTTGAAGTAATATTCCTCTTCATGCTCTATTTCATGCCACTCCAACACTTTTACCATGTAAAACATTCCAAGGGATCACAAGCTAACATTAGAATCATATTTTTCTTTCTTGGAGGTTTCTTTCTTGTTGGTTTCATGTTTTGAAATTTTGGGTTGCAGTCGTTGCAGGCCAGGGTGTTCGCACAAAGTGACTTCATCGCCCCCCATCTTTAGGATCACCTGCAACAATCTAGGATCTTCACAGTTCCTAATAGGGGCCACCTGCGATGACCTCAACGCATGGGTAACCCCCAAAAATCAACCCAAACAATATTTTTAACCAATGAAAATCAAATTTTAATCCATGTAAAGATGAAGGAAATGAAGATTACTTTTTCTACAGAAACGATTCGTGGAATGATTAGTCATTCACTCCGCAATCTGCAGTTGAAAATCGAGGTAAAAGGGGGATTTGGAGCAATGTTTGGGTGAAGTTACAAATGAAATGGTAAAACATGGTTTGTTACCTATTTTATTAGCTTTTATTACTTTTCATTTGTATTTTATGTTATTTTTTATGCTTTATCCAAAACCTAAAGTCCTAACAACTTTACAAGTGGTTGATTTTTGCAGATTGGTAAAGTCTAGAGGTGAGACATTCAAACAATGATCCATTTTTTGGTTTGTTTTTATGAATTTGTTGCATGTACAGATTCTTTTTTAGGGTTTTTCAGGAAAAACCCTGAGCTTATTCTAAGTTCTTTCTCATGCTCATAAATCAATGAGAATGTAACTGAGTATACTTTTATCACTTTTTCAGACTCGTAAAGGTTATACGAAAAATGAACCCTCCTAGAGTCTTCATTAATCTCTTTTCAAATTCTCTAAATGTGAAAACATGGTCGAGGGACCTTATTCTTTTCACGCTCGTAAAAGTATTTGAATAAAACATCTGATGAGCAATAGGTTATCACTTTTTCGGTCTCATCAGATTAATTTAAGAAAAAAGACATGTTGGAGGTTTTTTTTAAGTGTTTTTCAGACTCTCTAAAATTGAAAAACCCTTGATTTTTATTTTCTTGGACTCATTAAATAAACATCAAAAGACCCATATGGGACAGAACCACTCCTTCTTAGGGTCAGTTAAACATACTTCGAGGGACTCATCCAAAGGATGAGATTACATCAACAAGCATATATTATTCTCCTCAAGATTGTGTAAAAATAAAGAGGTACTCGCCAGAAATGGTGTGGGGGGAATTGGGAAAGAAATGTGTCTTTGTATTCGTGTTAGTGGCAATAATAGTCTCTCTTGAGAATGCAACCCCCTTCATCATTTTGTTTGGGTTGGGAAATCCATTTGTCTCTCATTTGACCATCCAAAAATTCATATGTTGGGTCGTCCTTGAGTCAATGCCGCTAAGACCATTGTCATGTCATTCATATGTTTGAGAGAAGTCCAACCGAAACAATCCCTCCATCAAGTCATCCATCTACAATTATAAATATTCTACCATGTCAGCCTTCCCTGGCCAGTTCCAAATCACTTCATACTCTGATCTACTTCAGATCTGTTACCTATTTCGTGTCATTAATGGGGGATACATCAAGGCCCTCCTTTGACGAGTCTTTTCCCTTCGACTTCAACACATTATCCAAGAACAAGACTTAGAAATCATTTAGTACCTTAGATTCTGCATGCCTCAATGGCAGGTTTCTTCACTTCCAACAGTGGATTCATATCATTGACCCCTAATTGGGAGATTCCATTGAATTTTTGACTTCAACTCATTTATTCACATTTGTTGGATTGTAATAGTGTACCTTGGGAGTCATTGACATCAATGGTGATTTTCCTCACACTTGTTAACAATTTTCATTATTGACCGGTAATCAAGTGGTTTCTACCATGTTCGACTTCAACACCTGTAATCGCATGGTTAGATTCGTACTTAAGGAAAATGGATATGAATACCCTGGATCTCATGATTCTGATCCAGGTTGCGACGGAGTATTCATGAATTAGTTCTGAGACATAGATCCACTGTGTATGTCTCGTGGCTAAGTCCAAATTTTTAATTCTTTAAAGCATAGATCCATAGTGTATTCCTGGTGGCTATTTCGATTCACAATGACATGGATCCACAGTGTATATTTAGTGTCCATGACTCACTTGATATTTTCAATATGCATATGGAAATGCCTACCTCAGACAATGGTATATTATTATGTTGATGACTTGATTGTTTGCAGGTTCCCGATCGATGTTCTCCTTGTTCAACAAACACATTCTACAAAGTATTTCGGCTGTCACGAGTTCTAGCTTCATAATTTGGGGGGCATTCTATTACACATTATTTTGGTCACCCCAGTGATCCACTAATAACATGTGTTCATGTTCCCATGGAAGGATAAAAGAGTCTTTCTCCATGAGGAAAGTGAATGACTTTCCCTTCTCAAAAACCCTATTAAGGAAGGACCTCTCACCCTGTAAAATGAATGGAATGCGACAATGCCTGATCGTTTCCCAATTCTCTAGAGTTGGACTATGACATCTCCGCAGGATGCACTATACCTGGGGTGTGACGATGCCAAAAGCTAAGGAAAATTCAAACTTCATGAAATTTCTAGAAGGGGATCTTCTAGAAGATGAGGTGGCCTCCGAACGGTTTGGATCTTACTCGCTTCTCTGATTTGGTGGGATCATCCTAATATCCTCATCCATAACTCCTTCACCTTATATAAGGAGGGATATCTCATGGTAAAGGCTAAGGTTGAATAGGCTATTATTTGTATGGAGAAATTCTCCCTCGGATTATTCTTGAGAGGTTTACTTTAGTTCTACAAGCTACATGGTGAATCTTCTTCATTCAAGGGATTTGGAGAAAAGGTGTGTGTGTTAGAGCAAAGGGACATTGAAAGGGGACCTTGCAACATCAAGGCTTTGGTTGTATTCTCCACTTTCTATTAATATGATACAACAATATGTTTCTTTCCCATAAAACCATTCTTGTTTTATTGTATGATCCCTTGATCACATACATAGGTTCTTTTTAAATATTCTTTATTTCTTTCACTTTGTTAGCTTGTGTTCCTTTGCAGGTTTAATATTGCATGAGCGTTGGAATAGAGAGAGGATGGAAATGGAAAGAGGAAGCGACAATTAAAAGGTATGTTTCCTATCCCTTGTTAACTAGTAAATTCAATATTTAGAGCCTAGGGAAAGGTTTATATTATTTTCTGTTTTGTTCTAGTTCTGGGTGGCACTAGGGAGGTATGCTTTTGTTCGCACTTACTGATTAGTCCAACAACACTAGGTGCCCACTTTGGACAAAGTGGCATGCAACACGTCGACTTCCTGAGCCACAACATCTGCACAGGTATCAGACTACATGGCCTTTTGTCAGTTATGTTTATATTTTGACACTTGTACTTTCGGTTAATTTTCTGTTTGTATGTTATACATCTTTCATAGAGGGTCTAGAAACATGGACGAATCGATATCCCCATGGTGTGATTCCATTCCAGTTGTCTAAAACTGTTATCTGAATTTGGGGTTTTTTATTTGAAAGGTTGGCTAAATTGGTTTCCCTACGGGGCAATTCAGTAACTACAGTCCTCGAACAAACTTAGCGATATTGTAATGTTTGGCTCTGAAAGGATTTTTATAAATACACTTACTTACAAAAATAAAATAAAAAAATTTAAATTAATTTATATTAAAAAACTAATTCCATTTAAATGAATCAAACTTTTAAACTCCATAATTTATTACCAAAGTTTTAAATAAATGGATATAGAAGTAATAATACTTTGGAGTAAAATCATGAATCTGGAAATTTGGGTGTCTATTTTCCTTGTTTTTTGAGAAAGCAAAATATGTTTTCATAAGTTTTTCAACTTCCCGTAAACAAAAGTAATTTTTTTATTTAGAATTTCACTTTATAGTAAAAACACAATTTTTCATGAATATTGTTAGCTTTCTATTGATAATTTTTGAAATTTTTTTATTCACATTTAATATGTCATTTTAGTGATTGTTTGATAGTATGTTCCTTAAAAATGAATTCATTGATAATGAGTTATATTTTTTGACACCAGTTTACTCATTATTAAAAAATTTATTATGAAAAATGAAATATGCTACAACAATCCAAACATACATTATTAAAGTATGACTACAGTTTTGAAGACAATTGATGAATATTATAATTACTACAATTTTTTGAATTTGATCAATCTAAAAAATTTGCAGATTTCAAACACATTTAGATTGACACCATTCATCTTACTTCAATTTTATTTAAAAGTAAAATATAAAAGTACAATTTTGAAGAGGACAGTGAAAGGTTCCATAATATAAATTTTCCATTATTTTTTACTATGTATTATTGTAGATATTGATTTTTCATTTTATTGAATCATTATGTCATCTAAAAATAATATGCAGACATTTTTTTATAAAATTAACTCAATTACTAAAAAAAATTAAATTGAATACAGATTGTATCAAAAGAAAGAAGATTCAATTCTAAAAATGTTGGTACTAGTTCTAAAACTAGACTCACATTATTATAAGGAGTCCTCTCCTCTCCATGTTGGATTAAGCTGAAGTGAACACATACTTTTATGAAAAGTTCCATAGTTACAGGTTTTCGATCGAAAGTTCGTATTTTTTGGCCAAAAGTTAGTTTTAACGAAAAATTTGTTGTTATATTTAAAATTTGTATTATATTTTTTAACAGTGTCGTTAGATTTAAATTTCGACAGAAAAAACAGTTCAGCCAAAAAATTCAGCATTTCACCTAGAAACATGACATTAGCAATTTTTGTGACCCGATTCTCATGAAAGTGTTACCCAGATTAATTATTTTACAGGTGACTAATTTTTAATTAGGTTTAGACTGAGTGGTTTTTGTTGAGGGGTGTTTTCCCTCCACCTAGGTTCAATTCTTGTAAGTGACATGTTGAACTCTTAAATGAGCATGTTACCGTAAAAGCCTCAACTTTCTACAAAATCAGGTTTACCATGGGTACTGTTAGCGCTAAGAATCACCCTCAAATTGAAAAGAGGATAATCCCAGTACCCATCAAACTATGTGTAAATGTAAATGAGTGATTAAAGGTCAAATGGACAAGACTCAAAATAATAATGTTTTAACTCAGAAATATGGGCTAGCATGCATAAGAAAATGAGGTCTTGATTAGATTCATTCACTGAATGGGAGTAAAAGTGAATAGGAGGAAGACTTAGTGAGGAAGGTTTAAAGGCCTGTTGTTGACATCAGGTCATAAAGCAACCCAAGGAGGAAAAACTCAAAAAAAAGAACTTCTTGAATTCAAAGTTAAAGAACATTGAAGAACACCATAACAATATTATAATCAAACATTAATCATCACAGAACCATAAAAATATCATATGGATGATCCAATCATGAGTACTTAAGCATAAGAGGCAACAAGATGATATAAAGAGAAACTGACTTCTATTAATAAAAAATTATCAAGTCCAATACATAACCAGAGAATAGTCTACTTAGTTAAAAATATTACAATTAGGGAGACCAACTCAACCATTTGAACCTCACTAATCATTTAGAATATCTATTTATAACCCAAAATGAAAGACAACATCTAGAGGTGCAAGTTGGCCTCCCTCCCCTATGATTCTCTAAAACAGTTACCATTCTAACACATGTGATAACAGCTCTTAACAAACTGATACAAATTAGGAACCATGTTGGCAACCACTCCAACAATAATTAAATGACATGTCTCCCTTTAGGTACATTCCTTTTCATTTCCAAGTGTCCTCGAGGGGTTGTGTGATTCCTTCATGCTGCCACCTGTGATCCTCGCTTCTCTCCACAACATCCGCCATCGAAAAGAGTCATGAATTTGAATCCCTTGACTGCAAGGGCTAGTTCGTAGCGCCATTTAGTAGTGCATTGGGTAGCCAATTCTATAGCACCCTTTGCCAAAAAAATCTGTAGAATTAGTAGCACCTCCTCCAAAATAGGTCTACAGTTTCATAGCGCCAATCTTGTGTAATGAATGTGTGCAATTCTATAACGTGCTTCCCGAAATAGCTTATGCAGATTCATTAGTGCCACTCATCAAATCAGTTCTACAGAATCGGTAGTGCCACCGTTGAATTTTAGCTAGGAGATTTCATAGTAAATTAGGTAGAGAAATTGTAGAGCATACTATATAGACAATTCTTCAAACACCATGGCACTACAGAATGTCTATTTTTTTTTCTGTGTGATGAGACCAATCCTTCAAAAGCACAAAAAACTTAGCTGATGGACTAGGAGCATGTAGATGCCTATATAGGTGGAACAATTATACTTCCTTGATCACTTTACTCTTCCAAAAGGGATCACTCACAAAAATGGATCTTATATTCCCCCAACTACTTCATCAACCTAGCACTCCTCCTTGTTGCAGGAGAGCTTCCCTCTATCATGGCAGCATGTTTTTCCTTTGCAGGGATACTCTTCTTGACTGTATGTGTACTCTTCTTGACTACTGGTTCATCTCTTTCAATTGCAGCTTGTACCATAACATTTAAGATCCTTTGGGTTGATGCATCCTCGAAATGATGCAATTATTCCTTGAGATTTCTATTTTGAGACTGAAAGCCTAGGTTTTTCCTGTAGAGGTTCTTAAGTTGCTTATGGAGAGGCAGGGCTATTCTTGCTAAAATTGTTCCAGATCAAGGGTGTTATTGTACATATCCATGAGCTCCTTCATCTTAATTCTCCCAGTCAAAATTTCTTCTTTAAAACGAGAAACCTCCTTCCTAGCCTCCCTGAGTTGTTTGATCAATATTTTGAAAGTGTGATTACTAGGTGGAGTGTTGATGTTGATAACCTCAACAGGTTTCTCAATGTCTTTACCTTTATATCTATGCTGGATAGGGGCTCTGTCTATCATCCCAATAGGCTTCTCAATGCCTTTACCCTTATATTTCTCTTTCCTTGGAACTTAAACCTTGGGTAGGACTTCTGCTTCAACAACCTCCTTCAGGGATGATGATCCAATAAAAGGATTCTTGATTTTGATCTTAGATGTTGGAGAAGGTGAAGAGAAATGCAACTTCCTTCCCCTCTTGGTTGTGTCTTTGGTGGATGAAGGAACTTCTTCCAATTCAGGTGCAGGAGGAGGTGAAAAATATTTTTGTGGAGAGTGATGAACCTCCCTCTCTTCTTCTTCAATTTCCTTGATGACTTATTTGCTTTGAGTAGTGGGTTTGCCTTTTCTTTTCCTGCTTGTTCCTACTAGGGAAAAACTACTAGATGGAAAAGGGCTCTGCATCTTAGATTGAGGGGTAGAGGTTGTATCCAGCTGCATGTGGGTAGAGACAATGAACTGTTCCCAAGGAATGTAGTGAGGGCTAAAGGAAACAAACAAAGGTAGATATCAATGAGAAATGATAGTGTCTAATGGTTTCTTTCTCTCAGGATTTCCTCTAACTCACCTTGAATAAACAATAAACTGTTTTGATGGATTTTTCTTTAAAACTGAGAGGAAGAAACTCTGAGTTAAGAAAGGAAGGGATACACTGCACATTTTTATGTCACCACACCATGGTAATCATAGTTTTGGAAAGGTAGGGACTGTAATTTCCCTTATTTCCAGCAAATCTTAAGATGAATGAATGATGATATAGTGAATAGAAGAGGCTAATGCAGGGGTCTTTGAATACAAAAGATAGCACTGACCAATCCAAGTAAAACATAGCATTGGGACATGGGATTTGTAGCATATTTTTAACAACGAATTTTTGTAGCGCAGTGTGGATACAAGGGCCAAGTGAATGAACATGTATTCAAGATTTAGAAGAAAAATGGCTTGACCTCTAGAATAGGTGAAATTTAGGTGGAAAACGGCTATGAATTATGTGGGAGAAAAGCTACATATGAAAATGGATGAGAGAGGAAGTAGTCTGCAGTGTCGAGCGCTACCAAAAGCTGAGGTAGGGGTGTCTGAATACTTTTTCATGCAATTGAGAGGACTCACAGAATACCTAGATATTGTGACTGATAATGGAGGATCTGCAACAAGTTAGGAAACTATTGCGTCCACCTCAACCTCAAATTTATCTTTGAAAGTTGATCCCATGGCACAGTCTACAACTAGTCTGAACTAGTGATTTTAGCAACATAGAGCTTGAGAGAAAATTCAAATGCTTAAATTGTTAGCAAGCTTCATAAATGACTAGATCTTAATATTCTCTTTTAACGACAAGGGCACTGGAAACAAGGTAAATCATGACCTCATTTGATTATGATGAAATATGACAAGGATCATAGGACAAAGGTGTGCTATGGAAACTCCTAGTGAGTTGGCATCGCCTTTTTCAAAATTTGATTTGACCCCCTTTAACGGACATAGGGATAACATGGAAAGGATAAAGACTATGAGTGGATGGAGTGACGTGTCAAGTCATTTGGATCATGGGGTGGGTTATGTTTGATGTCAAGTCAAGAGGTGAGTCAAAAACATAAACCATAGAATGAACCTAGGCTTAAAATCTATATGTGGGCCAAAAATGATCCAAAACCACAAGTCTTTATTTGTTCAAACTAACCTAAGAAAATCACAAAGAGAAAATTAAAGAAAACCTAAAGACTAAAGGATAAAAATAAGAACCTAAGGGACAAAAGACCCAATAAAACTTAATGTGATAATAGGTATCCTCCTTGAAATGAGGGCAAGTTCTTTGTGTGTTTCCCCAGAAAGTATTCCAAGGAAAAAAAAGGCTCGACTAATTGTCAACATGTATGTGTTTATTTGATGAAACCAAGATATAGACGCAACTAAGCATTGCTCGATTGTCAACATAGTTATAATAAAAAGTTAATTAAACTTAGGAATAGAAGTAATAAGGCATGATGTATTGTCAACATGTATTGATTTGATGAAACCAAGGATGAGAAGCCATAAACATTGATACATGTGTGGGGATAATTAATAGATTAAATTATGGATGAGAATGATATCATTAAATCAGATATCTTCATTTATGGCTCATAAATACTGAGAATATGTTTTATATTATCACCATTGGAAGAGAACATCTAGGTGTGGGATATTGGCATCGGGCAGCAAAGAATATATAAGTGAATAAGGAAAATAAGAGAAGATAAACACGTCATACAACACACACATATATAGGGGGAAATTATATCCTTTACTGCTAAGTCAATAATGGAGAAATGAATTTACAAGTATCATTGAACCACCTCACGGGATTCTACATTTAAATAGAAAACACTCAATCATTTTCCAAGCATAGGGAAAGCCAAATTATTGAGGAGCTAGCCACAAATTGTAATTGACATGTATTTTTTGTCAACACCCAACAATATCCACCTCGACAACAATTTTCTTAATACAATTCCCAATGAATCAATCATTACCTTTCCTGCGAGCCAAGAGAATCCAAACACCACTGGAGATTCTCTAACAATAGTAGTTGCATGAACATGTATTCACATTTTTCTCTAGTATGGACCACTCCACCTCCTCTAAATCAAAATAACCATAGGATAAATCATTGTAACCATTGTAGGTGATACTAGTGCATCTAAGATACTGAAGAACCCATTTCCATGCTCTTCACCTCATTTGGCCATGTGTCGAATGACAACACAAACTGCATATGAGATATTTAAACATTCAATAACAAGCATCAAACATCCTACTATACTTGCATAAGGTACACAAGACATATAACCCTTTTATTTTTTACTACTAGGACACAAACATGAATAAATATTACAATGGAAAGCTAAAATGGATATTTATTGATTTCACATTGATAATATTAAACCTCATCAATATCTTCACCAAACATATGTTGTGATAACCACAACTACTATTTTTCCCATCTCTATGTACTTCTATGCTCGATATTTATTTTTCTACTCCTAGATCCTTCATCAAAAGTCCTGGCCAATTGAGCCTTTAACTTGTTGATTTCAACCATGCTTTGCTTGAAACAAGCATATCATCAACATAACACTAACATAATGAATATTCCACATAAAAATTTTAAGAAAACATAATTATCATACTCACTTCTTAATAAACTTTGGCTCATCATGAAGAAATCAAACATCTTGTGCCCATTCCTAGTTTCCTTCGACCATACAATGATTCTTTGAGTTTGCAAATAGATCTCCCTTTGCAATCTTGAACAACTTATGATTATTCCATGTACATATATCTAGTAGTGATGATTTTTTTAGTAGGATCTCACAATATACATCCCTTATCTCCATTACTCTAACCGATGGAGATATACTTCCTTGAACGAATCTGACTAATCCAACCAAGTGAACCTTCACCTCTCACCTCCATATTAATTTCAATGGAGTATGAAATAAATGGGATTTAAAATCATGAGCTACCAAAATCCATGTTCCTGAAAACACCACTATCAACCTAACTCCCCCCATCCTTTACCATGTCCAAAATCAACCAAACTTCCCTCAAAGTCTAGGTAGCCAAGAATAACCTGTGCTCCTCGTTATCCCTTGAGATTTTCAAGCTTGTCAATGGAACGATGTCGAGGCASCTMAGGGKATAAGACTCATGGTGAGCCTTAAATCCATGCTAGTAGTAATTGAAATTATAAAAAAACACAGCTAAGTTTTTCTCTGTATTTTATGAAACTCTCAATCCTCAAATACTATTAGTCTAGATATTCAAAATAATTAACTCCATCAGGAATTTTTCCACGATCGTTTCATACCATTTGATTTTAAGATTGAGGAAAAGGTGGGTTAGAATAAATATAAGCTAATAACATAAAGCACTGCAGAGAATTAATCTTATATCTTATGGACATAGAAAAATGTGTTGGAAATTAAGAATTAAACAATTCTAACATGTATAAGATATCACTAAACCATGCATCGAGTAGTTACATCTTCAAATATCTAAATCCATGGAGGTACCCTTTGCACATCATTAGACATATGAAGAAATTCCAAGAAGTGGGAATTTGTTAAGAGGAAATCACTTCAGTATCATAATCATACAACATACAATAACACTAAACATGTCATATATCTTGTTGCTTGAGATTTTATTAATGGGGATATGATAAAATAAGAGAAAACTTAGAGGGGTGGATTTTACAAGAGCACATGAACAAAAATAGAAGAGACAATGAAACATAATGCAGGGGATGAATCTCATGAAGCCGACGGCCCTAATTATTTGTATCTGCTAGAGGATAGTGATTAAACAACTTTGGTTGTAAGAAACTCTTAAATTCTCGAAAGTGATGATAAAAAAAATGACCTCCTTATCTTTCTTTGTAGGCTCTTCATTTGTAATAAAATTTTTCTTTTAATCGAATAATGCTTCTTTAAAAATGGATACTATTTGTCAAAATATTGACATCGGTCTGATTTTTCTAACTGATTTGTAACTGACTTCTTCCTAGTAAAAATAACTTTTTAAACCCAAAGATGACATGCTAATGCTATTATGGGGTATGTTCTCTTTGTCCAATTCAAATTATGTTTGGGTTATTCTGGATCACTCAATTGGATACTTGACTACAATGCTAGACACACTTGACCTTTCCAAAATTGAGGGTCTTAAATGGTTGGAATAGGGATATTTTTAAGGATGAATTTTTTTATTAAAATGTAGAAACATGGGCTAATCTTAATAATCCTTAATATGCAAAATCTAAAATTTTTGGCAATAGTTATGTAAAAAAATTCAAATTTCTAAGGATTTTATATAGTTTCTATAAACTTTTAGCGATTTTAAAGGTAAAATAATTTTATTCTATGTAATTTGGGTGAATCGTTTTTAGAAAAAAAAAAAAAAAAGGAAATTGACGAATGTTTTTTTGGGAAAAAACATGGAAATTTAGCCCATTTGTAAAATTTAGCCACTACAATCATCTATGGGCTGGAAGAATGTCCAAATGTTTCCTCTCAGCTACCACTGGTCATCAATCTAAAGTACCATTGACAAGCTCTTTGATTCCTTTGTATCAATCTTCTTCATAGGGACGAATAATTGATACAACTGTAGCTTAGGGTGAATCCAAAATGTCCTTCAGTTTTTAGATATTGACTAATGATACCAAAGAAGGGCATTTTCTCCTTCACAAAGTCCAGAACACAGACTCTCAATTTTTTTAGCCAATATGGATGATTACCTTCTCATGAAGGGAGAGAATGAGTTGGAAGTTCATCGTATGTGACATATGGCATCTGAGTAAATCACCTTTAGAAAGAAAAAAAATTACAAAAAGGTTTCTTCTAATCCTTTGGTTTTCTCTTATAGGTGTTTGACACATGCTTGTGGAGAGAACTAATGGGGTTAAAAGATCCATCACATCCAAACCGATCTGATGAGAAATTGGGCTTGTGTGGGTGTGCGTGTATGGACAATGATTACTATCCTCTATCTATTGTAGAAAATGGTATGATTATTGGTGAAGGGATGTAGACGTGATGCCAAATGTCTTGTTATGCATCGTATATTCTCCAACTAATTTAGCAGGTTTTTAGGGTGTCCATCACTTGCTTGAAATATACCTCCTCGTACCAATGTATGAACATGCATGCCTTTCTCAATGTATTAACTCTTTGAAAGAATGGGCAGGAGCAAAAAAATTTGAGTGATGGCATCATGCTTCCACATACATGTGGCATCTTCCCATTGGTCCCTGTCAACACTAATGTGTCTTTGGGGTTAGTTTGCATGAAGCTAAGTTTGACAAGGTGGTTGTAATCCCCAGTGGGATCCTCATATGTATGTGGAATTCTCGGACTAGCTTTGGTGAGTGACCTATTGGCATCCCATGGTGTTCATGATTCTCATGAGTGTCCGAGGTGGAATGTTAAATCAACTCCAAGTGTTGTTGAATGGGAAGATAAATGTGTGTTTAGTGGGAGGATAGGCTACTTGGAAAAACCAGAATACGATTGTTGCGACCCTAGGGGAGTGGTTTTACCTTCCATATTCTTTTCATGCAACACCATTCACTTCTCAACACATGTCTCGTAAAACCATCATCACACCCCATATGGGTGTTAAATATCATATGCTTTCATGATGCAACATTGACTTTCCACTGTATATCGGGCTCGCTTGCAACCGTTGGATGATCGGGCCTCACACTTTACTAGCTCTTAGCCATTATGCCTTGGTCTCATGATATAAACCATATTTTAAAGGGGCTTAAGCTTATTTGAAGCACAATTATCCCCCTTTTAAGCTCTCGAGAAGCACCTAAGTGCTATAAACTTAACCTTGGGCCCTTAGGGATTGATTTGTGTGTTTATTTATTTGGGGTGCTTAAGAATTTGTTGACCCTTTTGATCTTGGGGGGGGTGTGTGTAAGCTCATTTCCAGCCTCTTTATTTTCAAATCTGGCCTCATTACCTCGATCAACATGTGCACTAGTGGTTGGACAAAATATGGTACTAACATATCCCTATGGTCTCTTAAGAACTGTATACTGAGTGCCTTCTTTGTTGGGTTATGGAGTCTATTCTATAATAAGAGGCTCCATATGCATGTGAAAACTAATATGATAGGTGAAAGACAATTTTCTAAACAACTTAACACATTAGAACCATAATTATTTGCTTGCATAATAAATGGTGAATCAAGTAAAATTAGAAATACAGGAATGGGAATGGAAAAATATTTGTTTATCTATGGGGTGAGAAAAATGAAACTCTTAGTACTGCTAGAAGTGTTTGATGAACCCTCCATTTATAGGAGCCCTAAACAACTCTCCATCCAGTTGAGTGCATATGTGTTGTTATCTTGAGTTGCAACAACCTGAAAGGGACCAAGCCAAATATTGTTGAATTCCCCATGTTTTCCCTTTTCTTCTCTTCTATCATCCCACCTTAGGACCAGGTCTCCTACCTTGAAGTTTATTTCCTTGGTCTTCTTATCAAAAATTTATTTCATTCTTTATTGGTGGTCTCGGGACTTCATTTTCACTTGATCTATTACCTATTGTACTTCAATTAGTTGGTTGATTCTTCACCTCATGTCATCGAGTTTTTCCTTTTCCTCGTTTAGGATCTTTGTCACAGGGAGACTAAGTTCGATAGAAAAAATGGATTCTAACCCATATAAAATGTCAAAAGGAGAGGTTCCAATAGACCTTTTTATACTTAATTTGTCTTCCTAAATTTCATATTTCAGGTGAGTCCAATGCTTTGTTGTTTTGGGACAACATCTTCTTGATGATGTTGATGAGGATTTTATTTGAGGAATCTACCAAGCCATTTCCTTGTGGGTAATAAGTAATATAATTCCCAAGCTCTATGTTGTAATTTTGGAAAAAATTGCAATAAATTAGCATATTTTAATGTTTAGGCATTATCAATTATAATCTTTATTGGGCATCCAAATATGGCCAATATGTTCTCTTAAAGGAACTTGATGATGGTTATGTTAGTTTATTCCCTTATTGATATTGTTTCTACCCATTTTTCAAAGTGATTGGTGGATGTCAGAATCCATTTGTGCTTCCCACTTGAATTTGGGTTGATCTCACTGATGAAATCTAAACCCCATTGTTGGAAAGGAGTTTCTACTTTAATGGGCCTAAATGGAAGTGGCTACAACTTTATTTTCTTGCAAACATCTGGTATTCTAAACATACTCTAACCATGCAATTTACATCATATAATAGTGAATTTAAGTAATAGACAGCCTAGAGGATCTTATATGTGGCGTCTCTCCATGCATGGTGACCCCTGCACACTCCCTTGTGGAATTCATTAATAATGCCTTCAGTTTCTTCTTTAGTAAGGCAATTCAAAAATATTCCTCATGGGTCCTTCCAAAACTTATTTTCTCCTAAAATGTTGTACTTTACATCCTTGAGTTTAATATATCTAGCCTTAGGTTTATCCCATGAAGGTTGAAAGCGTAAATTCTTTAGGTAAAAAATGACATCCTTGTACCAATCAGCTTGAGAAAATTTAGGACTTACCTTCAAATATGGTTCTTATGTTTCATCTTCTTCTAGTTCTATTGCTATGATGTTTTGTAATAGAGAATTTATATCAAGAGCCCTGCAATTTGATTTAGCCAACAGTTTAGAAAATCCTTGTCACTTTATTATCTTAGTTGGTTTGGTCTCCAAATCATATTATTGAAGTTTGGGAATCCACTCAACCCTTCTTCCTTCACTATCAGGCTGGGCAATAATATCCTATATTGCACTAGTAGGTACGTAGAAGAATCTTTTTGAGTGGAATATATAATCTTTAAAGGATTTCAATGCCTTCTCTAGGGCATATTCTTGTTTCTCCAAGTTTCTATATCTTAATTCAACATCTATTAAAGATATACTGAAAAAGGCTATAGGCTACTCTTGGTTCTATTCATTTTTTTGTAACAATACAACAACTATAGTATGTTCTGAAGGAAAAGAGAAGACAAGGAAGTATTTATCATAATTTGGGATGACTAACACTGGATATTCTGGAAATGCCTCTTTGATTTGACAAAATGACTCTTTATCCTCAGTATTCCATTTTACTTCATGGTACTTTTTCAACATGTTTGTAATGTGCTTTACCATTTCAGCAAAATTTGGGACAAACCTTCTCAGAAAATTTATTCTTCCCAAGAAGGATTGTATTTCCCTCTTGTTTCTTAGAAGGAAAATTTTCTTGATGGCCTTTTCCCTTTCTGTATCTATCCTCGCCCATTCTTTAGATACTATATGAACATGGAAATTTCCTTCTGTCATAGAAAAACAAGATTTCTTATGATTTAAGGACAAACCACATTTCCTACATTTCTTAAAATTCCACCTTAGATGTCTGATGTGATATTAACCTATATTTGATAAAATAGTCATTCCATCTAGATATATAACAATGAATATACCTTCCTCTCCCATAAAGTCTATGTTCATGGCTCCTTGAAATGTAGCTCCTACATTAATCAAACCAAAAGGAAATTTTCCATACATGAAAGTTCCCCATGGGGTTGTGAAGGTAGTATTTTCCTTGTCATCGAGATGCATTTCCATATGGTTATATCCTGAGAATCCATCGATCATAGAAATCTTGTTTTCTCCCACTAATTTTTGCAGTATGTGATCCATACTAGGAAAAGGGTAATTAAATTTCAGAGAGCATTTGTTTAGGTTCCTAAAGTATACACAAAGTCTTATATATCCACTCTTTTTACTAACCGGAACTAAATTTTCCACCTATTCATACCATCTGAGGGGAATTATGATCTGAGCATCTAACAATGTTTTCACCTGTTTCTCTATAGTAGTTAGCAAGAGATGATTGACTTGCCTTGGTTTTTTCCTGAAAGGCTTAGTACCAAGATTGAGTGTTATTCTAAGTTGCATGATGATGGTGTCATAAGGCTTTAAGTCTTCATATTTCCAGTAAAAAAAACATCTATGTACTCCTTGAATAACTGTATATATTTTGCATTATGTTCACTAGGGATTTCCTCAATTTTTTTTATGTATTTGGGCTCTTTTTCTGTCTCAATGTTACATTCTTTAGAGTTTTCATCTTTGGAAAGAGCTACAAGCTTCACAGGTGCATCATTTCTACCAAAACTTTTCTCCAATGGTACCAAAAATTTGTGAATAAATTTATTTTTGAGTTGAAGGACCTTGTGTTCATCCATATAGTCACTAAATTCATGAGAGATTTCAATTTATTCTTCATTCATCTTTTTAGAATCTGCTTCAACATCTCAATCAATACGAGTGTTTGTGAACTCATATATCATCTCCATGAACCTTTTGATTTGATATCCATCTTCAAACACTTGTGTGTATTTGATATTGTTAGTGATGGATGGTTTATACCTCATCTCTATCTCATATTTCATTTTGTGGGTACAACAAGAGTTTTAAAAGTACTAGCTGCGACTGCTAAAGAGTCAACTTACTAATTAAATTATCTTGCAACAACAGTGACATTAAAATATTGAAAAAACTTATCAATCAAATCCCATACTTGATTTATGTAAGACCTCATTCTAGGATGCCTTGTTTGATAGTGAGATTTGATTTGTTGCACCACTAGCT
>ML777855.1:641769-654524 GCA_009831015.1 Picea engelmannii | reverse complement strand
ACCAAATCATCCAATTGGTTTTGAATGCCAAGTAGGCTTCCTCCTCCAAACATCAATTCATCAATTTTCTTCTTCTCTTTCATTATTTGAAGGCATTGATCATAAGATAGATTATCATCATCAAACTATATTTCAAGATTTATTAACTTTGTTTCAAAGAGGCCAATTTTTTCACAATGTTCATCAAAGATCATTGATATTGATCCTTTGTTGTCATAAAAAAACACTATTTGAATCAGTTCATCAATGCTGGTTGATGTGTTGATAGCTTCACCATCAATTTATGCAATTTTCTCATGCTCTGCTTCACACAAAGATGGACCTTTTTCTCTTCCTTTGGTAGCTCTATTTCACACACATATTCTCTTTCATTATTTTCTTCTGGTAGCTCTGCTTCAGAGACAGATGCTTCTTCTAGAGTGGAAACATTCAACAAATTTTTGCTCCCTCTTCCACTGGACTTTGTTTCCATAATACTCCAAACTTCTTTCAAAGATGTTGTTGTTGCAACCTTGTCCAACATACTGTCATCCAAGGCATGTTGGATGAGATGCAATGCTAATGCATCCCTTTTCGAATCATGTGTATTATGATAACAGTCTACAAGACACAAAAAATCATTCATTCTAACAAACCAACATTCAAAATTATTACCACTATACTATGGCGGTAATGGTAGATTCATGCTCATGTTGCTCCAAATATAATCAATTTTCGTCTAATCTACTTACTTTGTGAGCAACTCAAGTACAACTGGAAACTCTTCATTTATCTTTGCGAAATATGCTTCCATTTCTTTCTTGTTCTCTTTCCATATATGTCTGAGATCTCTTATGGACTTCCTGAGTTGTGTTTGCTTACCCATGACAACGTTTCTTGGTTGTTCATTCACTAATTCGATCACACTTGTGGATCGAATATTCTATCTTGTCACACTGATACCATTTGATGCAAATAGACAACGAAATTTGTGCTCTAGCCTCTTTTAAAAATTAGACCTACATAAAATTTCTTGTTGCTTGGTATGGATCTTGCTAGATCTGATTATCCAAGCATAAGATCTTTCAGAGTCAGAACTTCGAGCTGAGTTCTTTACTGATTGAAGCCCTTTAATGGAATAATTGAGCTATCTAAGTTTACTCGGGAGCCAAAAAAAATAAAAAAAATCATCTTCTCATGTGATTAGGGGCTAAGAACCATTTTCTTCGCGACTTTGGGCTTTGGGCGTTTCGATGCGTGAAGGCCTCAGTTCCTCCGAATAGCCGAATTGTTGCAAAGATCAATGGTCCTCATTGATCGAAGATCAATGACTCACAATTACTTCGAGAGTTAGGGCTTCAGGCCTTTTCAATGCATAATACTAACAATACTTTAGTGTGTCGAATTAGAGAACTCGCAGAGTGCGGGATTTACTTCCACATGTCCTCTTGTTTGGATGACTGATATTTACATTGAAATGTCAGGCTTTGGGGATTCCGAGATGCACAAAACTAAAAACCTCTGAAATGTTAACTTTCTAGAGTGTAAGATCTATCGACACATGTCCTCAATCTTCAACGGTTCATATTGACTTCATACTCTGTCCAGTTCTTTCTCCAATGCTTCACTTTGCAGAAACCTCCAAACTGCTAAGCCTCTGAAGTGAGAGATCTGGCACCACGTGTACCCATTGATGGATGGTCCAGATGAAATCTGGGCTCTGGGCCTTTGGGAGTTCTTTCTCCACACTACTCACCTTTTCTCCAGAGCTCTCAACCTCCGAAGTGAGGGATATTTTTCCACGTGTCCTTTTGTAACGGATGGTTGTGATGAACTTCGGGATTCAGACACTTTGTCCACACTCCAAAGTCTCCAAATTTATTTCTCTCTAGAGTGCAGGATCTGGTGACACCTGTCCTCTCGGGATCAGACGACCATATCTTCTTTGACTCTAGTGACTTCGAGAGTTTTGCAACCTCCACACTTGATTTCTCCCATAGTGCCTTTTCTCCGAAGTGTACGATCCACTGAAACACATCCTGTCTGCTTGGATCAACAAACATGATTTGTTTTGGGCTCCTCTGCAACCTTTGCATGAAATACGTTGAATACACGAAGTCCAAAGGACTTCGATAGTTAAACACTATGCACTTTTTTTTGATCTGATGACTACTCTTGCTCTCGTCTAGATCTAATGGTTGAAAATTGTTCACCTCTTGTGCGCACTCCTCGTCCTTTATGAGATTGATTTAATGTCCTAGATCTGTTTCCACAGTCGATATTATGGCTGTTGTAGCCTCTCCTTTGTTGTTCTACATTTTCCTCCTGACGAAGGATTTCACAAATCTTTCAAGGATTCGTCCTTTGAATCTCCTTCCGTAGGGATGCCTCCACACGTTGTGATGTTTCTAGTGATCATTTGATCATACTATTGACTCCAACACTCCTTTAGTAGACTACGGACTGCTCTCTAGGATCTGTGAAGAGTCTTACCTCCCGCGCTCTCGTCTACGAAACAATATTCTTTGTGCTCTTCCTTCTGGGATCAAGCTACTCTCCAACCATTGTGGAGAGGCTCACTTCCTGAGATCTTCACTCCTTGGATTAGGCTGCTCCCCAGCCATTGTGGAGAGTCTTACATCCCATGCTCTGATACCATGACAAACCAAGATTGAATGTAGGAAAGAAAATAGAGTAGAAAATCGTGAACGAGAATGTGCAGAGTCTATTCATTAAGTTAAAAGAGCTGAGTTAAATCAGCTCCAGCAAATCAAGAAGATCAAGAACCTGACAGGAATCCTAACAGACTCGTACAGTTGGCAGTGTACAGTCACTACTATATTGAGGTTTACAACTAACACTCCCTCTTAAACTCAAAGTTGGATGTTTACAACTAACAGAAATGAGGGTTTGCACTCACTCTCCGTGGATTCCTCCTTGGCTCTTAGAGTACCCTCGACCCTCTTCATAAGTTGACTCTACTTATCTATGTGAGAGAAACCTCATCCTCTACCCACCAATCATGAAAAGATGGATTTTCCTTCTCTGTACAAATTTTCCATCTCTGCGCCCTTCTCCTCTGCTCACGATTCACCAAACTCCGTAGCCAAGTTTTGTTGCCTTCACTAGTTTCTCAATGCTCATGAACCAATAAAGAGACTCGCAGAGAGAACGACTCTCCCTTCTCCATCTACCTGTGGGTACAATCTTCCCTGGGCTCTACCACTTGGGGTCACACCCGCAAAACAACGTTAATAAAGAATGGAGATGAGGAACAAACCACATAATACAACACATGCTAATAGAGTTGGTAAGAATATATTTTGTAATACCCCAAGGACATGCCCCAGTTGTATTTATGAATTGTAAACATGTTTTCTAGGCTGGTGAGCCAAGTGTTATAATAATCTAGGAATCTTATTTGATGATTAGGCCAGAATGCCTAGGATGCTAAGGCCAGGAGCCTGTTTTGTATATGTAATTATGCAAAATCATTAATAAAATATAAACATTATTGCGTGTAGACCAACCACAAAGAAAGAGTGATGGGGGACTAACCTTACACAAGGTTAGGTAAGGGAGGAGGTTAAGTGTGTGGGCCAAGGGGGCTTACCTCTAAAGGGGATAATAATTTATTATTATTTCCTAAAGGCTAAGGTGGTCAATTGACCAAGTGTTGTTCTAAGTTCCTAGAAAAGGAATGTATTCTAAGTGGAGTGCATGTGGCTGCAGGAAGACAGGTGTCGACCTGGGAACATGTATTTCTAGATGGGAAAGCCAACATTGTTAGGGGCTTCTCTTGCGATTCTCCATCCATTGTATAATTGTGAATCGAGGGCATCCATCATGGATCTCTGGAATCAATAACCCGTGAGTCAAATCGTGTTTGGGGTTTGTCCATTCTTCCATCTGCAATCTGAACCCGAAACTAGGATGATTGACCTCTGCATTGTTTCCTAGTCACGCACCCTGAAACCCATGGGAAAATCGATGGATTGATCCGTGTCTCCAGGGAAATAAGAGTATATTATATTTGTCTGAGTCATGTGGTGTCGTAACTGTAGGCTATTGTCTCCATGCAATTCCTGGACCAAGTGTGGCTTGCTTCCTTCTTTTTTCCTCAGTTGTATTGATCGGTGGATCTTTTCCTCACCTTGCGGGAAGTGAGTTGAAACTAGTTGAAGAAGTGGGTTTTTAGGTCCGTGGTAGAAGAGGAAGGTTTTCAGGCCTGTGTGTAGCTCTCTCTAGGTGAGAGAGTTTGCTGGGAAGTGGTTTTCTCCTAGAGACAGTCGAACACCAGCTATGGAGCTCTGAGAATTCTGGTCTGACCTGTTGTTGAAGCCCAAGTCAAGGGAGGTGAAGCATCCGATGGACTGTGTGACAGTGAAGGTGTATACTCTTGGGGTGGTATAGGCATGTGGGGAATGAGAGCCTGTGAGTAGTGGGCGTAAGAAGGCTCCTGGAGAGAATCCTTACAGTTGCACTGTGTAGTTTCTTGTAACCTCAGCCTAGTCTAGGATTCCCTTTCCCTGGGTGGATATTAGTCCCAGCTCGAGGGTGACCAACTACTAAGCATGATGAGAAGTGTGGTATCTGGATGGGAGGTTCGTGGAATGTCTTCATGCAGTTGGTGGTCTTCTAATAAAAGACAAGTATCACTTTTATGTTCATTTACATGTTGTGTAATGATACATATGTTGCAATTGATGAGTATTGCCTGTGTATGTTGTATATGTTGCATGTGTAGGCTTACTGTTATATTCACATTATTATGTTATATATATGTAGAATAGTCATTCTATGTTTATATGGATGTGTATGTTTTTTCGCAAGTATCCTTTTGTGGCATAGACAGTAGTTAAGGATGGAGTTGTCACAGATCAGAGTAGTGCAACAGAGTTGCAGGGGTAGCATTACCTGGCCTGTTGGTGGCCGAGGATGTTACAAATTGGTATCAAATATTTAAAGGATAAGTTAAGGTTGTGCTGGTAGCATTTCCCAGCACTGGTGGAGGGCTGGGGATGTTACAAATTGGTAGCAGAGCCAAGGTTTTCAACACTGAGCCTGGATAGGCCATGTTAGTGGAAAATGAAGCAAAAGTTTTGAAATATGTGTTGTCGAAGTAGAAAAAATTCGAGTTCAGAGCCAAGGTTTTAACGATGAACTTGGATGGGATGGATAAGTGGTCATTGGACCCAAAGTTTCAGGTGGAAATTGTGTCTAGAGGAACCGATTTCAAACCTTAAAATGTTCCCTAAGTGCCAAGAGGTTACTTTCGATGTGTTATGAAGCTTGGGAGGTGTAGCAGCATTATAAAACTGCGACAAGCGTGGTATTTGACAATAGAGAAAGAAATCACATCACTTGTGGTATTGGGGTCACCAGATCTAAGCACAAGTGGTTGTGAGTCGTTAGATCTCACGACAAATCGTAATTTCAGAGTTCAGTGATTGGGAGAAGAGAGATGTGCTGATGCACAAGCTTCTAAAACCCCAAAGTGGATCTACATCGTAGATCTTGGGAGGAGAGATCGACCGTTGGATCAAGCAAATGTTAAAAGGTCAAACGCAGTAGTGAAAGGAGAAAGATCCCGAAGAGCTGAAGTAGTGAGTCATGATGACGTCACTTGGATTGACATGGATATATGGGTTGTGTGCCACATATAAGTGGGTTCCGAACTTGTGGAATATTGAAATGCCATTTGGAACATGATGTGTGTCACCCATCTGAATGGGCCAGGTATCAGACGCTAGTATTCCACGACATAGAATCTTGTATGAGCATGGTTAGTAGGGTCCAAGGTTATGTAATGTAGTTAAAGGTCGGGGGACCCATAGTGGCGTTGATCATGATACATCAAGATCAACGGCCATAAGGCATTCTTGGGACCCAAGTTGCATGGAAGTTAATTATCCAAGGCGGTCCCGCAATCCAAGCCACGGTTTCACCGAGGGGTTACGTGTCAACGTTAGAAGAATTGTGGGATGAAAGGAGAGTTACTCCAAACCGCTATTGCATGCCCCCACAATTGGAAAATGTAAGTGATGTGACGTAATGATGTCAACAAAGGTTATTGGTAATGTTCGGAGATTAACGGTTTGGGATGCGCGGATGTGAAATCCTCCGAAGTCCCAAAGCTTCAAAGTTTCATAACTTAGATGCCTGAGGTTCCATAGTGAGTGCCATCCATCGAATTTTAGGTAGATGTGGACTAATGATCCTCCCTACTTCGTGATTTCAGTAATCCGAAACTCCGAGAGATTGTTGTGTGGTGCTTTGAAAACTTTTGAAGCCAAAGGCCCGAGTAAGCACCTAGTGATCTAGAGCTTGGTCATGGCCTATGATCACATGGATTGGGAACTGAGAGAAAGGGGCTAGTGCTTGAAAATGATTACAGAGAAAAGAAGAGCTTGGAAAGAAAATGAAATCTGAACATTTTCTTAAATCATATTGGTCTATGAATGTTGTGGGATTTGTTAAGGAATGATGTCCTGGCAAATTCCCGTTGACTTCACATTGTGTTTGCAGAATTCAACGATTGTCAGAAACAAATCGAATTTTCACAGAGTTGTTGAACAATCTGTAGAAAATGCTCCACAAGCTGTTCTTTGAGAAGAAGGTTTCCAAGAGGGCATGAAGTTTTCCTTTGAAAGGAAACATAAGGGTCAATACCCTTAGGAGACTGAGTAATTCGAAAATCTCAGAAGAGATAACGCAAGGAGTGCATGCGAGACAAAATCATTCTAAGTCCTAAAGCTCAAAAGATATAACACTTACGAGAGCGAAGACAAGATCCAAGAGGTAGACTTACAGGAGAAAGGTCAAAGGTTGAAGCCTTTGAACACTGACAAAATCTTCCAAGGCCGAAGAAGTCAAAATCTCAAGAGGACGAGTGACATCAACCGTCAGATTGGTTGTGGGGAGGAGCCTGGACTGTTAGATCAACATTTAGCAAAACAAAGGAATCACTTCGAGATTTTAGTTTGAGATTTGAAATCGATGAAGCCAGAATAGCCGAAGAAGATGGGATTCATTTTTCTGGGTTGGATAGATGTAACCAGATTGTGAACTTCAGAGAATCGTACTTTGGGGTTTTTTTGAAGTTGTGTTTTGGGATGTCCCAAAGCACCAAAGCCCGGAAATTCTAAGGGCCATTGATCCGAAGGAAGGAATGTGGATCGTTGATCTATGAGGAGACACGTGGAGTATGGAGACTCACTCCGTTGGACAACCATTGATTTGAAAATGGATGTGTGGCGCTAGATCTGAAACTCTGGGTATGGAGCACTCTGGAGAAAATCAGAGGGTGAAAGTGTTGAAGTCTCGAAGGATATAGCGATCATTCATCGAGGAGGACGTCAAAGGATCGTTGATCTAGTCTTGTTCGGAAAGAGTTGAAGTCGTAAAGAGAATTAGGGCCATTGATTTGGAGAGGATGTGTGGTAGAAAATCTGTCACTCTGGGGAAATTCACTCCGGATATTTGTGCGTGTGGAGACATGAGAACCCCCTAAGGCCGAAGGTTGGAGTTCATCAGAACCATCCAATTTTTTAGGACAGGTGTCATTGTATATTCCACTTCGGAAGATTGTCATATGAGGAAAAACAAATAGTTGAGAGTTGAAACTCCCGAGGTCCGGAGAGCCAAAATCAACCGTAGCCGTTGATTTGGAAGGGAGCTACGTGTTGGAAGATCATGTAGATCTGGGATCGCGTGTGGAAGGAGGAAATAAGGTAGAAAATTGAGAATAGATAGCAACCATTGATTGCGGATCATCGCCAAGGGATTGGAAATCGACGAACGAGCTGGATTGCGGGGCCAGAACTTCCTCAGATGTTACAAACTTCAGAGAGGGCCGCAATTTATACCACGGTTTTAACAAAGTATTTCATGGCAGCTGAAGGTGAATTGTGGGGAGAAAAACGGGTTGGCCTAAAACCACTCTTGCCCACGCCCGTAATCACGGTTTTCCCCAGGGTCATATGAAGGAAAGGGATAATGAAAAGGGGCTAGTGCCTGAAACTTAGAATTTTGGAAGTGTGCGGGAATAGCTTGTGGGTTTGTGAGGACCTGCACGCAGAAGGAAAGGGGACCTGTGTAATATTAATATGGGTCTAGCAAATGCCCGAAGAGATAATCTGACTCAGCATTTGGAAAGATCCTAGATTGGGAGGTTGTAGAAACCCAGGAAGAAGGGGGGGCTACATCAGGAGCACAAGAAGATCCAGGAATATGGGAAGAATTGTAGACTGTTGGGATCAACAAGGAAAATTTTTATAGGGAGAAAGAAGTTGCTGCAACTTCCGTGGAAGCATGTATGTTACGACTTGTTGGGTCAGCCAAAGGACAGATTGTTTGCATGTGTGCAAGTGTTGTTGGTGATGTTGTTGCATAAGGAGGGAAGCAACATAGAGCTGAAGTGTTGGTTATAAGTTTGATAAAAAAATCATGAAATCTTCTACTGCCATCAGACATTCAGGTAGTATAAAATTTATTAATGGCAGTCATGCAGGTATGAGTTTTTATTACTCTTTTTGCATAATTGCTGAAAGAAAATTTAGGTAAGAATTTCCTTAGCCAGAGTTATTTTATAAAATCACGTGATTATATTATTGAATGCATTCCAATGGATGTGGTAAAGGTTGGAGGCATGTATTAATTCAAATCTTTTTAGCTTCTAAATGCACACACTGATATAGTAGAATGTCATGTTAATTTAGTTATGGGGTAGTAACCAAAGAACTAAAAGTTAATAACTTGTTATAGAAATGAATGCCAGTAAGCTAGTCATGTATGAGACAAGGACATGGTTGTATATGGAAAGGTATGGAGATAGAAAGGTTATGAGCCATACAGGTATTAAAAGATTCCTACCTTTAAATAAAACTTGGACTGCAACCTTTTTGCTAACACTAATGAACACCACAAAATTATATTCTTGGTGTAGTGTTCAGGTCGAAAAGGAAGGCATCCAATTAATTGGGAAGAAAACAGGAAGTGTGTGGAGAATGTGTCAACATATTGGCCATAATTCCAACTTATGGATGGTGAGATACATGACTGAGATAAAGAGCATTATGTAATTCAATGCAAGGTGCACTGAATAAGTATGCATTGAGAATTGCACTCATGCATAGTAAGTGATAGAATTGTATACTAAATGCAATGGTTGAATATGTTTTATTATTGCATGGAAATAATTGTTACTAACAACTGAAATGTCGTTAACTCGTGAAGTTGAGGACATTTAAGGGAGGTGTTAGACAATGCAACATGAAAGTTGCAAGTCAAGTAGTCACATGAGCATTGACTACAAGATATTTTTGTGTTCAAAAAAAGAAGTAATGAAGTTACAGATATTAATGTGAACATGCATATGCATAGAATGACGAGTCATTCTATTTTATTAAATTGTTTGGTAATTATGATTGAATTGCTAAATGCAGACAATTCTAAATTCACTGCATATGATTCTGTACATATTGCAATTGAATTATGATGTACAGGAAATACTGACAATTGTTGGTAGTATGCAAGATGAAGCCTTGCAGGAAAATGATATGAAGTTTGGTGCTTGTGGAAAATCACAAGGAAGGTTGCAATCTTAATATGGAAACAACCAAGAATAATTATGAAATAGAATTTCATGTTTTGGGGAAAAAGTTGAATTCCCTTCTGAACTAGTTGGAGTTCCTAAAATGAATTCTTTGATGTTTTATCATGATAAATGCATGTGGGTGATGCAGATGAGATGATGTTGATTAAAGTTGGAATGCTGATTGGAGACAACAAATCTTACCCTATGGATCTCCAGTGGATCTGAGTGTGTGTACACTTCTCCTTGGGTTGCCTTGGAGAAGGTTAGAGCCCTGGAGGGAGAAGTGTGAGGATAGGTTCCCCGGTATGAGGCCGGGAGGGTACTTGGAGACCTTTGAGGGTAATTGGAACTTCGGGAGCCATGGTGCTCTGAGACTTCCTGAGTCAGCCTGTTGCTGAAGCCCAAGGAAAGGGAGCTGTAGCAACCGATGGACTATGTGATAGTGAAGGTGTACACTCCTAGGGTGGGACAAGAATGTGAGGAAGGAGAGACTATTGGTTGGAGTGCTACTGAGGTTTGGTACCTTGGTCTAGACCATGTTGATGTGGAAGGTCTTCTCAATCAAAATATAAGTATCAATTCTCTATTTATTGTATGTTGTGTATATTGCATACGGGTTATAAGGTTATTAGAATTGCATGTATATACATATATAAACATTGCATATATGATTGCATTACCTGCATCCATGACTGTACATAATGTGTTTCATGTTTCATTTCTTAAGAAATTTATACCTCATGCTAATCATTTTATTGATTGGAATGTGATTCAGCTGGAGCAAGAAGACGTCTTGCAAGTGCATCACGTGCGCATATTGGACCCGAAGGAGAAAACAACTCTGGAATTGAGCCATAGGGCTTGTAAAGATCCAGTGGACTGGGTACAGTCCTGAGGACACGACATGGAAGCATGAAGATGCTATGCGGGAAGAATACTCACATCTTTTTGAAGATTTTGAAAATCTTGTTGATGTTGTGTAAAGATTTTCACTGAGGATAGTGCAAAAATAAGAGGAGGGGATTGTAATACCCCAAGGCCATGCCCCAGTTGTATTTATGAATTTTAAACATGTTTTTTAGGATGGTGAGCCGAGTGTTATAATAAGCTAGGAGTCTTATGTGATGATTAGGCTAGAGAGCCTATGATGTTAAGGCGAGGAGCCTATTTTATATATGTAATTATGCAAAATCATTAATAAAATATAAACATCACTGAGTGTAGACTGAGCAAGAAGAAAGAGTGATGGGGAAATAAGCTTCCACAAGGTTGGGTATGGGAGGAGGCTAAGTGTATGGGCCTAGGGAATAATTTAGGGGGCTTACCTCTAAAGGGGATAATAATTTATTATTATTTTCTAAAGGCTAAGGTGGTCAATTGACCAAGTGATCTCCTAAGTTCCTAGAAAAGGAACGTATGCTAAGTGGAGTGCATGCGGCTACAGGAAGACATGTGTCAACCTGGGCATATGCAGTTCTAGGTGGGAAAGACAACATTGTTAGGGGTTCTCTTGCGATTCTCCATTCACTGTCTAACTATGAACCAGGGGCATCCATCACAGATCTCTGGAACCAGTAACCCGTGAGTCAAATCATGTTGGGTGTCTGTCCATTCTTTCATCTACAGTATGAAATCGAAACCAGGATGATCGGCCTCTACATTGTTTCCTAGTCACACACATTGAAACCTGTGTGAAAAGAAATGGACTGATTCGTGTCTCCGGGGAAATCCGAGTATCTCGTATTTGTTTGAGTTGCGTGGTGTCGTAACTGTGGGTTTTTATGGCCATGCAATTCCTGGACTGAGTGTAGCTTGTTGCCTTCTGTTTTCCTGAGTTGTATTGACCAGTGGTTGTTGTCCTCACCTTGCGGGAATTGAGTTGAAACTGGTTGAAGAAGTGGGTTGCTAAGCCCATGGTAGAAGAGGCAGGTTTTGAGGCCTGTGAGTAGATCTCTCCAGGTGAGAGAGTTTGCTAGGAAGTGGTTTTATCGTAAAGAGAGTCTAGCACCAGCTACAGAGCTCTGTGAATTTTGGTCTGGCCTGTTGTTGAAGCCCAAGGAAAGGGAGGTGAAGCATCTGATGGACCATGTGACAGTGAAGGTGTATACTCCTGGGGTGGGACAAGCTTGTGGGAAATGATAGTCTGTGAGTAGTGGGTGTAAGAAGACTCCTTGAGAGAATCCTTCCAGTTGCATTGTGTAGTTTCCTGTAACCTCAGGCTAGTCTAGGATTCCCTTTCCCTAAGTGGACCTTAGTCCCAGCTCGGGGGTGACTCACTGTTGAGCATGATGAGTAGTGTGGTCTATGGTTGGGAGGTTCGTGGAAGGTCTACACACAGTTGGTAGTCTTCTAATAAAATATAGGTACCTCTTTTATGTTCATTTGCATGTTGTGTAATGATACATATGTTGCAATTGATGAGTATTGCCTGTGTATGTTGTATATGTTGCATGTGTAGGCTTACTGTTATTTCCGCATTATTATGTTATATATATGTAGAATAGTCATTCTATGATTATATGGATGTAATTGTTTTTCCGCAAGTATCTCTGTGTGGCATAGCCAGTAGTTAAGGCTACAGCTGTCACAGATCAGAGTAGTGCAACAGAGCTGCAGGGGTAATACTATCGGACATGTTGGTGGCTGGGGATATTACAAATTGGTATTAGAAATTTAAAAGCTAAATTAAGATTGTGTTGGTAGTGTTTCCCTATAATAATGGAGGGATGGAGATGTTACATATTTGGTAATGATATCCCTTGTTTCTTAGTCAATAATGAAGAAATGAATTTATAAATCTACAAATCTCATTGAAACACCTTAAAAGCTTCTACATTTAAATAGAAAGCACTCAAATGTTTTAAGTGTTTTTTCAAATATATGAAGAGCCAAACACTTCAGGAACTAACAACTAACAAAAGACGATTACTTTAGCCACCAATAAAAATAATGGTGAAGAAAGATTTACCAAAGTTGAAAAAAGTGTCACAGCTTGACTATGCATGAGAATCCTGAAATTTCACCAAAAAATGTGTAAGGACAACACATGCTTAACCAGTCACGGGGCAACTCTCAATCAACATTTATACAACAAATCAAACCATGTAGACAAGGACTAGTTGTCTTGCACCTATTTTCATTTTTACAATTATTTAGTTCTATACCAAATCAAACTAAT
>ML777855.1:605654-620856 GCA_009831015.1 Picea engelmannii | reverse complement strand
CATAAAAGGTAGATACAAACACAGAATATGCACTACCTAGCTTAGAAATAATAAGATATATGCAACGCTCTTCCTCCATTTTTATCTTACATTCTTCACATAAAATTCTGAGTGTTTTAAACTTAGATAGATAGTCTCCAAGGCAATAAAAATCACTTGGACTCAAGGTCAGTATTTGATTTTCTAACTGTTGTGCTTGAATAATATTGAGTTTACCAAACACAGATTCAATCGTGTTCCAAGATTCTTCGGGGTCATCAATTCCTTGAAGGTGGTACCTTAAATCAGGAGAGATGGACATTCCTATTAGTCCACATGCTTTTTCATTCCTATTATCCCATTTGGCTTTCTTATCATCATTAGTGGGTGTTGTTTCCTTTCCCAAGGTAATCCGATACAGGACTTTACTGCTTAATAAATCTTCCATATGGGATTTCCATTGGAAGTAGTTATTTATGGTAAGCAAGACATTACTTGTAGAATCCATATTAAATATGTAGATAATGTGGATTTAAAAACTGAAACTAATGATCTAGATGGAAAGAGCTCAAAAAGTTATGCGGTTTAAAAAAAAACAGCACTGAAAATGGACTTCCGATGTGAGAGTTATGCTTTTTTTTTAAAAAGGCATAAACAATAACCAAATAACTACGTGATAGTGTAAGCTACTTTATGAAGTGACCCACTTTTATAAAGAGAAGTGGGGATCACTTTTACAATGAAGTTACCTTATAAAAGAAAATTTGCATGCAAAATAAATAACTCTAAAATAAAATATAAAGCTACTTATAGTGATTCTCTTTTATACCTGAAGTGAAATGCACTTTATAATTTTTAGCATGAACTTTTTCAAAAAAAGTAACAAAAGAGAGACTTGAACTCAAGACCTCTTACTTAATAAGGCAAGTTTTAACCAAATGGTCTAGAAAAACATATTGTAATGCTCAGAAGGAGGATTGGGGGTATTGTTGTTGTTGTTGTTGTTGTTGTTGTTGTTTAAGACAACCTTGGGGAGCATGCTAAAAAAAGACTCTTTTCACACAAGAAAAAAATTTCGCTTCTCAATGACAACAAGGGTTAGATCTCGGTTAGCTTACTCGGAAGATGCACCTTTTCCAATCTTTTTCTGATTTGTTGAGATCACACAGGGTGCAGGGCAAAGACCATACGCAGATCTAAAAGAGTAGCAACCCGGAAATAAAAAATACAAACCGAAATAAAATCAAAATTAAACTTTGCAGAAATTTAAAAAATGTGTATTCAGGCTTTATACCTTTGGATCTGACTGTAATGGTCGTATCTTGGGCAAAAATAAACCTTTTTGAGTGAAATGAAAAGTGTTCCTGAATGAAACGAGTGTTCCGGACGTAATGGAAAAGTCCTCTCAGCCCATAAATGTATGAAAATTCCATAAAATGGATATGAGACAACTCGGCTTCACGATCTCGATCTACAACAAGAGCGGGTTTTCAAATAGGCTCTAATACCATGTTCGACAACATAGGTATATCAATAGAGGATGAAGACCTTTAGTAACCACTCACATAACCAGATCAAATATTAACACACCGATGTTTTCACGTGGTAAAAACCCTACGGGGAAACATCCATGGCACCAGCCAACGCGGCCACTTGGAGCAGTCTATTAATGCAAAGAAAAAGATTACAGAGAGATTTTACGAGAGTTTCTCACAATCGATCATCGGAAAATGACCCTCCATGCTCTTTAAATAGATATCATGGATGAATCGGGTGTTAAGCCACGGATCAATGGCCATCAAGATCAAGGAGAGTATGAATCGTCAGATCACTCTATGTCGGGACCATATCGTGACCGTCTGATTTCCTAACTACAAATGCATACTAATGAATACTAAAGAAACACACTTTTACCTAACGACATATTAGACCAAGTAGATCTTAACTAACTCCTAAGTGTCTAAATATCCTAACACCGCGTGGCACCGAAATTTAGCGCACACACCTGCACACTAACATTTTTCCACGCAGCCCCAAAATTTAGCGCACACACCAGCACACCAATAACTTGTCGCACATTGCGAATTTTACCTATCACAAGATTTTCACTATGTATCATGCATTTTTAGTGCGCCCACCTGTGCACATTCATTTTTATGCAGATCAATTCCTCGTGAATTCCGCTGCAGAAATTGGGGATTTTGGCTGAACTTTTTCCCCAATTTACCATTGACATTCTTCAACTATGAAATTTGTTCCATTTCACCCCGATAACACTTGTTGAACTTATGCAACAACAAATCACTATGGGTTGACATTTCTGGAATGAATTTATGCAAAATCAAGTCACGAATTGAGAATTTTAATTACTAATCTCACTCCAACTGTTATGGCTTCTCTGTAACTTCAAATTCGATCAATTTCAGGTCTGAATTTGCTAGAACATATATTAAAACAATAATATCTCACCACTTGGCCGAATTTTGTCCATTTCCTCATGAATTTAACAACAAAAATTGGGATTTTTCCCCAATTCTGCCCAATTGTTGTTACTTTTTATCATGGACACTCTACAAAATGAAATTTATCCACTTCAAAATAAATCCTCTGTGACATTTCTCTTCAACTCAACTTTCTCGACGCATCCAGGCTCAGTGTTGAAAACTGAAGCTCTGATACCATATTGTAACGTCCCCGACCACGCATGCTGGGCCATGCTACACGAGAGAACACTTTCATTCTCTCACTGTAGAACATACTGTAACATACCCAACATCCATCTGAGCTATGCCAAATAAATTTTTCAGCTGCATGCAATGTGGGGTCTATTATTGGCTTTGCGCTTAGATAAAGATCTTGTATCTTAGTAACTAGTTCCAGCTTCCCTACTACCACCTTGTACTATTGAAGTTCTGGTTGTTTACCTTAAACCATCAATCCTAGTTTCTTAAATCAATGGATGCCACAGTGGAGGCAGCAAGAAGAGAGGCAAAGGCATCATATCTTCCAGTGTCAAATTTAGAAATATATACACAAAGCTCTTGTGGAAACATATATATAAAACATAAACATACAAATACATCTGTAAATGCATGGATTCATCCTGAAATAACACTAAACATATACATGAAACATAAGTGGTCAATACCCATAAATATAAACACAATTATAAATCATACACGGGATAAACCCATAAAATAAACACATAAATAATAATGCAACATGTAAATTTATTGCACAATTGACACTTATCTTGGTAATAATATCACCAACTATGTGTAGACCTTCCACGAACCTCCCAGCCTTAGACCACACTGCTCATCACTCTCAACAGTGAGTCAACCCTGAGTTGGGACTACACTCCACCCGGGTAAAGGGATTCTCACCCTGGCTAATGGCTCATGGACAATAGGAAAGACTCTATCACATGTTTCAACTCAACTAACAGCCTACATTCCCTCATTCCCCACATGCATGTCCTACCCCAGAAAGTGTGCCCCTTCTCTTCTCAATAGTCCTTCGGCTGCCCCACTTCCTTTACGAGCTTCAACAACAGGCCGGACAGGAAGTCTCAGAGCCCTGTAGCTGCAATTTTGTACCTTTAGGAAATCAATTCCCAGCAATTATCTCACCCAGAGAGAATTCTCACGGGCCTGACAACCTGCCTCTTCAATCTCCCACGGACTTGATAACCCACTTCTTCAGTTCATCTCCCAAGCTAACTAGCTACATGAATAGTTATGGTTATGGATACAAGTTTAGGTACAGTGACAGGAAGGTATGGAGGATAACTGACTGCGTGAGTGAAATGGTCATGGAATCATGGTTGAATGATGTAAGGAATGATGGAAGGTCCTCAAATGAACCAAGTCCCAACAATATGTATGCATGTCCCCAACTTGACACTTGTCATGTTGGGAGCTACTTTGGCCCACTTGTCCCCAACTTTGGAACTTAGGATAAAATAATTATCCATACTTTATACTTTAAGAAATATTAAAACAATATTCCTTTTTGGCTTAAGCTCCCTATCTTATCCCTTTTTCCTTAACTTTTAGCCCTCCCTTTCCCTAACTAGTGGAGATTAGTCCCCCATCTCTTTTATCATGGTCGATCTGCGCGAATCGATGTATTTTATATTAATTATGAGACATGTACAAAAATAGGTGCATTGGCCTTTAACATCTAGGCTCTCTGGCCTGATACAAACATAAGCCTCCTAGCTTATAATAACTGGCTCACCAACCTATAAAACAAAACATAAACACAAAGGCTCATTGGCCTAAATATCACACGCACTTAAGATGTTGCGCACGATATCCAGGAATGTGCCCATTTCATCATTTTACTACGCAGTACATGCGTGCAGTACACCATGGAAGATGCATGCCAAAAAGATATAAAACAACTCTCTAGCTTAAGTACTTTTTACATTTATAGTTGGGTTCGACCTAGGGATCTTACACTAGGTATCTCTTCTAACAACAAAGCATAAGCTTATGCTTCCTTGCAAGGTTTGGTTCTAGCTTGTAGTCTTCACATATGACATCTAACTATAGTGGGGGACTCAAAGAATGTCATAAGGAACATGGTCTTGGGAACAAATCCTATGGACTTTAAATTACCATTGATATTTGATAGAATCAGAAAAATTTTGAAATTAATTACCAAAGTCACCTTCAATCATGTTCTTCGAGAAAATAACACACAAGATGATTGATATGCAAATAAAGAAACCTAAATGAAATATGGTGTAACAATTATCAACAAAATGGTCTATCATCAACCTATTAGCTAATGCATTATGTCAATCTACATAGGCATTTAACAAAGGGGAACTTGGATCGCATTTAGAGTGATGGATCTCTTAGCTTCATTGATTATGTGATTTGACCAATGTCATGATTCATGACTCAACCACACTTCACTCTTAATTATAAAACAATTTCCTAAATCTTGCAAATTCAAGGTGGGAATAAGCCTAATGTGATGGATCCTTACATGCATTGGTTGAATCATTTTTGTTAGTGGCTATGAATTATGGTTTATGGACAAGAAATTGGGATCTTTGAATGCAAGGTGTGTATGGTGGATTATCTTAAGTGGCCTCTTTTTCTTGTTTCTTCTCCACATTTTGGAAGGCTTCTGGGGTGGAAATAGTTTTGGAAGTCTTAGATTTTTGTTCAGGTTTATCTTTTTATGTTTTTTCCTTGTTGTATCTTGGGACCTTCTTGGTCATTGGGAAATATCCCTTCACCTTTCATGGTAGTAGGAAAGAGGTTAATTAATGTTATTAGTGGCTTCTCTTGGTATAGTCTCTCTTCTCTATGGTGGAGGTTGTGGTTTTCTATTTCATTCTCTTCACATATGCTCTATGTTTGTTTCTTCGAGATACATCAATGTCTTTCTCTTCAGTTTGAATGTTTGGGTCCCTATTTTCAACCTATGGATATTCATGAAATATAGGAGATCCATATGATTTTAAGTAGGAATGAAGGATTAATTGAGGACAATAAACACTGGATACATAATATGGTTAAGAAAGCTCAAGTGAAGGATGTCAATGTTTCATCTATGTTGCGGGTAATAATGGGTATATTCATGTAGCAAATATGACACATTGAGGAAATGGAAGATGATTGTGTGGCTCTTTGAAATATTGTTACGAATTCCTCTCATGGAAAGCAACCTAGACTCTTAAATCAACTACTCTCAATAAATTCCAGTTATGGAAATCCCATGGATCAATTAGTGTGCCAGATTCCAGACTGACATTGAATCAATAGATGACGCTAGAAACTAATATGAACCTAGTTAATTCCCATGTTTTTTAATATTATTAAGATACTAAGTACTTTCTATAGAATTTACATTGTTAGATACTTTTTTGGAATTTTATATGAGAAACTCTATGCACTGGCCATTTATAATCCATTAGTCTTTATTTGTTTGGACTATGGGTTCATGATAAGAAATTTCCTTATGATGTATCTTCGTTGCAAGAACTTGCTAATACATTTTTCTTAATAAAAATATCTACTAGTTGTTGTTAACAAAAATAATAAGGAATTATTTCATGTATCGAGTTCTCCAAATTATCCTTCCTGCCTTTAAAAAGAATGAAGAGTTTATGAATATTAACATCCATCATGTTTTTCTATCATACATATCAATGGAATCTTTATACGTTTTTACTTCATTCACTTCTGCAAACAAAATAACATTACATCATCTACAAATAACAAGGGGTCTCAAATAGATCTAACATCCTACCTTAATACCTTTAATGAATACCTCCCTCTTTTCCTCTTTGATAAACCTACTCAACCCCTCAACTATTGAAAAGAATAAGAAAGGTGATAGTTGAAACCCTTTCCTAATCCATCTTGAAGAATATTTTTTTTAGGAAGAATCATTAATAAGAATAACATAGGGTGTTGATGATAGAAACCTCATAATCCAATTTATGTTTTCCACATTCATCCCAATTTGGATCAACAACAATCTTAAGTATATGAAACATACCTTATCATAGGATTTTGGTAAGTATATTTTATCTTAGGAATATTATGTTTATGGTATGCATGTTTTCATGTGTTGCACCTACAACATCATGGATTTTCCTATTATAGAGAAAGTTGAATTGATCTTTCAAAATGAATCTTGATAACACTTTTTCAATCTATGTGTCAAAATTTTTGCAATGATCCTAAAGAAAAAATTATACAGATGCATTTATCTATATTCCTGAAATGATCTTATCTCATTTCAATTTGGAATTAATTCTATAAAAGTAACATTCATCTCTCCCATATTTTTTCCTAAATACCTAGATTCCTCAAGAAACCTATGTAGGTTGTCTTCTAACAAATCATAGAAACCTAAGTAAAATTCCATAGTCCATCTATTTGAGATTTGGAATTTAGCATTTTTAAAAGAGGGAAGAATATATTTAGTTCTTATTTGATATTTCTTCTCCTAAATATTAATTTTTTTTAACACCCCATTTTTCTCCATTATTGTAATTATGAATAAAGACTTCATGTATTGTCATTAATGAAGAATGTAATTATTCTTATGATTAATGAAAACACCAGACATCTGACTAAGATGGAAGCCTTAAGTATCGACCATGATACCATGGGTGGGACTGGTGAGGTGGAGCTAGGATGTTTTAATGATGAAATTAGGAAGCTCACCAACATTCCAACTTACATATATATGAATTAATGCATGACCTACCCAACACACATGGATTTTATTGACCCAAAAAACATGTTCACGGCATTCAATTTGGGTCGTTGAGAAGTTATAAATGTTATTTAAATTTGTACTTGGAAGAGTGAAGGGTCGACTAGAACCTCAAACAGAAGGACATGCAAGATTTTCCCCTTAAATTCAAGAGTCTGGCATTGAGGGATTTCTTTTGACAAAATTCATTGGGGATCCCGAAGGTAAGGAGAACATTCAAACAGTGAATAAGGAATGGGGAAGAAGAGGGAAAAGGTGGAGAAGACACATACATAGAATACATATGCATAGATCGCATGCAAACACACAGAGTCACGATACACCTAGAAACCTAATTCACATACATAGACATGAGTCATAGAATCACTAATAGATGGTGAAAATGAGAAGAGTATCTCAAGCACGTGGCTCTAAGTAGTAGAGAAAATCTAGGAAGTTTTTCTAAAGAAAATAGAAATATTTCCCAAGAGTGAATGGTCACCCTAGAAAAGAGAAGACCCATATCCAAACTGGAGAAATAAAGGACCGTGACTTGGTGCATAATGGAAATAAACTAACACTGGTAAGGGGAGGTCATTGAGGGACTGCATGTAAGAGAAGGGGATCCCTAGTGTAGAGGAAATTCAGTTGGGAAAGTGCTTGATAATCTCACGGAGTTCTTGAGCTCAGTGGGAAGAGGGAAACTTCTTCTATATCCAGTGGAGTGAAGCAAAGTAACCTATTCGATCCATTATTTGACTTGGAAGTCATCTGAGATAGTCCCATGGTGGTATCATGTTCTGGCATGGGGGCGAAATTATGTAGAAAGGCACAGTGTAGCATAGCTTACAGTTGAGTGGAAAGGAATCCCTCGTCATTCAATTGGCTTGTTGGAAACATTACTGATCATATAAGTCTCTATACTTATAATATTTTCTTGAATGATTAATAAATGATCATAGATAGTATTATGTTCATTTTAACTGGTTAAATGTGATGAATGAATGTTGAATTCTTGAGTTAAATGTAGTAGTATAACCTTCCTTAAATACTAAATGAAGTAATTTTGATTATTGTACGAGGAAGGTCATAAGGTCTGATAACGCTATATTTTTCCTTCCTTTGAAATGAAAAGTTTGCAGGATTTAAAAAAATTCATTTGGGCATTTGGGTTTAGTGTTTCGGGTTGTGGGGAAGTGGCCTAATATCTCGAAGGAGCTAAGGTAAAACCTTGTAGGAAATACTATTAGGTTGTTAAGTCCTAGAATGAAACATTAACCTTGTTGAAAAACTTCATCTAATCTCAAAAGGATGATAGTCGTTGATTCAACAGGAGGAGGATATCTCAATTTTCCATTAGAGCTCCTTGCTTTGGGAGAAATGCTATGAGAAGGTGAAACCCTATATAAAAACAAAAGTGCTAAGTCATGGTGAATACCCTATGGGAGTGTCACGCATGGAAGCGAGCCATTGATTTATCATAGGAACGATCGATGAGATCTAGACCATTGATACATGGAGTGCTAAAATGAGAATTCTATCAGGAGAAAGGAGATCATAAAGGTCTAAGAATGGGCATAGGGGGATTTTTTGGTGGGAAAATTCTAATGTCAAGAGTCGAGGGTGACGAGGATCATTGATCTATCGATGTGTATGTTGATGGGTTTTGATCACTTGTATCTGGAATGATACATCCCAAGGAAGGAACACAGTGAAAGAGTGGTTTCGATTAATTATTGCTTAGTTATGAGATTTGAGTGATTTTTGATTATCGGATGTGGGAACCAGAGAACCATTGGATCCATCGGAGAGTTATACTTAGGAAGTTTTGATCATGGAGTCTTGTGATGATAGGGAGTGGACACATTCTAATTGCAGAAGTATTGAGTGGATAGGGACCGTTGATTTGCAGGTAGAGTATATAATAAGACCACAATCATAAATTGGTTGTATACCCCACCTGTCAACATGTTACATGGAGGATTGTAGAGATCTTAGTTTTTTAGTATTTTAAGGTGTCGATTAAATCAGGGCCATTTTTTCTTGGCCCAAAGACGAATGGATTTTTTAAGTATAGCCCATTGGTAAAGTTCTATTTGCATTGAAATGTCGGTGGTGTAACCTGCTTTCCCGATGGGTAGAGAACCTAATTCACCATCAACCATTGATTTGGTTGTGATGGGTGAATCACAACCATCCGATCAAGTAAATTCATCCCTGGTCTATGTAGCAACATTCCAACATAGATTTTTTGAGTGTTTTGTTATGACAAGTCTATGGATTTGTCATGGGAGCATGCATAGAAGAAGGATTCCTTGTGTACCCAACGAGGGACAGAGGTAGTGAAAGGGTGAAATCCTGAGACCTGAAGCATAATGGAAGTGTAAATTTGACATCCCACTAACCTAAGAGGGTTTAACAGGGGTGGGTGTGTTATAGAGTGATACCATAGCAGAGTTTAAATTCTAGGCTTGAATGGGTCAACAAGATTGCATGATTGTTTAAGAAGATTTTGTATGATAAAGTATATGCTTTATTTTGAATGATTTAATAATGTTAGTGAATACTAATAGTTTTTTTAGTACAATTGATGAACAAGAATGGAGTCTTAGCTTCATATTTTTAAAGCAGACTAATGTTTGAAAGGGATAGAATTTTTATGTCAATGATTTTAATGTAATGGCTAATAGCTTTCCTTGTTTTTGTTATAATTTTAGAAGTTATAGTTAAATTATTTAACATTCGTTAATAATTTCTTTTAATAGGATCACTGAAAGATAAAAAAATCATAGAACACAAGATATATCATGGGAAACCCTTGTGGGGGAGAAAACCTAACAACCAATTCTTTAGTATAGATTCCTTCAACTAGTACAATATCACGTTATAGCTCTCCAAAAATAGACCAAGGCCAAGATACCAAAGACCAAGAAACCAATACATCCTGCGCAAGACCTCCTTTTCTATGCTCCAAATACAAAAGAGAAGGCAAGTTTTGTGTGTATACAAATGAGAGGAACTTGACCTCTAATTATACACATAACTTGACTTCCAAAAAGACACAACCCTAAGAGGGGCCATTTTGACTTTTATAATAAGGATACCAATAAAATAATAATTTATTTTGAGCCAATTTATACAATAAGATTACAATAACCTTCGCGAGGTTTCACCAATACAAATACAAAAGAATATCCTCCATAGTTACATCAAAATATCAAAACTCCCTCTTAACTAGGAAGGTATTCTTTGTTTCCACATGAGCTCATGACAATTGACTGTTGAACATATGAATCTATGCATTGTCGCATATCCATAGTACATAATAACTTCACATCAAATGTATCCAAGGCCTATGGGTAGCTCTCAAACAGCTTCAACATGTCACCATGACATCCACTACCTCGCAATGCATTTATACCTCATCATGTGCACCCATGTGACTTCATAGTCAATGCATCCAAGGAATGTGGGTAGCTCTCAAATAGCTAAAACATGTCCCCAAGACATCCACTACCCCGCAATGCATTTGTACCTCGCCACTCCCTTTGAACAAGGAGCACACCAAGCTTGTCCTTGAAGTTCTTGAACTTCATCCTCGACAATGGCTTGATCAAAACATTTGCAACCTACTCCTCGATAGTCACATACTAGAGACTCACTGCACCCCTCTACACCATATCCTTGATATAGTGATATTTGATCTTTATATGCTTCAACATGTCATGGAACACCGAATTCTATAATCCAATGTACCCTTAAGGTACCTTATCACATGTTTTGTTGTGACCAAATGAACCTACCTGGGCTGCTCCATGTACTAACTTAGGGTGTTCACATCAAAACATATATCTGGTCTCGTGTTCTTCAAGTACATAAACGAACCCACCATTTTCATGTATAAAGTAACATCCACAGTCTTTGAAGTCGTATCCTGCACCAACTTCATATTTGATACCATAGGTGTAGCCATTGTCTTGCAATCCAACATCCCGAACCTATTTAGGATTTCCACTACATACTTCCCTTGATTTAGAAAGATCTCATCATGTCTTTTCCATACCTCAAGACCCAAAAAGTAATGCATCATCCCAAGACATTTCATCTCAAAATAAGAAACCAATTTTCTCCTACACTTTGATATGATATTTTCCACACCTGTTAGAAATATGTCATCCACATACAACAATAGTATTACCGGGCCATCATCCACAATCTTAAAGTAAATGTTAGGATCTTCACTGCACTTTGTAAATCCTAAGATCATAAGAAAACTGTTGATCCTGCCATACCATATTTTGGGTTCCTTCTTTAATCCATATAAATCCTTCTTCAATCTGCACACATGCATCTCCCTTTCATGTACCTCGAACCCTTGTGGTTGCTCCACATATACTTCCTCTTTTATTTCAACATTCAAGAAGGTTTCCTTCACATACATCTGATGTACCTTCCATTTCATTACTATGGCCAACGAAAGTATAGTCCTGATCAAGGTATATATCGCCATAGGAGAAAATTTCTCCTCATAGTCAATTCACTCCTTCTCAGTGAATCCTCAAACAACAAATATACCCTTATACTTTTCAATACTACCATCAACTGTATGTTTTGTTTGGTAGATCCATTTTGACCTTACTAATGATTTCTCCTTCAGTCTGGGGACTATTAACGCATAGTTTGTAGCTAGAAGAAAAGGTTATAAGGTAGAGGGCCAAACTAGCGTAACAGGAACCTATCCCACCCAATGTCACCACGATGGGATGGTTCTTTCTCTTTAGGGAGGTGAGGCCTAGGGGAGATGTCTCCAGTGACCTAGGGCTTTGAAGAGGCTAAAGGATAATCAAACAATGACAAGTTTCCCCCTTCATAGATCACCACCAATTAGATGTTCCCGACTAAACAACCAATGACAAAGTAAAACCCAAGGAAGTGTACCTCCCTGGAACAAGACAACATTCAATTGCTCACAAGATGAAACGTTGCTGCAATAAAGATGAAATATCCAATAATGATGTCAGCAACTTAGGGCCTAGGTTGTCTACACTTAGGGTCGTTTTCCTTTAGGGTTTGATGAAAGAGCCTTGTTGTAGCAACACTCTCCCTCGTTAAGCCTTCTCGTCTTGATTTTATGCTTCATCTGAGCTAGTTTTCTTGCTGGGAAGGAGGAGAGAGAACGAGGCCTTTCTTTAGCAACACCGAAGTGAGCCTCTCTCCCCTAGGGTTTTGATTTTGAGGCCTTGCTTTAGAAACACCTCAAAACTCTTCCCTCTAGTCCTTAAAATCTTGCCTCCTTCAACCTGTGCGTCCTTCACTTATGACTCCATTAAAAAAAATATGCCTCCTTCAACCTATGCGTCCTTCACTTATGACTCCATTAAACCCTAAGGCACTGATCTAAGACCTCAAACATTGAAGTAGAACTTGATCTAAACACTCTCAAATATTTTGAATTGAAACCCTAACTACATTACCCAACTCTAGCTAACCCTACTAACCCTAAGTTGTTGACATCATTATTGGATATTTCATCTCAATGCAGCAACGTTTTACTTTATGAGCAATTGAATGATGATTTAAATCATTTATTCAATAAAGTTTTGATTAATCCCATTGAATGCCACATCGTTCTAGTATTTATTGGCAAAGTGACATTATCTTTTCATTGTTATTGTGTAAACATTGACTTCATCAACATTTACTTTCAAATTTCCTATATTGAATATCAGATAGTTCTTGATTGAGATGAAGTACTAACCCATTGAAATAAGCTTGCAAGTATCAGTTTGTTGTTGTCTTGTCCCAGGAAGGTACTCTTCATTGGGTTTTAATTTATTATTGGTTGTTTAGCTGGAACTTCTGATTGGTGGTGATCTGTGAAGGGGGGAAAAAACTTATCTTCATCCTATTAACCTTTTGCCTCTTTGAAACCCCAGGTCACCGGGGACATCTCCTCTGGGCCTAACCTCCATAAAGAGAAAGAACCTACCCATCGTGGTGACATTGGGTGGGATAGGTTCATGTTATGCCAGTTTGGCCTTCTACCTTATAGCCTTTGCTCCTAGCTACAAACTGTGCGATAACAGTGACTACATACCAGACATCATTCTTTACTATGGACTAATATTCTTCACCCATGGAATCCTTCCATACTCTCTTTTCTGCAGCCTCTTCATTACTTGATGGTTTTTCATCCATGATATCAAACAAACATGCCACATAGTTGGAATATGGTTTCAACTTCTTACTTTCCATAAGATATTTTTCTAGGGCACCATATCTTTTTTCATCTCTGATGAGCTCCTATTCCCAAGATGGTATTCTCTTTAGAGAAGGAATCTATGTTTTCCTCTAAGGTTCTTCCAGCTCATTATCCTCATGAATGACTTCCTCTGGTTCAAATTATTCTACCTATAAAACTCTAGTAACTTCATTATCCTCCTCATGAACCTCTTTTGCACATTCCTATTTTGATTTGTTGAAAGATTCACTCTCATCGAAGGTGGCATCTTGGCTAATCTGAACTTTCTGGTGACTGAGAATATATATCCTATATTCCTTTAATGTGTCATTCTAAGAAACAAATATTCCATTCTTTCCAGATGGATCCAATTTTGTCCTCTTTTCCTTGGGGACATGCACAAATACAGGGAAGCAAAATATCCTTAGATAGCTGACTTCTGACTTCTCTCTTGAAAACATCTCCTCCGGTGTCTTGTTTTCAAGTACTTTGTGGAGAATTTTTTTATGCACGTACACTGCAATATTTTTTTCTTCTTCCCACAAATGCATAGGTAGATCTTGATCATGGAGCATAACCTTCACTGCTTCCATGATTGTTCTATTCTTCCTTTCTACTACTCCATTTTGATGAGGATTGTAGGGAGTAGAAAGATCCCTCTTAATCCCAACTTCCTTCAAATATTCTTTGAATTCCTCTAAAGTGAATTCTCTTCCATTATCTGATTCCAAGGTCTTTATCTTCCACTCTGTCAGGTTTTCTACCAGTTCCTTAAATTCTTTGAATTTTCCAAACACTTCATTATTTTCCTTCAACAAGTAGATCCAAGTTTTACATGAGTAATCATTGATAAAATACACATAATATACATACCCACTTAGTGAATTTGTTTGCATCGGTCCACAAAAATCAAAATGTGTGATGTACAATACTCTTTTTCCTCTACTATCATTGTTAGGAAAGGAGTTCTTCACGTTCTTTCCTTATGCAAAACCTTTGCACAAGCTGTCTAGTTTTTCTTGTATCTCTAGTAGTCTTGTCACCATCTTGCTCACAATCGGTAGGGACTTGTAATGTAGGTGATCAAATATCCTATGCCATAATTCACTAGGATTCATAGTGTCATGAATTAATGTTGAATCTGATCGCCCTTTCAATTTGTAGAGTCCTCCCTCTTGAACTCCAATCACCACAACATCATCAGAAGTCTTCCCTCTAGGCCACATAAGAACTTTTCCATCAACAAATGCAAATCTGTAACACTTATCATCCAATGATGAAATCGAGAGAAGGTTCTTCTTCAATCCAGGAACATAGAGAACTTCTTTCATCTTCATTGTCTTTCTTGAGTCTAACTTGTAGGAGGCTTATCCTACTCCTTTGATCAGATATTGATAGTCATATCCCAATTTCACCTTCTGTGGAGAATCATTATGAGTAAGGTTAGACAAGGATTCTTTATAACTTTTCATGTGCTTTGAAGAACCACTTTCCACCATCCAAATGCCACATCCATGAGTGACAGTTCCTGTAAGGGCTGAGATAAGAACATACTCCTCACCACTTTGTTCATATTCCTTTGCAACCTTATTGGGTGGCTCATCATCTTCAGCTATATGAACATGATTCCTTTTACCTCCTTTCTTTTCCCTTGGTCTCTAAATGAGGGAACAACTCCTAACAATGTGTCCCATTTTATGACAACAACACAAATATGATATTTGGGTTATTTCTTAGGCCCTTCTTAAACTT
>ML777855.1:581081-594270 GCA_009831015.1 Picea engelmannii | reverse complement strand
TGACATGGTTTTCTTTAATTGTCAAAATACTAGCCATTGGGAAAGCAATTTCCCTCACAGGAAGGAAAATCCCTGACTTTTGGCTTTATTCACTAAAGATTTAGAGCTCGGGTGGTGGGATCTCCACTACTACTGTTCTCCTGATGACCGACCTCCAGGAGAAATACATTTTCTTGATCCAAGTGAGATTTCATATGACATTGATTTTGATGAGGACTTTTTGTCAGAATTTAGTGAGTCTAGTTACTTCACTCCACCGGACCTACTAAGTTGCGGGGTAGACACACTCCCCAAATTTGAATTTTGTATTCTCTCATCATAAAAAAGAAAAGTTGATCCAGAAAAGAGGATAGAGGAAAAAGATCATTTGCTATATTCTTGTTGGCAACACTTGTTTATATAATATCAAGCTTAAACATTTAAACCATAAAAAAGTTAGTTCTCAAGTTAATTTTCAATGTTATAATAATAAACTTTGTTATTTCAATCTCCCTTTATTTCATTCTCCTTTCCCAACTATTCAAAGGAACAATATTAACACTTAATTTAATTAAATATGAAACACATCATACACTATTCTAAAATTTGACTTATAAAATATGAGTAAGTGTCGGGTACTCATCGTTCTCCAAGAGATTTGTAATATAAAAAACAAACACTAAATAATAATTAATATAAATATTTTTATATATAACTTGGAGTGTTATGGCTGCCTCTTACAATGATTAAACTATTCTCATCATTGATTAAACTGCCCCTAAAAGATTTGCTATGCTTGTAATGTAAGTTGCATACCTTCCTTACATTGTCCATGAAGCTGACTCACTACTTCCACACAGGACACTGTAATTTTGGACATTTTGAGACGTCAAGCATCGCCAACCACGTACAATGCTCAATACCTTACACATATTCTAACTCAGAGCACCCCCAACACTTAGCTGTTGAAGTTTTATACAATGCCCCAACCCTCGTATGCTCTTCATCTTAACACATTCATGTGTGTCAAACTCCTCAATGGATACCAATGTTTCCATATTTGGCATCTCTTCTAACTCAAAGAACCCAAAAACACTGAGCATGAGAAGCTTTGTGCAATTCCCCAACCCCCGTATGCTCTTCAGCTTCAGACATCCATATGCATAAAACCCCTCTGTAGATGCCAATGTTTCCATAGTTGGCAATTCTTCTAAGTTAGAGCACCCATGAACAATCAACAGCCTAAGCTTTGAGCATTGTTCGAACCCCCGTATCCTCTTTAGCTTCACACATTCATGTGCATCAAACACCTCCAAAGATGTCAATGTTTCCATTATTGACAGCTCTTCTAACTTAGAGCACCCATAAACATAGAGTAGTCGAAGCTTTGTACAATGCCCCAACCCCCGTATCCTCTTCAGCTTCACACATTCATGTGCATCAAACTCCTCAATAGATGTCAATGCTTCCATACTTGGCAACTCTTCTAACTCAGAGCATCCATAAACATTGAGCACCCGAAGCTTTGTACAATACTCCAACCCCAGTATCCTCTTTAGCTTCACACATTCATCTACGTCAAACTCCTCCAAGGATGTCAATGTTTCCATACTTGGCATCTCTTCTAGCTCAGAGCACCCATAAACACTGAGCCGTCGAATCTTTGTACAATGACCCAATCCATGTATGCTCTTCAACTTCACATATCCATATCCATTAAACTCCTCCATAAATACCAATGTTTCCATACTTGGTAGCTCTTCTAACTCAGAGCACCCATCAACACGCAATAGCCGAAGCTTTCAGCACTTTTCGAACCCCTGTATCCTCTTCATCTTCACACATTCTTGTGCATCAAACACCTTCAAAGATGTCAATGTTTCCATTATTGGAAGCTCTTTTAACTCAGAGCACCTAGAAACCCAGAAACACTGAACCACCGAAGGTCTATATAATGCCCCAACCCCCATATGCTCTTCAGTTTCACACATCCATATGCATGAAGCTCCTCCATAGATGCCAATGTTTCCATACTCGACAACTCTTCTAAGTAAGAGCACCCACGAACACTCAACAACCTAAGCTTTGCGCACTGTTCGAACCCCTGTATCCTCTTCAGATTCACACAATCATGTGCATCAAACACCTCCAAAGATGTCAATGTTTCCATTATTGGCAGGTCTTCTAACTCAGAGCACCCATTAACTTTGAGCACCCGAAGCTTTGTGCAATCCCAACCCCCATATGATCTTTAGCTTCAAACATCCATATGCATAAAACTGCTCCATAGATACCAATGTTTCCATACTTGGCAATGTTAAAACACTAATCATAAGTTAGTTGGTTAGTTAAGTTAACCTAACTGTTATACAGTTACATGACAGTTATGGTCTTTTGTATTATATATGTACATCTATGTACATGATTATTTACAGAAGCATTCATGAATAGAGTATGCCTTTTCTGCCAGTTTTTATTTATCTTTGTTCATCATGGTTTCTTGATTTCTTGAGTTATTTCCATTATGTTTCTGTTCTTTTCTTCATTATGAATCTAACAGTAATCATAAGTTAGTTGGTTAGTTAACTTAACCTAACTGTTATACATTTACATGACAATTATGGTCTTTTGTATTATATATGTAAATCTATGTACATGATTATTTAAAGAAGCATTAATGAATAGAGTATGCCTTTTCTGCCATTGTTTAGTTATCTCCCTTCATCATGGTGTAATGATGCCAAGCCAAATTGTTTGCTTGAGACCACTAACTATTCGGTTGTGTATGATGTGCAGGTGTTTTATTGAAGTTTCCAAATATTAAGTATGTTTATACAAGATTCATTCAACACATGAAGATCGCAATATACTCAAGATATAGAACACAAGCAAAGATTTGACCTTTATTATAGAATCAGAAATCAGATACAATAGAAAGAGAAGATCTAGAATAATCTTCAGATGGCTCTAGTAGACAACATGTATGAGATGCTACAAAATGATCCTGTCAATACAAAGAAGCCTCCAAAGGCTGGATAAGAAATGAAGACCAATACCAAGCAGATCTGAATACAAACCCTCCAACTGAAGAAGCCATGCTCCAAGAGAAGATTGAAGCCCTCAATAATTCGGCCCTAATGGTAGATGACTCCAAATGAGCCCAAACTTGGTCAGATGATAGATCAGGGTAGTGGGATCCTCCTCCTGAAGTCTCAAGCCCAACATCCAAGGCCAACCTCTCCAAATGATGAATCTTCCAAGGGAGTTGTGCCCTCATGAATGGAAGAAACCCTAGGCAACTCGTCCTTGAAGAAATATGCCTCCAAATGTTGTGAAACTCTCCAATAATGTAGATCGGGCTAAGAGAATCCCATCGGACAAGTTTCAGATCCAGATCTCAAGAAGATATCTCTAGATCTGATAAATACAGAAAAGTGGGACGTCCTCCTAACCTCCAAATCATCCCAAACTGTTGTTGAAGATTGAGTGATGATAACTCCTCAAAGAAACCCTCAAAATGATGATGGATCACCTGCAAGTAAAATCCAACTGATGGAATGCCCAACGCTCCTCCTGATTGGCTAGATCGAACCCTCCTCAACGGTATGGTGCACCCTTGCTGGAAACCTCCCAAACAGTAAGGCCATGTTATCTTCTGAATCTCTAGAAGGAGATATGTTGAGAATAGAATGGTGTGGAGGAATATTTCATCCCCAAGACCAAGTTGTGGAACAAGGTGAGTGTATATTTCACCACTGAGTTGTTCACAAGGGTTTGTACAACAAAACCCCCAAACTGAATTCTCAAGAGCAATAACAAGCAATACACCAAATTCAGGATGAATAATAGGTGCGCCCCAACCTCTTACTTATACTTTTCCTTCTAATTCTTTGTTGAGTTAGGTTAACTCCCAGGTTTAACTTCTATTCTGTTGTTGAGTTATATTTTACTCCTTTTATCCCTTTCCTTTCTCAAGTCAACTTAAAATTATAAATTTAGCCTAGTTGACCTCCCCCCTCAGTGTGAGATGATGACCTATTGGGGGTGCCCAAGCCACTGAGTCTCCTCATCACCTCTCTAAGAGGTGGGGGACATTACAGTCTCCCCTGCTCGAAATTGCTTGTCCTCAAGCAATTCCAAACCTGCTTCTCTTACTACGTCCTCCTGTTCCCAAGTGGCATCCTCAATAGGTAAATCCTTCGACCTGATCAGGTACTCCTTGATGCTTCGGTTTCTTAGCCTCTTCTCTCAGACTTCTAAGCCCTCCTCTAGAATTAAAACAAGTTTTCCCTCCTCGTCCATGGGGGGTAATACCTCAATAGGCCTGATGTGTTGACCGAGGGATTTCTTAAGACAGGAGACATGGAAGACATTGTGTACCTTGCTGCTCTGTGGAAGCTCCAGCCCCTATCCTCTTGCTAACTCTATAGGGTCCAAAGAAACGTGGCTGCAATTTCTCCGCTCTGCTTCTTTTAATGGAAGCCTGCCTGTAGGGTTGTAGCCTCAGATAGACTAAATTGCCAACCTCAAAAGTATGGTCTTCTTTGTGCTTGTCTACTTGGACCTTTTGTTGGTTCTGTGCCCTTTGTAGATGATCCTTCAGTTCTCTGAGAATGTCTTGGCTCTGTTGTATCCAATCCTACACCATCGGTGCCCTGCTATCACCGAACACAATCTCCACAAATGATAAAGGATCATAGATATACAAGGCTCTGAATGGTGGCATGCCAATATACATATGTTGGGTGGTGTTGTAGCAATATTCTCCTAGATGCAGCCATCTGACACATGCTTTTCGTTTCCCTGCCACATAGTTTCTGAGATATCCCTCCACCCACTTGTTGACTATCTCTGTCTGTCCATCTGTCTGAGGGTGATAGTTGATGCTAGGGTTCAAGGCCATAACAACCAACCTGAATAAATCCTGCCAAAAAGTACTCATAAACTTGCTATCCCTATCGCTGACAATGGTCTTGGGTAGGCCGTGCAACCTGAAGATTTCCCTGAAGAATAGTTTGGCCAGCTGTGTTGCACTGAAGTCGGTAGCTATGGCGAAGAAATGTGCAAAAATTTTTAACCTATCCACCACTACAAATATGCAGTTCTTTCCTTGCATCTTTGGCAGCCCAGTGATGAAATCCATGGATATGCTTTCCCACTTCTGTTCTGGAATGGGCAAGGGCTGTAATAGTCCTGTTGGGTGCGTGTGCTCATCCTTGTTTGCCTGACATGTAGTACACTCTTTGACATGCTTAATCACATCCTCCTTGAGACCCTTCCAAGAGAACCTTTCTCTCACATCCCTGTATGTCTTGTTGATCCCCTAATGTCCTGCCATTGGTGAGTCATGGCATGCCTGTAATACTTTAGCCTTGAAGACTGATCTAGGAACCAAGAATATTCGGTCTTTGTAGTAGATGAGATCATTTATAACCTTGAAATCTTCATCTTGTACCTGTTCGTCCAGTAGCTGGCATGCAAACTGATCCTCTGCATACTCCATCACTAGGTGGTCTTTCCAGTCAGTTCTTACCCCTGTTATGGAAAAGATGGATGGCCTCCTGGATAAGGCATCAGCCGCCACATTGTTCTTCCCCTTGACAAACTCAATGTCAAAGTCGTAGGCCTGTATTCTGCTTACCCATTTTTGTTGCCTCTCGTTCAAGTCCTTCTGTTCCAATAAATATTTGAGACTGTTATGATCTGACTTGACCACAAACCTGGCACCAACCAAGTATTGCCGGAATTTGGCTAGTGCATGCATGATAGCCAACATTTATTTGTCATAAATGTTGTAGAGTAGTTCGGGACCCCTGATCTTTTGACTGTCATAGGCAAGAGGGTGCCTCTTCTGCATCAGTACGACCCCTATTCCTTCCATGGAGGCATCACACTCCGAGGTAAAAGGAAGACTGAAATCTGGAAGGGCTAAGACTGGGCAGATGCTCATCACTTCCTTCATCTTGTCCATCATTATTTGAGCCTCCTCGTCCCACTTGAAGGCTCCCTTCTTAGTCAAATCGGCAAAGGTGCACACAACTAAGAAAATCCTTTGACGAATTTCCTGTAATACGTGCACATACCCAGAAATCCTCTAAATTCAGTGAGTGTCTTAGGAGTAGGCCATTCCATGATGGCTTGTATTTTCTCCTAATGTACCTATACCCCCTTTGCCCCGATGATGTGTCCTAAATAGAGGACCTTTGTCATTCCAAACTCACATTTGGACTCCTTAGCATACAATGATTGTTCCTCCATGATTGACAAAATTTGATCCACATGCCTGAGATGCTCCTCCCACATCCTATTGTAGATAAGCAAGTCATAAAAAAATATCAACAAGTACTTCCTCAACTGCTTGTTGAACACATGGTTCATACATGATTGGAATGTAGCAAGGGCATTGGTTAAGCCAAAGGGCATCACCAAAAACTCATAATGGTCGTAGTGACATCTAAAAGTTGTTTTTGAGATGTCTTCCTCCCTCATCTTGATCTGATGATAACCAGAGTGAAGATCAATCTTCGTGAAGTAGATGGCCCCACGCAGTTTGTCCAACAGTTCATCAATCCTGGATATTGGGTACCTGTTTTTTATGGTCTTTTTGTTCAAATCCCTGAAGTCAATGCACATCCTCATAGTGCCATCTTTCTTCTTCACCAGCACTACTGAAGAAGCAAAAGGGCTACTATTAGGCCTGATGTGCCCCATGTCCAGAAGTTCCTTGATGGCCTTATCTATCTCATCTTTGTACTTCTTGGGGTGTTTGTATGGTGTGGTGATAATTGGTTTGGCCCCTTCCTCTAGCTCAATAATGTGCTCAAATCCTCTATCTGGTGGAGCCCCCAGAGGAATAGGCCCAAACACCTTGTGGTGTCTGTCAAGGATTTCCTTGATCTCTGGAGTGTAGTGAACCTAGCCTCGTTCATCCATCTGTGTCACAATCCTAAATTCGGCTACATATACTATATCATCCCTTTGGAAGATGGCCTCCATCCTCTTGGTCGTGACTACCTTTTCAACATTCCTTGTCATGCCCTGAAGCACTACCTTTTGTCCACTCTCCTCTATAAATGACATTTCCATGGTTTTGTAGTTGGTGGCGATAGCCCCCAATGTGCTGAGCCACTGAACTCCTAGGATGATGTTGGTGTCCGGAAGGTCCATGACATAGACGTCCTGTATTAGCTCGTGTCTACCCAAGGTAAGCTTCATGCCTGGAATATATCTGTCACAGGGCATAGTGCTTCCTCTTGAAACCTCCACTTTGAATACTTCAAATTCTACTATGGGTATGTGCCTCCTCTTCAATAATGTTGCATCAATGAAGTTGTGGGAAGCTCCTCCGTCAATCAAGACCGAAACTCTTTGACCCTGCAAGACCCCCCTCATTCAGAAGGTGTTATACTTGGGTACCCCATTGATAGATGCCAAGGTGGACATACTATCATGTCCTATGATATGTTCCTCCTCTACTGCCTCAGTGGTTTCTGCCTCCATGTTATGTATCTAGCCAATCTCATCTTCCTCTTCGTTGTCCGAAGTGACCTCAATGTAGTGCACCTAACCACGTCCCATGTACTTGTGTGATGGGTTCCATGGTTCCTTGCATGTGAAGCAGAGTTACTTCCTCCTCAGTTCTGTCCTAGTGCTGTCATCTATTCTTCCACAACCCCTATCAAAACCCTTAGGGTCACATCCTCCCTATTTTATTGGAGGCCTTTGATCTCTTCCACCATTGTTGAGAGGTGGTTTGGGTATGAATTTAGGTTTAGCAGCTGGACCCAAATCCCTCGTCTTCCAAATGGCCTCTTGTAGGCTGGTAGGCTTGAAGTCCTTTACCCAACCCTTCAAGGGTTCCATCAACCCTTCTGTGAAAAGCAACATGAGCCTGGTCGGGGACATATCTTGCACCATCAATACCAACCTTTGAAATTCATCAATGTATGCTTTAGCCGTACCTGTTCGCTTGAGTTGGGTGAGCTCCCGGAAATGTAACTCAGGATCTCCTTGATCAAATCTATCAATGAGCCTCTAAGTGAATTCTGTATATGACACAATCTGATTGTGGTCGAGTATGGTGAGATTGTGATACCACCAGTCATGAGCCTTGCCATCCAAGTACATAGTATCAAACTTGATGGCCTCCATCTCCCTCATGGGGTTGAGCTATAAGTAGGTATCCATATTTTGTACCCAAGACTATGTTGTCATCTTAGTCGTACCATCAAAATATGGAATCTCTATCTTCCATGCTCTCCGTTCAAACTCAAAACTGCCCTTGTGGCTCGTCCTAGGTTGATTTCTAAACCTGAGTTGGAAATACTGATCTAGGGACATCTGTCTTTGGACCCTCATATCCAAACTGCAGTACTCCTTGGTACTCCTTTCCAGTTGTTCCACAAAGTCTTCAACCTGTTCCTGTTGCCCCTGCTCATCTGTGAATGTGGGCATGTAAGGTCTAGGGTTAACTCTGCTACCTGAGTGTCGGCCAAGTTGTTCATCTGTGAATGTAGGCATGTATCACCTCTGATTGACCCTGCTACCCATCTGACCCTGGGTCGTGTCTCCTTCCAGAATACCTTCGGATGTGGGAGATTTCTCCAGATTATATATGATCTCCTCATGACCTCCATCGGGTCCACCAGCCTCCTTATTCCCATACATATCAGGGTTCTACCCTTGATGGGTCACATGCATCAGAAGTTCATTTAGCTTGGATTGATTCTTGTTCATTATCTACAGGTTCTTGTCAACCCTCTTTAACATTTCAGAGAGTTCGACCTGCCCTCTTCTGTTGGTTTCATGGTACTCACCCAAGTGTTGGACCAATGTGCTCTCTGTGCGGTTGATAGATTGTTGGAACTTGTCAAACTCGGCTGCTATGAGAGTCAATCCTAGAGGCTCATGGTCATCCCCTGACCCTTCCATTTCGGCCTCTATTTCACTGCTCAGTTTCTTCCTTCGACCCATAAAACTACAACTATACCTCCGCATGCACCGATCCTTCCACAGGTTTGGAGGATCAAAGCTCTGATACCACTGTAATGATCCCAAGCCAAATTTTTCGCTTGAGACCACTAACTATTCGGTTGTGTATGATGTGTAGGTGTTTTATTGAAGTTTCTAGATATTAAGTATGTTCATACAAGATTCATTCAACACGTGAAGATCACAATATACTCAAGATATAGAACACAAGAAAAGATCTGACCTTTATTATAGAAGCAGAAATCAGATACAATAGAAAGAGCAGATCTGGAATAATCTTCAGATGGCTCTAGTAGACAACATGTATGAACTGCTACAAAATGCTCCCATCAATACAAAGAATCCTCCAAAGGTTGGATAAGAAATGAAGACCAATACGAAGCAGATCTGAATACAAACCCTCCAGCTGAAGAAGCCAGGCTCCAAGAGAAGACTGAAGCCCTCAATAATTCGGCCCTGATGGTAGATGACTACAAATGAGCCCAAACTTGGTCAGATGATAGATCTGGGTAGTGGGATCCTCCTCCCGAAGTCTCAAGCCCAACGTCCAAGGCCAACCTCTCCAAATGCTAAATATTCCAAGGGAGTTGCGCCCCCCTAAATGGCAGAAACCCTAGGCAACTCGTCCTTGAAGAAATATACCTACAAATGATGTGAAACTCTCTAAGAATGTAGATCGGGCTAAGATAATCCCGTGGGAGAAGTTTCAGATCCAGATCTCAAGCAAATCTCTCTAGATATGAGAAATATAGAAAAGTGGGACATCCTTCTAGCCTCCAAATCATCCCAAACTATTGTTGAAGATTGAGTGATGATAACTCCTAAAAGAAACCCTCAAAATGATGATGGAGCACCTGCAAGTAAAACCCAACTGATGGAATGCCCAACGATCCTCCTGATTGGCTAGATCGAACCCTCTCAATGGTATGGTGTGCCCTTGCTGGAAACCTCCCAAATAATACGACCCTGCTATCTTCTGAAGCTCTAGAAGGAGATATGCTAAGAATAGAATGGTGTGGAGGAATCTTTCATCCCCGAGACCAAGTTGTGGAACAAGGTGAATGGATATTTCACCACTGAGTTGTTCACAAGGGTTTGTACATCAAAACCCCCAAATTGAATGCTCAAGAGCAATAGTAAGCAATACACCAAATTCAGAATGAATAATAGGTGTGCCCCAACCTCTTACTTATACTTTTCCTTCTAATTCTCTGTTGAGCTAGGTTAACTCCCAGGGTTAACTTCTATTCTGTTGTTGAGTTATCTTTTACTCCTTTTATCCCTTTCCTTTCTCAAGTCACCTTAAAATTATAACTTTAGCCTAGTTGACCTCCCCCCTCAGTGTGAGACTATGACCTAGTGGGGGTGCCTAGGCCACTGAGTCTCCTCATCACCTCTCTAAGAGGTGGGGGACATTACACATGGTTTCTTGATTGCTTCTCTTATTTCCATTATATTTCTTCTCTTTTCTTCATTATGAATCTAACAATGGTATCAGAGTGGGTTTGGTCTCTACTCCATCATTGAAATTCCTAGGATCCAGGGTATGTGAAAGTTTAGATTACCTTGAAAATAAATTCTCCTCATTGTGAGATAAAAAATCAGTCAAGCCTACAGTAGAGCCGATCCATCTGCCATCCAAGTGTATGAAAGTAGTAGAACCAAGTCGCGTGTCGTCCGAGTGTTTGAAAGAAAAGAACCTCCTGTGAAAGAATAAAGTGAGGTTCTGTTGGATGCCTTTGGAGACCAGGTTTATTGAAAGAGTAGCGGAAGTCTATGTGAAAGGCTCGTCGGGTGAGAGAGTCGATGTTTTAAAGTGCAAAGTAAAATGTGCAGAGAGAGAGCTAGTGTTATGGAGCTGGCCACCAGAGATTTGATTCACCAAGAATCCATCCACGGGTGAGCATGCAATATAGGGAGTACTCATGCACTGGAGAAGCTCAGCCGCAAACCAGGATAAAGAGAAGTATATATTATTATTTTATTGTAAGTTTTTAAAATGCTCCGTAAAGCCTACATGGATTTTCCACATACATGAGAAGAGAAGTATTTTATTATTATTGCCAAAAATACGTGAGTTTTATTTTAAGTTTTGGCCATCATAAAGAAATAAAAAAATAAAGTGTAGCCGATCTGCTTGCACACAAGAAGATGTGAAAAGCCAAATCATGGAGAAGCGTGAAGAAGCCTGGAGTGAGGCATTGATTTGATCCTGTCAAAGGAAGGTTGTAGCGAGAGGAGCCTTGCTCGACCATATAGGAGAGATTCGCAGGAGCTTTTGGAGGAAAAAAGAAGTCGATTGCTTTTGGAGGAAAGAAGAAGTTGGCTTATCCTAGTCGTTGTGCATAAAGAAATTTCCGGTAAAACAAAAAAAAAACCTCAGTAAAGAAATTTTGGTTAACGCTTAAAAGCTTTAAGCTTTATGAAAGATTTTTGAAAAGTTTTTATTTGGGGAGTAATAAGTAAATTAAAATTAGATTTTCTAAAAGTTTGGGAGTAATAAATGAATTAAAATTGGATTTTTTAAAAAGTTTTTTATTTGGTAGTAATAAGTGGATTAAAATTCAATGAGTTAAAGTTTTATTTAATTCAAGTGGGATCACATTTAAAATTTGTAGAGTTATAAGGTTTTATGTAAAGGAAGTTTTTGATGTGGATTTAAGGAGTTTTATTTAATTCAAGTGGGATCACATTTAAAATTTGTAAAGGAGTTATAATGTTTTATGTAAAGGAAGATTTTGATGTGGATTTAAGGGGTTTTATTTAATTCAAGTGGGATCACATTTAAAATTTGTAAAGGAGTTATAAGGTTTTATGTAAAGGAAGATTTTGATGTGGATTTAAGAAGTTATAAGGTTTTGTATGGAGGAGTTTTCTCCATTGATTATAATTGGAGTTATAAGGGTTGTTATGTCTCGAACATGTAAATATGTTATTTTTTAAGTTGTAGACTTACCCGAAATTGAATAAGGGGGTCTCTCTTAGGATCTTTTTGTGCGTCTAATTCATTGGTTATCCTTTAGTTTTTGGCATTCCTGCAATGAACGATTGCTCTTTGCATGCACAACATGATACAGAATTGAGCTTAGTGGCATCAACATACTCTGCATAATGGCAAGAATTGAAAAACTAATTACAATATTGTGCACATTAATTAACTCAACTAGAGAAACTACAATTGCAATAAACAAGTGCACTCTTAGTATAGTGATTACTTGTTTACAAGTAACACACAAGAAGATTGATATGTTCAAACATCAAAACAAGTTGTTGTCTAATGAGTTAAGTTTGCTTTGACACCAACAATGTGATTTTAATGATATCAAGGATGAGAATGAAGATGCTCAGTTGACTAGTTATGAAAAATATGAAGATCAGTTAGATGAAGTCCCTATGTCAGAAAAAGTTGCGGATAAATGTATTGTTCGACCATGGGAAGAATTACGATTTAAACAAAACCGATATGGACTAGGATATGAAAATGATGCTAACAACCTTTTTCATATTCCTAATTATAATGAACCTATTTGCTTTGTGAGTCAAGGTTTTTTGAATGATGATAAGACGACAGAGCTTGCGGATATTGGTAAGGAATAGGTACAAGATATAGCTGATGATGATGTTGCTAATCAGTCGGATAAAGAATCCATACAGTGCAAACAATGTCACCGATTTGGCCATGATAATTCAAAATGTTTTGATCTTCACCCATGCAGATTTTGTGGGAAGAAAAATCACCCCTCAGTAAGGTGTCAAAAGTGCAAGCGGAAACAAATTCATTTTGAATGGTTAGGGAATTGGCGTTGGTGTTTGGAAGCCAATCTATTGGAGCAGTCTTATCGCCGGATTTATACACAAGTACAATCGTACTTGATTGGACATATTTCTACAGTTGATGGACATGAATGTTTTTCAAAATTTGATGATTTAGGGTATGATTGGGGCCCAATTGATGTAGTCTTATGAGTTGAAGATCGAGTCTTCAGACTCCACCGAAAGACAGTTTGATATGATGGATCTCTTCTTGGCCATACCTGTGAATAACGGTCAAAGAATTAAAACCACTTGTCCCTGACAGGGGGGAAATCTAGTTGAGTCAGGTTCCAAGTTTGATTTTGAGTCAGGTTCCAATTTTGATTTAGAGCCTGTGAATAGATGATCAAGTATGCAACCTAGTTCCTGGTATGCAATCTTGTTCCTGAACATATTATTCTTGATA
>ML777855.1:554843-573404 GCA_009831015.1 Picea engelmannii | reverse complement strand
TGGGGCTATCTGACCAAGATTAGACAGTCTGGCCAAATTTTTTCACTAATCTAACCTAGACACTTTGGCTAAGATTAAATTTTTTAGCCAAATTCATTCACTACCCTATCAACATCAAATTTAAAAAGAACTTGGCCATGCTTGAAAGGTATGGACCAAGTTACTATTATTTCATGGGGATTTTTATTGCAATTCTTTTATGCCCTCTTTTCTTTCTTTCTTTTTCCTTTTTTCTTTTCTTGTCTTTTTCCCTTCTTTTTTTTTTTCAAATTATTTGCAGAATGAAAAATCATTTGTCAACAAAAACACTAGAGACAGATAATATCCCAGTCACCAGTTGATCCTATAACTTATAGGGTGATAACATGGGGGAAACAAGGTGTTACACTTGGATGATGGGGAAATTGATTTACACAACACACACTCACTTGAGTTTCATCCTCAAACATTTTTCCTTCTTCTTTGTACATGCATAACATTGATTAATGCTTGAAATTTTGCATCTTCCTTTTGCGCTTGCAAACAATTGATCATTGATGTCCATATAAAAAGAGATCCATCTACCGAGATACATGGGTACCATCCGCTGTACTCGTCGGTTCTCTAGGTATCCTTTTCACGTACATGGTTCATCAATACATTAGACTCCTTTAGTCATAACTTGGTCCCAATTAACTTAGACTATGAGATTACTTAATCTGACATTCCTCCCCTTAATTGAAGATCTAACTTCTTCGATCTCCATCAAACTAAGATATGAGTACACCTACCACCCTCGTACCTACTTAGTGGTTAATTCCACAGCTTGATACCACATCCACTCTGTATGCCTAAGATGGATACACACTACATGATCACACTAATCCATGTAGGCTTGACTCAACAAGGCTTACTAAACACCTGGGGAATATAGCTTGCCTTGCCTATGGCTAAGCTTTACAACATTGGACCAAAAACCTCTAGGGTGTCGGGTACTACCAATCATGCACCCCTTACAACATACATGCATCATTTCATCTCAGGTACAAAAATTCCACATTCTTTACTAAATGACCACCAAATTACAAGCCCATTACATATGCCCATTTACATCTTATCATTAAGCATTACATAACTTCATTTGAAGTCTTCTTTGTTCTTTACCTCTTCCAATGAGAGTCTTTCTTTCTTGTCTTTCACCATCCATTTTTTGTCTTCTATCACCCTTTGTCTTCTCCATCATGAGTTAATCTTTTGTTGTTTTACATTGCTTCTTGCATCTTGTTTTTCCTTTCAATATACTTTATGGATATGTTTCTTGTTGGAGTTGATAAAGATCCAAGACAACCTATGAAAACGGATTGACAAACTTAATTGACACACCACTTGCCATGATTTTACGTCACTTTAACATTTGATTTGGACTCAACTTTTGACTATCTTAACAAACTGACTCTCACTTTAACTTTAACTCATTTTGACTCTTCTTGAGATTAATGACTTTACATTTCAAGACTCCTTTTCACAAATCTTTTAGACTCATTCAAAGACTCAGTGTCTTGACCTTGACCTTCTCTCATTTGAACTCTACTCTTACCTTTTACAACTTGACTCAATGACCATTCCAAGCACTTTCAACAATGCAATTCATTTCAGCCATATTACAATTACAAAATGAAGCTCTCACCTTACCAAAACATGGAAGACATTTACACCACTTGACTCAAATCCCTTGGGAAGATGAAACCCTCACGACCACATTTAACACAACAAACCCTCTTCATATCTCTTTAAACAAATACTTCACTCATGTTATTTCTTTTTTTTTCAAAACACTTGTAATTTCCATTAAAGTGACTTTGATTTGACTATTCTCCATTCTTATCCTCACAAAATATTCCGTCACATATGAAAACATATGGAATTCCATTCATGCAACATTTAAAAAGAAATATTAATCTTGCCTCTTTTAATAAGTGCATACCTTTATGACAGTGATTTCCACTTTAAAAATCACTTTTCGAATGTTCCATTAAAATTTCCACTCTGCGATAACAATGCTTACCATCGCACTCATGAAGCCTTAAGATTTCCATTTCGCATTCTCTCTTTGACTACAGGGGCTCCTTCAATGACCCTCTGCTACCAGATACTCCAAAACGCAGCGAAATAAATAGGAGCTAGGTTAAAGGGTGTGGCGTGGCCCCCTTTTTCTAGTCTTGTAATCCTCCCAACCTGTTTCGTTAGACCCTCGGCTGTCTTCTTCCTGCAATGATATTAAAAACGTCAACAAAACACTGCTCTCCTTACGCGGGCTCCATTGATGCAGACTTCCAAGATGCCTTTGTGGTCAGTGGCTTACAGGACGTCTCTCCCTAAGCTCTCACTGTTCTTTTGGAATATGTGGCTTCCTCAACTCTCTGATTCTCACAACAATAAATTCTTCAGCTACCATGGTTCTCCTCAGCATCACGTGGGACCTCCTCTATGTACTTTGTGGCCTCTTCTCTGGCTCTGTAGATCCTCAACAATTGCAGCATCTTCTTCTCAACACAATGCATAACATACTCTCAACCTTACGACACTCAGGGCAAATCAATGCTCAGCGTCCAACTCTCACTGAGAACAGAAACGGGGGCATCTTCTTTCAGGATCCTGGGCCCTCCCATGAGGGAGTGAGGCCTGGATCCAAGCTTTGATACCAAATGAAGGGGGAAAAAAGACAAAAAACACAGAAAGAACAAACAAATAATTGTATCGCTGAATGATCAACACAATTAGATTTGCTTCATATTTATAGAGGTTTTGGAAGACTCTGGAGAATCCAAAGAGTTCTCACAGCTGAAATATCTAAAAGCATCGATGGAGAGGAGTCTCGAAATATGGTGGTTGTTGGTAGTTAGAAATTAATACGGCCAACAGTAAAGTTCCAGTGATACGAATTTATTGCTCTCTCCAGCCAATACACCTTTGATAAGTCTTTGTTGGCAACAATGCTGCAACCACTACCTATGGATGTAGGTTTTGTAATCAGGAAATTGTCAACATGGTCAAGGTCCCAATAGTTGAGGAAATTGTCAACATGGTCAAGGTCCCAATAGTTGATTAAGAAGAGGATGTCATGGTCATGGCCATCCCAGAAGAATGTGGTTGGGCACATTGTTTATAGTAATGTTTCTTTACATTTAACCTTGTATAATTTTTGATATCCCAGGTAAATAGAGAAGAAGGAGGCTCGTCTGGGGGTTGAGTCTCCACAGAACGGTCATTGTTGTGGAGTGTGAGAAACGAACATTCAATTTTGTGGAGGTGCGTGAAGGAATTTGCCAAGTTTTTTTTTATCTCTGATAGGAGACGTGCCCTAATCTGTCAAGCCTTGAGGAGTCATCGTAGACTGAAGTGTGTGAAGCTGCAGAGACCAAGTTCTGGTGGTGGTTGCATCTGGTGAAGGCCACTAATTGTTGGATTATTTACGTTTGATCGTGTCATCACTTTGAGAACAAAGAAATAGTGAGAAGCCGACAACTTTCATCGTTTGTTGGGAGAAATTGTTTGCAAGAATAAGCACATGAAGGAATAGTGAAGAACGTCGAAAAGAGACACTGTTTGCAAGGAGGGAGGAGTGAACATCCAAGGAAAGTCGATGTGTAAACCCTCTCCTCTCCTCTCCAACTAGAGATTTTGAATACCATATCCCTGTAAAATCTAATCTTCAATTAATCTAGCGAGTTTTGGCATAGTGTTGTGCCGATACCTGCAATATGGTGGAGTAAGAGAGGCACGGACTTTCATTTTTTGGCATTGGTATTTCACTAATGACACTACAACCTGTAGTGTATGGCAATCGTCTAGGTGGAGAAGAAGAATAGTAAAGTGGGGAGGATTTAGAGATGAGATTCAAAGATCGACGTGGAGGGATTGGTTCTTCTTATTCAGAATTGACTTGTAATTTACCTGCATAAAATCGATTTGTAATCCACCTATGATTGAAGGAACCCGTCCTAATTGGAGAGATGTGAAGGAACCCATCCTTCTCCTATATTTCTGGAATGGAACAATTTGTGGTTTTGTTGACGACGGCTCTGATCATTTGAGTAGATAAAGAATTAGTAGAAGACCATCATTTAATTCGTGGAGTTGTTGCACATGGATTTATCTTGAATTTTTTGGTATGTAATCACACTCAGTTGCCATCAAAAGAAAAAAGGTTGAGTAAGCATGAGTAGAGGAGTTTGTATGGTCACTCGCTATCAAATAACAAGATAAAGAGTCTCCTAGAACTTGGTTAATCTAGGTTGGTGATAATGGCAGTGGTTAATGCCAAGGATCGTCACATGTATGAATTATGTGCTTATGGTGAGTTGAGATAAAGTGCACGAACAACAATAGATCCATTGGAAAAATGTAAGGTTTACCAAAGCAATGAAAGGTTTATGTGAGCCAGAAGAGCATGGTAAAGTGAGTGTTAGAGAAATTGGTGAAGGAGTGTTTAATATAATTCCCCCTTTAAGTTGGTGATGCATGAAGGTGTTATAGCGAAGTGAGGTGTATGTTCCCATTCCGTCGGACTCACACAACCTCCAATCTAGGAAAGAGAAGGAAGAATATAAAAGGAGAATTCACCATGGGTAAAAAAAGGAAATTTAGACAGCTCCGAAGAGGGCTCAAACAGATGAGGAGAAAGAATCAACATGAAGAGTCATTGTATTTTGCATATCACTATGATGTGTTTGTAGCTGCAGATGAAGAACCCATGCTTGAGGATCAGAATGCAATGTTCGACCAAATCAATGAGTACCATGAAGAAATCAATGAAGAATTTTTTGAAGTAAATAAAATATTGGTGCCAAATTTGCCATTCTTCTCAAGTATAAATTATGAACCTTGGGCAAATGAAATGAAAAAATTATTATGGTTAGTAGATTTATTTCATTATGATCATGAAGGTTGTGTCAATTTCTTTGATAAGAGAAGAGGTCCAATAGCATTACAACTTATGTATTTTGCATGAGTTTGGTAAAATAAGTAGTCAAAAAATATTTTGGAATATTCTTGAAACGAAGTACAATATGAAGTGGAGTGAGAATGTTGAAGTTGATGAAGGCATTATTGTTGAAAATGATTATAGTGTTGATAATTTTGTAACGGAAATAATGACTAAAAATGGTAGGATTGAAATTGCAAGGATTAATGAAGAAAATGTGTCCGACAATAAAGTCACATTTCATAGTAAGGAAATTCCCTATGAAGCAGTATTTAGTGATGTGGTGAATTCAAATGAGATTGATGATGGAGATGAATGTGTAACTGTTGATGAACCCATTTGTGAATCTTTGGTAAATTCAGTCAAATTTGATGAAAACTATTCATCTCATGAAGAGTGGTCAATTCTGATGCATGAGAAACATTGTATTGATGAGCTATTGTTTGGTGAGAAGAAAATCTCATTTGCATACACAAACCAAGTAAAATACAATATGATAGAGCATGGTAAAGAGGTTAAATACATGAAACAACCAGTTGTGATAGGATTTGAAGCTAAAAATGAAGATTATTATGCGACATCAGAGGCAAGGAAGAAAGACGAAGAAAGGAAATCTCTCTTAGAAGAGAAAAATGAAAAGAAACCATATGGTTCTTCCTATGATTTTTCATATGGTTGTAACAATGTTTTTGAGTGTGCAGGTTTACAAGAAAACAATTCATTTTCAATAGTGAATGATTATGAAGAAAACATGGAAGAAAATGAATATATTGATGAAGAAAATATTGAGTCAATCTTTATGGTGTGGAGACTAGAAGAAATCAAGTATTATTATGAATTGATGTTGCAACAGTCCATTGAGAAAGATATTGATGATTATATCCAGAAAGGGAAGCAATCCACTTATGAGAAGTTGGAAGAATTTGGAAGCATTAAAGACAAATGCTTCCAAGAACTTGCAGAAGTGTTGAGGACAAAGAACAATAATCAACCGCCAAGTTCCAAAATGAAGAAGAACAAATCCAAGAGGACACTGAAGCATAATAGAGTCAAGATGAAACATATTTGGAGCATCAAGCCTAGTAATAAGCTCCATCTCCATCACTATGTGACAACAAGAAAGATCAAAATGAAATTGTTAGAGTCAAGTTGTAAGCCTAGCCAAGACTTAGACCAACATGCATGTTACTTATGTTAGGCATTTGTATTGTAGACAATCCATTTCTCCATTAAAGGGGAGACTTAGAAATAATGATTAGTTAATAATGGAGAAAACTGAATAATGGTTCCAATCGTCTAATGGTTTCAACCATCAAAACTGTTTATCCTCCTATATAATGTACTCTTTTGATTTAATAAAATGTGCAGCCTCGCTTTGCCTTTGATGGATTACAGGCGTTGTCTAGCCTAAGAGCAACCGGTTCCATTTCATTACTCCTATTTTCAACTTTATCATGGTTGAGTAAAATTGTGTGAATCACATATTATATTAATCATCTTATACTAGTTTGATAAATGATTTCTCTTATTTTATTTATTATAGTATTATGTTGTCAATTTATAAATTTACTTTTGATTTATGTATTTAGAATAATGTGTTGGATACGTGTTTATTTTAGTGTTTTTATTAACTTCTAAGTCAAATTGCTTTACTAGAGAAGTGGTATATTATTATTATTATTATTATTATTATTATTAAATAGCAGTTTATATAAGACCCAAAATATTCAAAAAATTCCACAAGCTCAAGAGGGACATTGTCATGAGGACATCACAATACTAATGCACTTTAGAAAGGGGTTATGAAGGAAATCCCAAAAGGTAGATGGTGCACAAGAAGAAGATTGTGAAGACTTAGTCTAAACAACACTTGGACTATGAGCTATCCTCTATGACATCATCAACGACTAGAAAAGTCATATCAAAGGAGTTTCAGATCATAGAAATTGAGTTCAAACATGACTAGAAAAGTCATATCAAAGGAGTTTCAGATCATAGAAATTGAGTTCAAACATGTATTGGAATTTGAAAAAAACACTTAAATGACAAGACAAACTCTCTTAAAGAATTATCAAACAGATACAACCACACAACTAATATTCTAAATAACAAAAGTCAACATATTTAAATGTTGTATAATAGTTAGGTTGTAGCCTGTACCATGAGAAAAACATGCGAACACCAAAGTTAAGCATAAACCTAATATATCAAAGTTACCCACTTTGGTGGTATGAAAATGTGAATTATCATTCATTTACTCTTCATACTCATTGGGAAGGTGAGAATCTGAACAACCATTAACCTAAGGAATCACATACAAAGGTACCTTGAGAAGGGTGATACTCAAATGGTGGTGTTGGAAAACTATAAGAAACTATCCTTCCATAGTTGGAATGACGTAGTTAAATATTTTTAAGGAAGAATATGAATACAAAAATACCATGAATTATGTTTTCACAAAATTAAGGTGTATGTGATAGATAAAGGGAGACAAAGTAGCATTATGAATCCCAAGTGAAGGATCTCTCAATTATGTTTTCACAAAATTAAGGTGTATGTGATAGATAAAGGGAGACAAAGTAGCATTATGAATCCCAAGTGAAGGATCTCTTTAGCTAATTGATGTATGATATCATGGAAATCGTATGCATGAAACAACTCATCTCATGGATCTTCTATAATGTTTGATCATATTTTACCATAAATGGATCGACATCGTAATAAGAAGCTCTAAATATGGCCACATATAAATTGGAGATGACATGGAACTTAATGACGCAAGATAAACAAAAATGGAAAGAGGATTGGGCGCATACGAATGCTAAGGAATCCAATGAATACAGGTCAAATTAGAGCAAGAAGGGACATTGCTAGGAAACTTAACCAAATATATAAGAACCGAAAGAATTCGAATAGGTTCAATTTGTGTTGCACACATATTAGTGAACCACTTGAGTAAATGGAAATTTGACCGAAAGAACCAAGGTTGTTTTTAGGATTAAAAAGGAGAGTGACGTAATCACGACGCTTTCAAAACCAAAGATTGATACTAGTGCCACAAATGTGTATTTATATTAAGGTTGTATCTTAATTACAGTTGTCATGGTTGGTGGATCTAAGGCATGTAAATGCTTGGTATGTGGGGGCATTGTGATAAACTTCCCAACAATTGTATCTTTAATTGTATGGGGAGGTTCTTATGCCTCTTTAGTTGTATGGGGAGGTTCTTCGGCTAGATATGTGGAATTGACATGCATGATACTAGAGATTGTTCCTTACTTAAATAAACCCTATTTAACAGATACCAAATGATTTAATGGTTGATAAGGAGGTGCAAAAGTATCTCTTGATTTCACTAGGATATTAGTACAATGTTTGTGGAGAAGGATAAATCCATTATAGTGAAAAATGACAAAGAAATTGATGAAAAAATAAGGCATTATCCATAAAGCTTATCCATCACATACATGACAAAGAAATTGATGTGAAAATGACAAATCCATAAGGCGTATCCATCACATACATTCTCAACATTTTTTCAATTACTTGATTGACCATCTATGTTTACCCATCTAACTCTGGGTGAAATGTTATACTAAAATTTAAATTGGTTCCAAATCATTTAAATAATCACTTCCATAAATTTGATGTGAACTTGGAATCTCTATAAGAAACACTTTCCTTAGCCACAACATGTAGATTGAAATTTTTATTCATGTAAATCTCAAAAATGTTTTCTTCGTTGTGAGTTAACTTCACTAGAATAAAAGGCGCAACCTTTGTAAGTTTATCGACCACTACCATGATGGAATCATGTTGTTTCACTATTATGGGCAGCTTGGTAATACAATATATGGAAACAAATTGTCATTTCCACTCAGGGATGAGAAACGGTTGTAGCAATTCTAGTGGATGTCTATTCCCAGCCTTTACCTTTTGGAACTCTCTGCATCTGACTATATAGTCAACCACATCTTTCTTCATGCATGGAAAAAAATATAAGCTTCTTATGGCCCCAATTGTCTTTTGATATATTATATTTCCAATATAATGAACAATATGCATTTATTTTACGAACATTGTTTTTAATTTTTGAAAATTATGAAAATAAATTGTATACAATAAAATCCCATCCTCTTTCAATTGACAGTCTTTATATTTCTATATAATTTATTTTGTTCTATGCTTTCTTTAATTTGTAAATAAAGTTGGTTTGATTTTACAACCTCTATAATTCTAATTTTCAAGTCTCTCTTGTGCATGCTTATAGCCAGAACATGCATTTCATGCGCCCTCCTCCTGAGTGCATCAACCACTTTGTTTTCTTTAACTCTGATATTTTTAATATCAATGATATTCACTGATAAATTCGAGCCCTCTAGCTTGTCTGGCATATAATGTTGGCCTCTCAAAAAAAATATTTAAGACCACCATGGTCTGTCCTCAACTCAAACTTATCACCCATGAGACAGTGCCTCAACATCTTTAAAGTAGGAATTACGACTGCCAACTCTAAGTCATGTGTGGCATAATTCCTCTCATTTTCTTTCAATTTCATTGATTCATAATGTACTACATGCCCATTTTGGGTAAGGACTCCAAGAACATTTTTCATATATGCATCTCTGCACAAACACAAATTATTGTTTGGATCGACAATATTAAACATTGGTGCACTCGTAAGTAATTCCTTCAAAATATTGAAGTTTTCTTCACACTTGGAGGTATAGTCAAATTTTATATCCTTCTTTTTTAAAGAAGTGATTCAGTGAGAAATCCTAGAAAATCCTCCAATAAATCTCCTGTAATAACCTCCAAGTCCCATGAATGACCCAACTTCTATTACATTCCCTGGTTCTATCCATTCTCTGATTGCTTTAATATTTTTTGGATCCACGTACATGCCTTCCTCGGAAATGATATAGCCTAAATAATGGAACTTGTTTTGACATAATGAACATTTTCTCAACTTGGAATATAGTAGATCCTCTCTTATCACTTGTAGTACCATCTTCAAGTGTTTTTCATACTCTTCCTTTGACTTAGAACAAATAATTATTTCATCCAAGAATACCATAGAGTGAGTGCATGAAGTCGGTGGATGATAAAGTGGCAATGGGGTGAGGAGGAATGCATGTGTGTTTATAGGAAAACACACACATTTATGATGTGACAGGTCTGTAGTGTCTCTGATCTGGAACCCTTGATAATTGTACATATAGGTAGATGAGCCAATTGGTACTAAGGGCTTATGTAATATATATATATATGCTAATGAGTCATTGGCACCTAGATTTTGATGTTTCGCACATCTAAGTAAGTGCCCAAAGAATTGTTATAAAGAAAGGTTGTGCACATTGCACTATGTTCCACACACTTGGGTTAGTGCGCGATAAGGATTGTATATGTTTTGAGGCTGAAGATCTTGTGTGATTATGGGACTAGTGATCCTGGATGCATATCAGTCAGTGAGATTATCCATGTTAATATAATCATGAATATTAATATATTATCACATCATTTCAAGCTAACTGACTCAGACGAAAAGAGATGAGGGGGATGAATCCACCGAAAAATGGAAAAGGCATGTGAGTCACAAGTCTTAGGGAATTATATTTTAATAATATTTCTGGAAAAGTGTAATGTTATGGGTATGGTTTTATCCTAAGTTCACGGGGGTAGGGAACGGTTCACAAAGTGGCTTAAAGCTACTTTTGAAGGTGACAAGTTTCAAGTGGAAGACATGCACTATATATTGTTGGATTCAATGTATTATGGAGATGGTTGTATTATTATTATGGTGATTATTCATGTGCAAATCTATCATGAGCATAAGGGGGTCAGACTATATGGAAAATATGATTATTATCTTATTTTCCCAAAGAAGCTTGTAGGGAGTTGTGGGGTTGTAACCAAAATTCTATTGTCGATGATTCGGGTTGGAAGAGCATGAAAAGTCTCTCTGGGTGAGATATTGGATATTGTGGAGTGGTTTCTAGACGCATGAGCATATTCTCCAGGTGAGAGTATTGTTGAGAGTTGTTTCATGGTGTGCTAAGCAATAGTCATAGGGCTTAGATACTTCTTGTCCAACCTGTTTCCCGTAACCATGGGAAGGGAAGTGGGGAAGCCGAAGGAATGGAGAGAAAAGAAGGAGCACACTTCCTTGGGTGTGATAGATGTGTTGAGAATGAGGGATTGTGGGCTAGTTGTAGCAGTGGGCACTTAGGATTGGGAAATTCTATTGGGAGCCAGACCTTAGTGTGTCCGTAGAAGCCTTTTATCCTGGTGGAGTTTAGCCCCAGCTCGAGGGTGACCTGTTGCTGAAAGATTATAAGTAACCATGGATGATTTTAAGGATGGAGATTCATTTTAAAATGTGGAAACCTTGGCGAATCTTACTAATCCTTCATATGCCAACTATAAATGTTTGGCGATATTTTTGTAAAAATATTCAAATTTCTAAGGATTTTATATAGTTTTTATAAAATTTTGGTGATTTTTAAGGTAAAATAATTTTATCCTATATAATTTGGGCGAATCATTTTTAAAATAGCGAATCTCATTTTTGGAAAAACCATGGAAAATTAGCCCATGAGTGAAATTTAGCCCCTAAAATCATCCCTGTAAGTAACAACGTATATGGATGGGAGGAACATCTGATTCAAGGCCGTAGTTGGTGACTTTATAAAATATAAGTGTTCATTATGAACTTGTCTTGTTTACTCTGTGCTTGTTTATCTATGTTTGTCATGGGTTAATTCTTGTATGTTGTTGCACATAAGCATTTTCTCTTATTCTGTTTAATGATGTTTTCACCTGTAAGTATGATTTTGGTATCCCGTAATTGTAGTTGTGCATAAGTATGTCACTTGATGATAGCCTCTCCTACTATGATACTCTAGTAAATTTGGTTATATTTTTTCATGAGAGGATTGAGTGCTTGGGTGCGTAGGGTTGTATCGTATGTCCATTAAGAGGCTGGAATTGGTGTGTGTGGAAAGAAAATTAGATTCTACACAAAGTGAAATATGAGTTGGCACATGACATCTAGATGGTTTTGTGTGGAGTTGTGTTGTGTGATCTGAATGCTATTCCGCATAATTGGAAAGCGTAGTTTTGAGTTATTTCCACTGCTTAAGTTGTATTAAAAATAAAATGTTGCTTCAGTTGTTAAAATTCATGTGGTGTGACTCAATTTTATGTTGAGTGTGTTACTTCCAATGATACCAGGTGAAGTTGTGTTAGATTGGAATATGCACAGTAAATCTTCCGTGTAACATTGCTCAAAAGTATATCGTGGCTGTTACAATTTGGTTGGCTAAGATCTACAAACGTTCAGGTTGTGTGCATATTCTCAAGTCCTACGAAGCACATGTTCAAGAATGTGCATGAATTCCTAAAAAAAATTGAAATCAAAATAGCATGCACGCATTATTACGAAAAGGAACACACCCATGTTTTTGTTAACATTAAATATCTCTCTATCCCCCATCTCTCTGTCTCCCCCTTCCCCCCCACTCTCTCTATCTCTTGTTGGAGTTACTTCACACACACCTAGGATTTCTTTTCCCAAAGGTTTTTCCTTGTTTATTAGTCATAATTATTCATTATCCAGACTGCTATATTTTAGGGGAGAATATTCCACCAGGATAATATTCTCTTTCAGTTGAAACTTCAGTTTGACTAGTTGAGTTGAGTTTAGATGCTGCATTGGTTTTGTCACCACACAACATTGGGATCATCACCAGCTAATGAAAACTTGCCTTGGGATCATCACCAAACTGGCACATTACCATTTATTTCTTGAGTTAACTCCTCACTAGTCTTTGTTCAGTCAGTTAACTGAAGACTAGTTGACCAGTTAACTCAACTAGGTGGCAATTCACTCCAGTAACTGCCTGAGAGACTAGACTAGGTGGAAGTTCACTCCCGTAACTATTTGTGTGTGTCCATATCACTCTATACCACCACTATGGCACATTGTTTCTCATCCACTGCGCACTCATTGAGTTATACAGAGTATATCATGTGTAAATTATTCATAAGGATTAATGAGGATTCTTTTATTCTTTCTCTCCTTCTTCTTCTTTCTTCTATTATATCTGCAAATGTTTGTATCATTATTTATATAGATATATTATGTGCTATTCCAACACATTTACATGGTATCAAAGCCGATGGATGACTAAGAAAAATCCACACCAAAAATTTTTGCAGGTACAAATGATTGAAGACAGCGGAAAGATGGAATTCCAAAAAGAATTCATTCTTACACCTTAAAAATATTTATCATGGAAGGAGAAAATAGCCATACATATCTGAACCAGAGGGTTGTACAAGTTAACCTTGAATAAAAATACAAAACCGACATCAACCATAGAAAAATCCAAGGACTTAAATCACATGGATGAGGCACTCAGAACAATTTGCAGTATTATTTCTCTCGATCTCCTTTTTCATATATCTTCCTCTAAGACTCCCAATGAATCTTCAAAAACCTTAGAAGGGATCTTTGGAAAACAATATGCGATGAGGGGACACATGTTTGAGGTGGATCTTCTCACATCGGATCCAAAAAGCTTTGACAATATCAAATATTTCTTTACAAAATTCGAGGATTTACTGTTGCAACTCAAAGCTTGCGGGGTTGATAAATCGAAGGAGGAGAAACAAATGGTTCTCACCATTCTCTCCAATATTAGTCCTGAATTATCTGTATTCATATCCACATTCCATTATCTCAGGTTCTCCTCTGAAGCCACCTGGAATATGCCTTCTCTTGAGGACTTTATCGAATCCTTAACACAAGAGAAAACCAAGCTCATCAACATGGGCACAATCAAAGGCCCAAGGGTGCATGCACTCACTGTGCATGAAGACATCCAAAAATATCATAAATCTAAAGATAAATATAAACATAAATATCATGCACATCCGACGAAGGAAGGGTACACAAAACCCTTCATTGATGCCTCTGGATCCAAAGGGGAAAAGGGGAGAAATGTTCGTAATCTCACAAAGGATTCCATCTAGAATCTGCATGCATGAAAAAACAAATAGATCTGATGTCTCAAATACTTCATCAAAACAACCATGGATATCACATCCCTTAGGGTGCAAAGAAGAAGAAGCCACAAGATCTGAATTCCAAGAAAGACAATTCTAGCCATGCCTTGATTGCAATCATCTCCTCTCCCGACGCTTGGATCGTAGATTCAGGAGCATCACATCACATGGTTGCCTCAGAACCGGTCTATTCTTCATTGGATTCATTCAAAGGTCCTCCTATTATGATGGGGGACAACTCTTCTTTCAAAGTCAACAACAAAGGAAGGATTGAACGCACCAATAGAATCTTCGAGAATGTGTTGCACGTTCCCAAACTTTTTGTCAACCTTCTCTTCGCGTATCCGATGACGAATTATGGAATTGGAAAGAAATTCATATTCACACCAAATTTCGTGGACATATACGACATGCAAACCATCTCCAAGGTTGCTACTGGTCAGGTAAATCATTAGTCTAGATTGTATACATTTTCTTAATTCATTGAACCTGACTCAAATTTACTGCTTACTCATGTTTATGAAAGTAGTAGGATATGGAATGACAGGCTTGGACATTTGAATTTTAGATACATGCAACATATTAGCAAGCACATATTGGTTGATGGTCTACCAGACATCCATTTCTCCAAGGGAGTATGTGAGGGATGTGTTCTCGAAAAACACCCTCAAGAGAAATTCGACAAAGGAAAGTCTCAGCGCACTTCCTCACCTTTATATATGATCCATAGTGACCTTATGGGTCCTTTTATGGGTCCATCCATCAACAAAGAGAGGTTTGTTCTCATTGTTTTGATGATTTCTCACGTTTTACATGGATTTACTTTCTCAGGAAAAAATCTGAGGTCTTTCAAAACCTCAAAGATTTCAAAGCCTTAGTTGAGACATGGTCTGGAAATAATATCAAATTCCTCCGAACTGATAATGGGGGAGAGTATGTAAATCATGAGATAAATCATTTTTTCCAGGAGGCAGGGATTCATTTGCAACATGCAGTTCCCTATACTCCACAACAAAACGAAGTTGCTGAGTGGGAAAATAGATCTCTAAAGGAGATGGCATCTTGCATGTTGCATGAAAAGTCTCTAGCATAGATACTATGGTTCGAAGCACTTAATTGTGAAACATACATCCAAAACATATCTCCCCATAGATTTGTTAAGGATAAGACACCCTATGAGTCTTGGAGCGGCCTAAAACCGGAAGTGACCCACTTTCGCATTTTTGGTTCAGGTGCATCGACTTGGATTCCCTCTGAAAAGAGAAAGGCACTTGATCCACAGAGAATTGAGTGCATTTTTGTTGGATATCCCGATGGTGTGAAGGGATATAGGGTTATTGATCTTTCCTCGGATTGGATCATCATTGAGCGATGTTTCCAATTCAAGGAAAGTGTCTCGCATGCACCTCAGCAACCGCATGCAGACACCTTCATTCTTCTTCTTGTCTGAGATGATGAGCATGCACATGTTGACTCTTCTTCAGATGAGAGTTATGATTCATAGGACTCAAATGATTTAGATTCAGATTTAGTGCAGTCGAATGCAGAGTCAGAGCATCCAAATGCATTTGTAGAGCCAAAGAAGAGGCCCTAGTGGGCACAAACTACTCTTCAGGTTGCAGGGGATCTCCTTGGTGATCCAACCAATACTAGGAGGACTTGATCTGATTTTGAAGAGACTCTCGTTGCACTCACTTCCACTAAACCATTTCCCTCAAGGCATATTTTCTTGGTTTAGTCTTCAGATCCACAGTCTTATGGTGAGGCTGTTAGAAATCCCATTTGGGAATCTGCCATGCAAGAGGAGTACAACTCCCTCCTCGAGAACTAGACTTGGGATCTGATTCCCCTTCCTTCTGGGAGGAAACTTGTCAAATGAAGATTAGTCTACATGACCAAGAGCACAGTGGATGGACATATTAGTAGATATAAATCCAGACTTGTTTCCAAAGGATTTTAATAGGTTCATGGTATTGACTTTTATGAGACCTTCTCTCCAGTAGAGAAGATGGATTCCATGTGATTGGAACTTTCCATTGTAACATCCAAAGGATGGGAAGTCCATCAGATGGATGTGAAGACTGAATTTCTTCAAAGTGATCTCTCTGAACATATCTACATGGAGCATTCCCAGGGATTTATGCAGGACTCATATTTGTTATGTCGACTGAAGAAGTCCCTTTATGGCCTCAAGCAGGCTCCGAGGGCATGGTATGCCATGATGGAGTCCTACCTGTTTTCATAGAGCTTTGTACATTATAAATCCGACCCGAATGTCTACATGCTCAAGAAGACTGATTCACTTCTACTTTTAGTTTTGTACGTTGATGATTTATTGATCACCAGTTGGTCGACTTCAATGATTGTTGTAGTCAAGAGGATTCTACACGATAGGTTTTTGATGACGGACATGGGTCTGCTACACTTCTTCCATGGACTCGAGATCAGTCAAGATGCATCAGGCATCAAACCGTCTCAAGCCAAGTATGCATGAGATCTCCTTGAGAGATTTAACATGACAACTGCAAGTCTGCTCCGACTCCTTTCCTATCAGGATTCAAAATTGGGGATGGCGGGGAGACTCCACTGGTTGACAACAAATTATACAGACAGCTAGTGGGGAGATTTTTGTATCTCACACACTCCAAACTAGACCTCTCCTATGCAGTTGGCACAATTTCCAAGTTCATACAGGATCCGCATGAGCTACATTAGAAGGTGGCAAAGCGTATCCTTTTATATGTATAGGGCACCATCACCTTTGGGATTCATTATGAAGAAGACTCTACATTACATCTCATTGGGTTTACTGATTCTGACTGGGTTGGCAATAACATTGATAGTAAGTCCACATCTAGTTACTCACTTAGTCTTGGTTCTGGGCCTATTTGTTGGTTGAGCAAGAAGAAATCTTCCATTGCTCTATCTTCAGCCAAGGTAGAGTATAGAGGGGTAGTTAACATAACCATTCAGGCTATATGGCTACAACATTTTCTCACTAAGTTGGGCATTCAGTTTCATCATTCGATCACCATCTCGTGTGACAACCAGAGCACTTTGAAGTTATGTAGAGATCCAGTTCATAGGAAGCGGACGAAGCACATCAAGATCCACATGCCCTACATCCAGGACTTAGTACATGAGGGGATCATCCACTTACATTTCTTTCCTTCAGAAAAATAGACGACAAGCATCTTCACCAAGACCTTCACTGAGCAAAAGTTCCATTCTCTACGAAGTAGTCTTGGAGTGAAGGACATAGTTGCCTAGTGACTGTAGTTCTTCATTTTACATACATTTTACCTTGATGGGGGAGGGGGGGGGTTTCCCATGAGGTTTTCCATATTTCCTCACTTTATTTCAGTGTATCTTTTGTATTTGGGTACCTAACATGACCTTGTTAACGGGACCCATTCTTTATTTTCACCATAGTGATGTTCAAGGGGGGTGTTGGATTTACTTCACACTCACCTAGGATTTATTTTTCCTAAGGTTTTTCCTTGTTTATTATTCACAATTAGTCATTATCTAGTATCCTTTATTTTAGGGGAGAATATTCCACCTGAAGAATATTCTCATTGAGTTAACACTTCATTTTGACTAGTTGAGTTGAGTTTAGATGCTGCATTGGTTTTGTCACCGTGCAACATTGGGATAATCACTAGATAATGTGCACTTGCCTTGGGATCATCACCATACTAGCGCATTACATTTGATTTCTTGATTTAACTCCTCACTACTCTTTGTTCAGTCAGTTAACTTAAGACTAGTTGACTAGTTAACTCAACTAGGTGGTAGTTCATTCCCGTAACTGCCTGAGAGACTAGACTATGTGGTAGTTCAGTCATATAATTGTTGGTGTGTGTCCATATCACTCTAGACAACCACTATGGTGCATTGGTTCTCCTCCAGTGCACACTCATTGAGTTATACAGAGTATATCATGTGTAAATTATTCATTATTAATAACAGTTAATGAGAATTATTTCATTATTTCTCTCCTTCTTCCTCTTTCTCCTATTCTCCCTGCAAATGTGTGTATCATTGTTTAGCTAGATCTATTTTGTGTAGGTTCAACACATTTACATCTCTTCCCCTCTCCCTCCCTTCATCTATCTTCCTCTCTCTCTCTCTCCAATCTCTCTCTCGCTCATTTTCTCCCTCCCTCTCTCTCCTTGTCCCTCTCATTCTCTCTCTACCCTTATTCCCCTAAATTTTTGTCTCATTCTTCCCCTCTCTTTCTACCCCATAGTTCCCCCCCTCTCTCTACCCCACTCTCTCTCTATGTATTATCTCCACCTTCTTTCCCCACTCCCTCCCCCTATTCTCTCTCTCTCCCTCCCTCCACCTATTCTCTCTCTCTCTCGCTCTCTCTTCCCCTTCTCCTCCTCTCTCGCTATTTCTCTCCCCCCTTCTTCCCCTCATTCCCTCTCTCCATCACTCTCTCTCTTTCTCTCCCACTTTATCATGTAGTCCATCTTTCTCTCTCTCTCTCTATCTCTATCTAACTCTCTCATTATATATCTCCC
>ML777855.1:533930-551176 GCA_009831015.1 Picea engelmannii | reverse complement strand
ATATATATATAATACTGTAAATTTCCAAAAAATACACCACACTAGAGTAATGGGTTCTCTACAATTACACAAGTTTTTGGTATTAAATTCCATAGTTAAGGTACTCAACACCTGCATGAACAGAGACACACACCTTATATTTTGCTGGAAAAATAACATAAAAATGTTAGAAAAAATCCAATTTCACATATTTAGTCACAATATCTATGAAAAAAAAGTTGTATATTCACAAGGCTAATTCAATTTCCTAAGTTTCATATTTTTACAACATACTCAGATTCATTGTAAAAGTACCTTGAATAATCCCTACAAGGTAATAGATTGTTATTTTTGCATTTTTGCATTGCTACTAACATGTCATGAGAGACCATCATTATCTTGGACTCACCCTATAACAAACTTATCCAAGTAATTTCTAAATATTTGATTCAGCAGGAACATAAAGACAACATGTTCATTTGTTAATCCAAATGACACCACTACAAACTCATAGTGCATAAACACAACTAGTTCATTTGTTAATCCAAATGGCATCACTACAAACTCATAGTGCCCATACCTGGATTTAAAATTTGTCTTACCAATATCTTCATCTCGTATTCTCACATGATTGTATCCTAATATCGTGTCTCTCTTGGAAAATACATTTTTCCCTTTTAGTTGATCAAAAAGATCATCAATTCAGGGAAGAGTGTACTTGCTCTACATTGTAGCTTTAGTTAGCTATCTATAGTCAATGCACAACCTCAAGGTGTCATGGTTATTCTTCACAAAGATAATTGGTGCTCTCCAAGGTGAGACACTTGGGAGTATGTATCATTTGTTCAACAATTCTTCGAGCTACCATTGCAATTCTTTCAACTTATGGGTGCTCATCTTATAAGACAAACTTCCATGGTTATTATTCACAAAGATAATTGGTGCTCTCCAAAGTGACACACTTGGGAGTATGTATCCTTTATTCAACAATTCTTCCAGCTACGTTTGCAATTCTTTCAACTTATGGGTGCTCATCTTATAAGGAGTTCTAGATACTATAGAAACTTCATGCACGAAATCAATAGAGAAATTTATGTCTCTTGGCTAGAAAACCTAGAATCTCCCCAAATACATACTCAAATTCTTGGAGAACAAAAAAATCATTTAGATTTGGACTCTTATTCTTAGTTTCTTTTTCATGATGAGTTATAAATAATTGATATCCTTTTCTGAAATATCTCTTCAGTTGTAAGGCTGAAATTTCTCTTCCTTTCACCAAGCTCCATTTTCCAAGACACATTAATATATTATTATGAAAGTCTAAAATAACATTATGCTTATCCAACCAAATATCCATTCTAATTAAGATATCTTAAGAATAAAAAAAATAAAAATTTAAATCAACAACTTTATTAACTCCATTCAAATATATTTGATAGCTTCTTAAAACCCCATTGATCCTTCTACAAACAATATTTCAAGATTACTCTTTTTCAAATGAAATCTATCGACTAGTTTAAGATCGATCTCGTTATGGATTGCTCTTCAATCAATTCAAATTTATATGTGATGATTTTTAAATATCATAAATATATTATTTAGTAAAATTGTTCTTATAATATAAATATTTTTTTAAACTTAAATTTATAAAATCTGTATTATGAAAATATATTTTATGTTAATATCATATGTGTATATTTTATGTTAATATCGTAATATCATAAAATTAACCACATCTTTCTTAATATCGTAATATCATAAAATCGGCCACATCCATATCGGCCACATGTTAATATCATGTGTATATTTTATGTTAATTTCATAAAATCGGCCACATCTTTCTTCATGCATGGAAAAAAATATAAGCTTCTTATGGCCACAAAAAAATATAAGCTTCTTATGGCCACAATTGTCTTTTGATATATTATAATTCCAATATATTGAACATTATGCATTTCTTCTAATAACAATTTTTTTAATTTCTGAAAATTATAAAGATTAATTGTATACAATAAAATTTCAGATCCTCTTTCAATTGAAAGTTTTTATATTTTTCTGTAATTTATTTTGTTTTATGCTTTTCTTAATTTGTAAATAAAGTTGGTTTGATTTTACATCCTCTAGAATTTTAATTTTCAAATCTCTTTTGTACATGCTTATAGCTACAACATGTGTTTCATGCGCCCTCTTCTTGAGTGCATTAACCACTTTTTTTTCTTTAACTCTGATATTTTTAATATTAAAATCATATTAATTGATAAATTCCATCCCTCTAGATTTTTTGACATTTAATGTTGGACTCTAAAAAAATGTCTTAGACCACCATGGTATGTTCTCAACTCAAACTTATCACCCATGACATAGTGCCTCCACATCTTTAAGCAAGAATTATCACTGCCAAATCTAAGTCATGTGTGACATAATTCCTCTCATTCTGTTTCAATTTCATTGATTCATAATGTACTACATTCCCATTTTGGGTAGGGTCTCCAACAAGATATTTCCTATATGCATCTTTGCAAAAAAAAAAATTATCATTTGGATCGACAATATTAAACATTGGTGCACTTGTAAGTAATTCCTTCAAAAGATTGAAGTTTTCTTCACACTTGGAGGTATATTCCAATTTTATACCATTCTTTTTTAAAGAAGTGATTGGGTGATAAATCCTAGAAAATCCTCCTATAAATCTCCTGTAATAACCTCCAAGTCCCATGAATGACCCAACTTCTATTACATTCCCTGGTGCTATCCATTATGTGATTTCTTTAATATTTTTTGGATCCACTTACATGTCATCCTAAGAAATGATATGGCCTAAATAATGGAACTTATTTTGACATAATGAACATTTTCTCAACTTGGCATATAATTGATCCTCTCTTATCACTTGGAGTACCATCCTTAAGGGTTTTTCATGCTCTTCCTTTGACTTAGCATAGATAAGTATGTCATCCACGACTACCATAGGGTGAGTGCACAAAGTCGATGGACGATAAAGTGGCAACGGGGTGAGGAGGAATGCATTTGTGTTTCTAGGAACACACACACATTCCTGATATGATAGGTCTGTAGTGTTTTTGATCTGGAACCCTTGATAATTGTACATATAGGCAGGTGATCCAATTGGTACTAATGGCTTATGTAATATATATATATATATATATATATATATATATATATATATATATATATATATATATGCTAGTGAGTTGTTGGCACCTGGATTTTGATGTTTCGTGCATCTAAGTAAGTTCCCAAAGAATTGTTATAAAGCAAGGGTGTGCACATTGCACTATGTTGCACACACTTGGGTTAGTGTGCATTAAGCACTGGATATGTTTTGAGTCTGGAGAGCTTGTTTGATTATGAGGCTAGTGATATTGGATGCAAATAGGCCATTGCGCCAATCCATGTTAATATAATCATGAATATTAATATAATATTACATCTTTGCACGCTAAGTGACTCAGACAAAAAGAGATGAGGGGGATGACTCCACCGAAAAAGGGGAAAATGGTGCCTGTCACATACCCACTACGGCAAAAATAAAATTTTCGCTCTTCCTCAAGGGATAGAATCCCCGAATTCCTATGGGGGCCTAGCACAGGCTAGCTCTTCCCTTATCCACCTCCATGTGATTATTGGTTATGACCACAGACCAAGCCAAGAGGCGTCTTTCACATTTTGTGACTCAACGATGCAAGAGAGTCAAGTCTTTCGACTGTTCAAACCCGAAACCTGAAATCTTACCTTGATCTGATGGTCCTAGTCATATCAGGATTTCGGTAACCGGGAGTTCGAAATGCAGTGACCCAAACCACTAGTCACTCCATTCCCTGAACTTGGATACGCGAGTTCTTATACGAGATCCAACGATCCTCAATGATTTGGATCCAACGGTCCATTTCTGTTCAGAGTTTCGTGAACTGGGATTTCATGATGCAGTGACTCCAAATCTCTTGTCACTCCAATCCCCGAATTCCGATATCGAAATTCCTGTATGAGATCAATGACCCTTGTTAATCTGTATTTGATGGTCACTATCCCTCCTGAGCTTAAGGGTGTTGAAAGAAACTCAGTCTTAATCCCTTCACTGTTCTACGAGATCCAATGGCCCACGGGATTTCATAGCTTTCCCCAAACTCTGATCGTTCACCACACGTTTCCTCCTATGGACGGTCCAGATCTAGGTTAGATCGACAACCCACAGGCCTCGTTATCTAACGACTATGATCTCTCTTAAACCAACGACTAGGATTAAGTCGTGATTTCGTGACTCGCGAGTTCTAAGAACTCCTTCCGTTGACTTCTTTCAGTAGCGAGTCAACGAAATTCCTAACTCTCGCCATGTGTCCTCTACAAATGGACGATCCATATCTGTCACGACTCGACATTCGTGATTCGTTGTCGACGATTACCCATCAAGAGTCTAGGGAAGCCTTCTCCTTTGATTTCCCGGTGCCAAAACACCAACCGGCAGCCACGTGTCCCTCCGATGGATGGTTGCGACCTTTAGCCATGATCAACAGTTGTGTTCTTTTCGGGATGATCAATGGTCATGATCAAATCCTGGCTTTCTCCTTTTCGGTAATTTGGGAGAGTCTTCACTCCCATTTCCCTGGTGCCAAATCCTCGATGGATGTGGATCTTTGACACGTGTCCTCTGGGATGGATGATCCTGATGCTTTCAGGACTTTGACGAGTCCTCCCTCCCCTGCATGCACCAGGTTAAACCTCATGTGCCTTTTCTAGATATGATGGCTATTGATCCCCCGCGCTCTATCTGATGGTTCAGATCTATTCTCTGGTGCACTCTTCTTCGACTGTCTGGATGTAGTCTCCAACGCTCCTAATTTTTCCCTGTGAATTGGCGATTTTCCTTTCAGGACTTTGGGAAAATCCTCACCTCTATTTCCTCGAATTGAACCAATGGTTCAGATCTGATTTTGATCACGATCTCTATCACTCCTGAGCTTTCATACACTCTGAAACCTCCAAAGGGTTTATCGACCTTTGCACTCCATGCAGGGTTCTTGCACACATCGGTGCGATCCTTCCTGAGCTTGTCTAGGACTTAGGGAGTTCTGGGTTTGGTTTGCCTCATAGAGAGCCTGTGTTGATATGTGCTACCTTTTCTGAGCTTAACAAACTTCATCCTCTAACGAATCTAAACAATTAGGAGGGTTGGCATGTGTACATGAAACTATGTCTGGGGTCGACGAACACACAGTTCGTGACTCAGGCTTATGCCTCCATAGGACACAAGCATTTACGAGTATAAAATCATCTCCTAACCATATAATTTTCTTACTGGCCTAGTTATACAATCAAGCAGAAATAAGGGGGATATAGTATATGCATTAATAAATATGTACAATTCCTTAAACATACACAGTATAACCAATTCATACACAGTTACAGCTAAATTACACATGGTAGGAAATCGCTTATCTATTATAGGTTTCTGCCAACCAACTGACTCTGGGTGTTCTTCCTTCCACCCGACCATAGGCTCAGAGGAATTCATTCTTAACACTCTGGCCACCCCCGTGCCAAGCCATGATATCACCAGGGAGTTCTCACAATTCTCAGGAGTTATGTCTCTGTCCTAGCTTCTACTCGGGTCCTGTTCTCTACAACTCAGAGATTTCTCTTTCGGTTATGGCCTCGGCGAGGTTTCTCAGATGCTCTTCCACATCAAGCTCATAGCCTTCCATTTGTGATTCCGCTGGAGTATCTCCCTTACGATCTTACACTCTCCTGTCCCGTGTCTCTTCTCTCTTGTATATCCCCCTTACCTTGGAAGGTTTTTGCCGACCTATCCTCTTCCTTTTGTTAGAAGGAAGCTTAGGTCTGCAGGTCATTGCGGTACTTCGGGCTGACAACCCATGTTTCCATTCATGGGGGTGGTTGATAGTTCAACCATCAGTCCTTTCTTCATTAACCGATTTCTCTCCTTGGGATCCGAAGGAGGTTGTCATCCTCATCAAGGGAAATTTGGGGTTATTTGTCATAATGAACCCTCTCTTATAGTTTTCAAATTCATCCTCTAGTGATATCATGGCCAGTAATTTCAAGGATTCACCCCCATAGTCAGTTATTTGGCAACTCAGTCAATAATACATTTACATTGTCCTCATGCCTTAGCATGGTAATTCCTATTTTATGATTAATTACAAATTGGGGGAAACAGGGTGTTACAATCCCCTCCCTCTTAAAGGAACATTGTCCTTAGTGTTCTTTCTCAAAAAACACCTGTCATGCCTTTCTCATTCAGCCACTTCAAAATTCTTGACCTTTGTCCTCGGTCATGTCCTCTTTCAGGATATTAGTCTTCATCATCTGCCTTCAATAATTCTTGTACAACAAGCACATTAATCACAATTTTGTGCGAAAGCATCTTACTGTTGTTCAAAATTCAAAATGAAATTTTCATAATCTTAACACAATACTTATCTGTGCAGTTTGTGGATCTGTATTCACATGGTAGTTTTGTTATCCATGCATCGCTTTCCTTGACGTACCCCTTGGGTGCATGATTCCAATTCAATAGTTCACAAGAGCTATCATGATTTCATCTTCCTTTCCAAGGTTTTTCCACACGAGAAACTACCCACTGTGTGCATGATCCCAATAGTTTACAATAATTATTAAGGTCTCCTCTTCCTTGTAGTCACTCACCCTCCAGGCCCGGGCTCAGGAATCCCCTTCATTGTTATACAGTCCCTTGAGCGATCCATCTTGCCCTGCCAAGGTTTTCTCACACAGGAAAATTTTAGAGAATCTATCGAGTCTTACAGTCAAGGCATCCCTCAGACTTGCTCTGCCGAGGCGTACCTATGGCTTGTGTTACCTCAACACAATAATTTTCAAGCGATCATAGCTTATCACAGGGTTTTCATGGCTCAATAGTAGCCTTTTTTCATCATCTTCAGCTTTGACAACCTTCATCTGTTCCTTCTGGACAGATCTTTTCTCCTCTCCTGTGTCACAGGTATACAACATTCGTGAGACATCATTATAAATTCCAACTTTCAGAATTTTTATTGCAACTCTGTCACCCACAAATTTTTCCAATCTCTACTTTTATTTTCAGATATGTTCTGTACGAAACCAGATTCACAAGCATGGGACTTTCTTTCCCATAACATTTTAGCTTAGCAGGAAATTAGTCTTCCTTATGGGCTTATAGCATTTCATTATCCAAGATTCTTTCTTCCTACAATCATTTCTCAGCTAATCAAATTATTAGTTCTCATGCACCTACATTTTTTTTATTGCACCTTTTCAACTTCATCACAACAATTTCAGAATTGTGCATACTAACAATCGAATTCACTTTCTCAAAAGGAAATTCCATTCCTCGCAGTTTGGGTCAGGAGGCAATCGGTCTTTCTTATGGGCTTAACTCACTGCCATATCCATGCCCCTTTGCTTCCTGCAATTCATTCTTTCCACAACCAAACAAACTATTAGTCTCATCTCAACATACCAAGCTTTTCAAAACGTAATTCAACTTTTCAAAAGGGTTTTAACAATTGTGCCAATATCCATGGCCACATTCATACCCAATGCATTCTTGCATTGTTTTTTTCAAGTTCGTCACACTTTATGACTGGTTCTTGGCCATGGGGTGTTGGAATTTAACCAACCTTTTCCTCATATGGTTTATTCATTTTCTTTCATTCTTATAGTAGGACCATATTGCCTACTATAGGCCGATCACGATCCCAAATCAATACACATGAATGCCTTTATGCATTCCTTGATTGTCAATCCATTCATGACATATCAATTCATGAATTCTTCCAAGGGTTACAAACAATGTTTACAACCAAAGGTTCATACCTCCATCATTCCGGTTCTTTGTCTTGAGTCATAACTTACTTGGGTATCGAAGGCAAACAACTGCCTTTTAAGTTTATGCATAACACTAAGACAATAAAATATTTCAGAAGGGGTTCTTACCAAATCCCTTCATACCTTGTGCCACACAAGCACGAATATCTTTATATTGTTTCTGGGCTGCTAGCACCCTCTTTCTTATTTTTACCTCATCACCAGTGCTTTATGTGGACTTTTACAACCATGTCAACAATCTTTCACTCGCAACCTTCTCTTGGTCATTCTCTGTTTGAGGTTGCCCATCATTGGCAACTGTCTTCCTCAATAGCTCCAATTCATTTCTATACACAACATGCATCATCATAGACACAATTACATTAGTCATAATATTAAACCAAATGCATGTATCATAACATTCAAATTCATAAACATCCTCAAATGTTTCCATAAGTGCAACACAAACAAATTTCAATTGTATCTTCGGCAATACAATCCTTATTACTTATGGTGTTAAGACCTTTTTATTTTTATTGGCATACCAGCTTTCTCATCCAAGGGAAAACATAATACTCAGCAAGGAAAGAGTTGAGGACTGTCCCCTTCTTCCAACTCTTCCTACACTGTCTGGGACTTTTCAGCCCAGCCAAGTTATCTCTAAGGCCTCACTGTCTCTTCTCTACTTTTGCAATTCTACTCCTTGTCAGGATCTTCCTGCTCTTTTCCTTGAGCCGCCTTGGTTAGGCCTCACCCTAACCCTTTTTTGGATACTGCAACATGCTTTAGTAGAAACTCTTTGCTCATAATGAATCATGAACATGTGCATCCTACACACTTCCATTCGGTTATCGAAATGGTCAATATTTAGTTGTTAGTCTTCTATTAATTACATGATTCTTTCAAAGTGTAATTCAGGATTCTTATATATGGACAGGCCTTGCAACCCATTGTCCAACCTTCAACAATTATTAGGGTTGTGACTCTGTTCTTCTGAAAAAGTCCTTAGACAGTTCCTCCACCGGGAACTCCTTCGGCATGCAACTCCCTTGTTGCATATCCATCACTATTTGGGATGGCCTCAGCCTTGAGTTAGCTTTATCTTTTTACTAAATATTCCCCTTAAGGAATATAAACATGCGTCTTTGTTAACTTACATCTATGACGTACTTAACCATTTTCATAATCCTAAGCCTGCATGTAGTTGTCATAGTTATATGGTGCAGACCCCCCCCCCTTTTCTCTCCAAGGGTTGCGTGACCTCTTGGTTTTAGGATCTTCTTAAGACTAAACTGAAACAGTGTTTGATTCCCTGCTGGAACCTATAAGAAACAATCCATGGGTCTTCACAAATTTCAGCCCATGTGTACAAGCGCTTAAACGCAAGTCTCTTCCATGTGACCACGCCTTGTGACCACACACTAACCCAAAAAGGTGCGTCGTGATTTCACGTATCGGTGATATGAGTCAATCGACTCTTTGTCCTTCAAACTCTTGATACCCGAAATGCTGAAATTTCAGATCAGATCAACGATCACCAACACCTCTCCAACCAACGGTTTTGATTGTGTCGTGATTTCACATTTCGTGACTTCAGGACTTTTGTTATGAAGCACCTTGAATCCTTCGATCCCTGAAATTGTGAAATTTCAGAGTTCTCAATCTAATGGTCCTGATTCTTCCACGATTTGACAGATCAGATCTCGTCCGGGTTTCGAGTATCGGGATTTTGTGATTTTGCGTGTCGTGAAGTCGAAATACCTTTCACCTCCATTCTCCCAATCCCCAAAATTGTGAAATTCTCTCTGGATGATTAATGGTCCAGATCACTCCTTGATCAACGTCTATGATATTTTCGTGAATTTATCGTTGCTTCTTCCAAGCCCTTTGGTTTTGTGAAATTCCAGTATCTCCTCGCAACTAACCAGTGCACTACTTCTCTGAGATCGAACAACTTGAAACATTTCATCTCTATCTGAATTGATCTTGACTCTCAATCTTATCCACTCTTCAAAATTCTTTTCTGAAGGATTTCTCCCACTCAATCCTCCATAATTGTTCTTTCTTCGAACTTTAGTTTTTTGCGCTTCACCTTTGAACGCTTCAACTCTTCGAAACTTAGAAACTTTTTCTAAGTGTTTCCTCTCAAGACTTAAAACCACTACTCCTCCTAGTATACTCTGCGCTCAACCTCCAGAGTTTTCAAACTTTAAAACAAGCTTTATTCTATACGCACGTTCGTCATACAATATTTCCCCACTATCTCTTCCGAGCTTTTAAGTTACTTACATGACTAATCTCACAGTCATAACTCATACGGATGTTACCCTCTCTTTATGGGAACAACCACCAAGGGTCACTCTTGGGAATTAGCAACAGTCCCAAAGGACTCCTCTTAATCTTTTTTAAACAGATTATCCTTGTTGTCGATTCTAACCATTATAAGTCAGGTAATCTGACCCTACATATTTTCATGAGTCCTCTCAATTGTGAGGATTTATATGCTCAGGGTTTAGTCTTTTAATAATGCAGTAATTATAACTTTCTAAGGATCCTACCAGTCCTTACCAGATTTCCTAAATCATGAAGGATTTCTTCATGAGGATCTTGATTCTTACTTAACCAGCCATCTCAATTGCAAGAGACTCTACCTACTTTAGTAGGTAGACATCGTCACACTATAACATAACAACTCAGTTCATGTCCCTTTTCTGGCTCGTACAACTTCATAGCACAATTTATTCCACCTCTATTATTCACTCTCAGGTCTTATCAGTGATATTGATTAGTGCATCCCTACTCCTATAAGAGTAGTTATCATTTTGACAAAGGAACAATATAATTCCTTTGTTGGAATTCCGTAGAAATTCCCAAATTACAGTTTGATTATGTAGTCCTTCTCCTTAAAGATAAAATGCAGATAACAATATCTCCTTACCTGACTCATACATGAGCCCAAGCAGGCCAAGTGTTGTAACCATGCTCTGATACCAATTTGCCACATACCCACTATAGCAAAAATAAATTTTTCTCTCTTCCTCAAGGGATAGAATGCTCAAATTCCTATGGGGGCCTAGTGCAGGCTAGCTCTTCCCTTATCCACCTCCATGTGATCACTGGTTATGACCACAGGCCAAGCCAAGAGGCACCTTTTGCATTTCATGACTCAGCGATGCAAGAGAGTCAAGTCTTTCGACTCTTCAAACCCCGAAACCCGAAATCTTACCTTCGATGAGATCGACAGCTGCGAATCTCCCCCTAATCCGATGGTCTTGGCTGTATCGGGATTTCGATAACTGGGAGTTCGAAATGAAGCGACCCAAACCACTGGTCACTCCATTCCCCAAACTCCGATATGCGAGTTCTTGTACGAGATCCAATGATCCTCAATTATTTGGATCCAATGGTCTAGATTTGTTCAGAGTTTCGTGAACCGGGAGTTCACGATGCAGCGACTCCAAATCTCTTGTCACTCCAATCCTTGAATTTTGATATGGGAATTCGTGTATGAGATCAATGACCCTCGTTGATCTGGATCTGACGGTCACTATACCTCCTGAGCTTAAGGGTGTTGAAAGACACTCAGTCTTAATCCCTTCAGTGTTCTACGAGATCCAATGGCCCATGGGATTTTAGAGCTTTCCCCAAACTCTGACTATTCACCACACGTCTCCTCCGATGGACGGTCCAGATCCAGGTTAGATCAACGACCCCCAAGCCCCGTGATATAATGGCTATGATCTCTCTTAAACCAATGACTAGGATTAAGTTGTGATTTTGTGACTCGCGAGTTCTAAGAACTCCTTCCATTGACTTCTTTCAACGACGAGTCAGAAAAATTCCTAACTCTCGCCACATGTCCTCTACAAATGGACGGTCCAGATCTGTCATGACCCGACGGTCGTAATTTGTTGTCAATGATTCCCCATCAAGAGTCTCGGGAAGCCTTCTCCTATGATTTCTCGGTGCCGAAATGCCGACCGGAAGCCAGATGTCCCTCCGATGGACAACTGCGACCTTTAGCCATGATCAACAGTTGTGATCCTTTTGGGATGATCAATGGTCACGATCAAATCCTGGCTTTCTCCTTTTCAGGAATTTGGGAGAGTCTTCACTCCCGTTTCCTTGGTGCCAAATCCCCGATGGATGTGGATCTTTGACAGGCGTCCTCTCGGATGGACAATCCCGATGCTTTCAAGACTTTGACGATTCCTCTCTCCCCTGCATGCATCGGGTTAAACCTCGTCTTCCTTTTCTGGATCCGATGGATATCAGTCCTCTGCTCTCGATATGATGGTTGAGATCTATTCTCCTGCGCACTCTTCCCCATCTGTCTGGATGTAGGCTCAAACAGTCCATATTTTTCCCTGCGAATCGACGATTCGCCTTTCAGGACTTTGGGGAAATCCTCACCTCTATTTCCCCGAATTGAACCAACGGTTCAGATCTAATTTTGATCAGGATATCTATGACTCCTGAGCTTTCATATGCTCTTAAACCTCCAAAGGGTTTCTCTAACTCTGCACTCCATGCAAGGTTCTTGCACCCAATGGTGCGATCCTTCCTAAGCTTGTATAGGACTTAGGAAGTTATGGGTTCGGTTTGCCTCACAGAGAGCCTATGCCGATCTGCACTACCTCTCTTGAGCTTAACAAACTTCATCCTCCAAGGAGTCTAAACAATTAGGAGGGTTGGCATGCATACATGAAACTATGTCCGGGGTCGACGAACACACTGTTCGTGACTCTGGCTTATGCCTCCACGGGACACAAGCATTTACGAGTATAAAATCATCTCCTAACCATATAATTTTTTTACTGGCCTAGTTATACAATCAAGCAGAAATAAGCGGGATACAGTATATCCAGTAAGAAATATGTACAATTCCTGAAACATACACAGTATAACCAATTCATACACAGTTATAGCTAAATTACACAAGGTAGGAAATTGCTTATCTATTACAGGTTTCCACCAACCAACTGGCTATGGGTGTTCGTCCTTCCATCCGACCATAGGCTCAGAGGCATTCATTATTAACACTCTGGCCACCCCTGTGCCAAGCCATGATATCACCAGGGAGTTCTCACATTTCTCAGGAGCTATGTCTCTGTCCCATCTTCTGCTCGGGTCCTATTCTCTGCATCTCAGAGCTTTCTCTTTTGGTTATGGCCTCTGTGAGGTTTCTCAGATGCTCTTCCACATCAAGCTCATAGCGTTCCATTCGTGATTCTGTTGGAGTATCTCTCTGATGATCTTACGCTCTCCCGTCCCGTGTCTCTTCTCCCTTGTATATCCCCCTTACCCTGGAAGGTTTTTTCCGACCTATCCTATTCCTTTTGTCAGAAGGAAGCTCAGGTCTGCAGGTCACTGCGGTACTTCGGGCTGATAGCCCATGTTTCCATTCATGGGGGTGGTTGATAATTCAACCACTGGTCTTTTCTTCATTAACTGATTTCTCTCCTTGGGATCTGAAGGAGGTTGTCATCCTCATCAAGGGAAATTTGGGGTTATTTGTCATAATGAACCCTCTCTTATGGTTTTCAAATTCTTCCTATATTGATATCATGGCCAGTACTTTCAAGGCTTCACCGCCACAGTCAGTTATTTGGCAACTCAGTGAATAATACATTTACATTGTCCTCATGCCTTAGCATGGTAATTCCTATTTTATGATTAATTACAAATTGGGGGAAACAGGGTGTTACAGTGCGAGTCACAAGTCTTAGGGAATATTTTCATAATATTTCCAGAAAATTCTAATGCTATGGGTATGTTTTTATCCTAGGTTCCCAAGGGCAGGGAATAGGTCACCAAGTGGCTTAAAGATACTTTTCAAGGTGACAAGTTTCAAGTGGAATACATGCACTATATATTGTTGGCTTCAATGTATTATGGGGATGGTTGTATTATTATTATGATGACTATTCATGTGTAAATATCTCATGAGAGTAAGAGGGTCAGACTATATGGAAAACCAAATTATTACCTTATTTTCCCAAAGAAGCTTGTAGGGAGTTGTGGGGTTGTAACCAAAATTCTACTATTGAGGATTCGATTTGGAAGATCATGAGAAGTCTCTGTGGGTGAGAGATTGGATATTGTGGAGTGGTTGCTAGACTCATGAGCATATTCTCCAAGTGAGAGTATTGTTCAGAGTTGTTTCCTGGTGTGCTAAGGAATAGTCATTGGGCTCAGAGACTTCATGTCCAACCTGTTGCTTGTAACCCTGGGAAGGGAAGTGGGGCTGCCAAAGGAATGGAGAGAAGAGAAGGGGCACACTTCCTTGGGTGTGATAGATACGTGGTGAATGAGGGATTGTGGGATATTTGTAGCAGTGGGCACTTAGGACTAAGAAATTCTATTGGGAGTCAGACCTTAGTGTGTCCATAGAAGCCTTTTATCCTGGTGGAGTCGATCCCCATATTGAGGGTGACCTGTTGCTGAAAGATTATAAGAAACAACGTCTATGGATGGGAGGAACATCTGATTAAAGGTCACAGTTGGTGAATTTATAAAAGATAAGTGTTCTTATGTACTTGTCTTGTTTACCGTGTCCTTTTTTATCTATGTTTGTCATCGGTTAATCCTTGTATTTTGTTGCATATAAGTTTTTTCTCTTATTCTGTTTAATGATGTTTTCACCTGTAAGTATGATGTTGGTATCATGTAATTGTAGTTGTGCATAAGTATGTCACTTTATGATAGGCTAACCTACTATGATACTATCATAAATTTGGTTATGATTATTCATGAGAGGATTGGGTGGTTGGGTGCATAGGGTTGTAGACTGTGTCCATTAAGAGGTTGGAATTTGTGTGTGTGGATAGAAAATTATATTATGCACACAATGAAATATGAGTTGGCACCTGACACCTAGATGGTTGTGCATGGGGTTGTGCCGTGTGATCTGAATGTTAGTGTGCTTAATTGACACACGCAGTTTTGAGTTATTTTCGCTGCTTAATTTGTATTGAAAACAAAATGTTTTTTGTTGTTGTTATAAGTCATGTAGCATGAGTCGAGTTTAGGTTGAGTGCATTACTTCCATTGATACTGTGCGAACTTGTGTTAGAGTGGAATATGCGAAGTAAAGCTTCTGTGTAACATTTCTCAAAAGTATATCGGGGTTGTTACAATTTGGTTGGATGAGAGCTACAAAAGTTGAGGTTGTGTGCACATTCTCAAGAATGTGCACACGTTCCTGCGAAGCACGTGTTCAAGAATGTGCACACATTCTTAAAAAAAATTGAAATCAAAATAACATGCATGCATTATTAGGAAAAGGAACACACGTGCATTTTTGTTAACATTAAATATCTCTCCATCCCCCATATCTCTCCCCCCTCCCCCCCCCATATCTTTCTTTCTCTTCCCCCTTTCTCTCCCTTAATCTATCTTCCTGTCTCTCTCCAATCTCTCTCTCCCTCTCTCTCCTTTTCCCTCTCTCTCTCTACCCATATTCCCCTCTCTTATTGTCTCCTTCTTCCCTCTCTTTCTACCCCATAGTTCCCCCCTCTCTCTCTACCCCACACTCTCTCTATGTCTTATCTCCACCTTTTTCGCTCCCTCCCTCCCCCTATTCTCTCTCTCTCTCTCTCTCTCTCTCTCTCTCTCTCTCCCCTAAATTTACAACTCTCTCTCTCTACATATTTTTCTCTCTCTATACCCCCTCTCTCTCTCTTTCATTCTCTCTCTATATCTCTCTATCCCTCTCTACCACTCACTCTCTCTCTCATATTGTCTCCCCTTCTCTCTGTCTACCTCTCTCTCCTCACTCTTCCACTCTTTCCCCCTTATCTCTCCCTCGTCCCTCTCTCTCCCCCCTCCCATTATATATCTTTCTATATCTCTTTATCTCCCCCCTCTCCCTCTTCCCCTTTCTCTCTCCCCCCTTATGTACCCCAATTTCTCTCTCCCCCTCTCTCTCCCACCTCTGTCTCTCTCTGACTCTCACTATGACTCTGACTCTCTCTCTTTACCCCTCTATCATTGTCTCCCTCTCTCCCTCTTTCACTCTCCCTATATACCCCACTCTTCCTACCCTCTCTCTCGCCCTCCATATCTCTCTCATTCTATAGGCCCTCTCACTCTCCATTCGTCCCTCCCTCATTCCCACCCCATCTATCTATATATATATATCACACACACACACACCCCCTCTTTCTTCCCCTTTCTCACTCTCTCTCTCCCTCCCTCTCCCCGCCCCCCCCTATGTCCCCACTCTCACCCATATCCCTCTCTCTCCCTTTCTCTAACTCCCTCCTTCCCTCCCTTCCTCTCTTCCCCTTTGTCAATCTCTCTCTCAAGAGAGAGGGAGATGGAGTACATGAGAGAGAGAGAGGGAGGGAGAGAGAGTGGGGGAAATAGGGAGCGGTTGGATAGGCGAGGGGGAGACAGGAAGGGTATATAGGGATATGGAGAGAGAGAGAGAGAGAGAGAGAGAGAGAGAGAGAGAGATTCAGGGAGAAAGAGAGATAGATCTTCCCCTCTTCCCCCCTCTCCATATTCCCCTTTCTCACTCTATCCCTCCTTCCCTCTCTCGCTCTCTCTCCAATCTCACCCCTCTCCATCTCTTTCCCTTTCTCTACATCCCTCCCTCACTCTCTCTCTCTCTCAAGAGAGGGGGAGATGGAGCACAAGAGAGGGAGCAAGGGAGGGAGAGATAGGGGGGAAAGAGATAGGGGGTGAGTAGGGGAGATTGGGAGAAGGGGGATAGATAGGGTTATGGAGAGAGATTGAGAGATATGGAAACATGGAGAGAGTGAGAGAGGGATAAATGGTTATGAGGGAGAGAGAGAGCTTGTAAGGGAAGGAGGGCGAGAGAAAGAGGGGGAGGAAGGTGGAGAGATAGTGAAAGAGAGAGACAAGGGAGAGAGAGAGAGGGGGGGGTGGAAGGATGGAGATAGGGCTATAGGGAAAGAGAGAGAGAAAGAGAGAAAAGGGAGGTAGAGAGAGCGATATAGATTTAGAGAGTGAGAGGGAACTGAGACAAAGAGGAAGAGAGAAATAGGGGTATAAAAGGAGGAATGGAGGGAGAGGTAGTGGGAGTGGGGGGGAAACGAGAGCATGAGAGATAGAGAGAGGAGATACAAGAGAGAGTGAAACGAGAGAGAATTATATGGAGGGAGAGAGAGGGGGAGAGGGAGGGGATAGAGGGAGAGGGAGAGAATGGGAGAGAGTGAATGAAATAGACCTAGAAGGGTAGAGAGTGAGAGAGGAACAAAGATAAAGAGAGAGAGTGGTAGATAATGATAGAGTGAGGGAAGGATAGAATGAGAGAAAGGGAGAGGGTGAAGAGGGAGAGAGAGAGAGGGGTACAAAGAGGGAGGTAAAGAGAAAGAAATAGGTGAAGAGTGAGATGGAGAGAGAGAAGGGTTGGGTATAGATAGAGGTGGTGATAATAGGGGATAGAGAGAGGGAAA
>ML777855.1:513268-533746 GCA_009831015.1 Picea engelmannii | reverse complement strand
GAGGGAGGGAGGGAGGGAGAGACATAGGTAAAAAGAGAAGGGGGGGAGAGTGGGGGAGAGATAGAAGGAAGGAGGGATAGAGAAACAAAGGGGGAAGAGAGAGATACACATGTTTGTTGAGTCGGTTTCCTAGGATTTAGGTTTGGGATGAAAAACCTAATGGTTTGGTCTGTGAATACATGAAAACCTCCATTTTTATCAATATCTCTTTATATCTTTGTTTTTTACGTCATTTTTTTATAGGATACACAAATCTATTGTTGATGAAACTACATACACATATAGAGTCGGTTATGCACATTTGATATATATATATATATATATATATATATATATATATATATATATTTTACTAATTTTAATCTGTTTTTGTCTTGACATATATGAAAATCCTAAAATCCATACCTCTTTTATTTCTGATATAACTTTTTATTGGCTTAACCATTTCTAAAATGAGTTATATCTCACACTAGAAGAGGTTGATATCTACGATCTAAAATAAATAAAATTATTTTGATCATGTTAAGGCCCTCTAGCTTGAACAAAAGATGTTGTAATTTCAAGGATATATTGACTTTCATAATATATATATATATATATATATATATATATATATATAATATTGTAAATTTCCAAAAAATACACCACACTAGAGTAATGGGTTCTCTACAATTACACAAGTTTTTGGAAATAAATTAAATTGCTAAGGTACTCAACACCTGCATGAAAAGAGACATACAACTTATATTTTGCTCGAAAAATAATACACAAATGTTCGAAAAAATCGGATTTCACATATTTATTTAAAATATCTATGAAAAAAGGTTGTATATTCACAAGGCTAATTCAATTTCCTAAGTTTCCTATTTTTACAACATACTCAAATTCATTGTAAAAGTACATTGAATAATCCCTACAAGTTAACAAATTGATGTTTTCCATTTTTGCATTGCTACTAACTTGTCATGGAAGACCATCATTAGCTTGGAATCACCCTATAAAAAACTTATCCAAGTAATTTCGGAATATTCTTTTCATCGGGAAAATAAAGATAACTAGTTCATTTGTTAATCCAAATGGCAACACTATAAACTTATAGTGCATAAAGACAACTGGTTCATTTGATAATCCAAATGGCATCACTACAAACTCATAGTGCCCATACCTAGATTTCAAATTGTCTTACCAATATCTTCATCTCTGATTCTCACATGATGGTATCCTAATATCATGTCTCTCTTGGAAAACACTTTTTCTCCTTTTAGCTAATCAAAGAGATCATCAATTCTAGGAAGAGTGTAGTTGATCTTCATTGTAGCTTTATTTAGTTATCTATAGTCAATTCAGAACCTCAAGGTTCCATGGTTATTCTTCACAAAGATAATTGGTGCTATCCAAGGTGAGACACTTGGAAGTATGTATTGTTTATTCAACAATTCTTCTAGCTAAGTTTGCAATTATTTCAACTTATGGGTGCTCATCTTATAAGACCTCAAGGTGCCATGGTTATTCTTCACAAAGATAATTAGTTCTCTCCAAGGTGAGACACTTGGGAGTATGTATCCTTTATTCAACAAATATTTCAGCTATGTTTGCAATTATTTCAACTTATGGGTGCTCATCTTATAAGGAGTTCTAGATACTAGAGAAACTTCATGCATGAAATCAATAGAGAATTTTATGTCTTTCTTAGCTAGAAAATCTCCCCAAATACATACTCAAATTCTTGGAGAACAAAAAAATCATTTAGATTTGAACTCTTATTCTTAGTTTCTTTTTCATGATGAGTTGTAAATAATTGATATCCTTTTCTAAAATATCTCTTCAGTTGTAAAAATGAAATTTCTTTTCCTTTCACCAAACTTTATTTTCCATCTTCATCAAAACACATTAATATATTATTATGAAAATATAAAATATCATTATGCTTGTCCAACCAAATATCCATTCTAATTAAAATATCATAAGAATAAAAAAAAATCTTTATTAACTTCATTCAAATCTATTAGATAGCTTCTTAAAACCTCATTAATCCTTCTACAAACATGATATTTCAAGATTACTCTACCTCATTGATCCTTTTACAAACATGATATTTCAGAATTACTCTTTTTCAAATGAAATATATCGACTAATTTAAGATCGATCTGATTAGGGCTTCCTCTGGAATCAATTCAAATTTATATGTAATAATTTTTAAATATCATAAATCTATTATTTAGTAAAACTGTTGTTATAATATAAATATTTTTTTTAAATTTAAATTTTGTAAAAATTTTATTACTAAAATATAATATTATATGTGTAAAAGTTGTGATAATAATCATTAAATTTTATATTATTATTATTATTAAATTTTATATGTAATTGTTGGAATTGGAATTTTATCCATATGTTATATTATGAAAAAAATATTTTCATATTAATATGGTATGTGAAAGTTGTGATAACAACAATTAAAAATCTTTTTATTATTATTATTTTTAAACCATATGTGCAACTCCATATGTTCTAAAACTTGTGATAACAACAATTAAAAGTCTTATTATTATTATTATTTTTAAACCATATGTGCAACTCCATATGTTCTAAAACCTCTTGCCATTTGGTAATAATTTCCTGTCTTTGTGATGCGTTATTAATTATTTTAAACTTTGTCTGTGTGATGTGTTATTAATAATTTTTAACATTGTCGTCTGCAAAACTAACGGAAAAGATATTGTGCGAATAAAGTATGTGAAAAAATGATAAATAGTTTTATCCGATTAAGAAATTTTATATGATTACAACATATTATAAAGTTTTAGCTAAATCAAATGCTGAAAAGTATGTAAAATATCATAACTAACACAATTCCTTGTTTGACGATACCACTGTTCTTGTCTAGAAGGTAGGAAAGGTCCTGCCCTGAATATGGGTGTTTTCTGAAAGTCTAGAAGGTAGGAAAGGTCGTGCCCTGAATACCAACGGACATATGGGTGGTTTCTGACAGTCTAGAACGTAAGAATTTGGAAAGGTCATCGCGCGTTTTGGCGCTAAAATTATTCCAACCAAACAAAATAAGCGTTTCCGATAGTGCTCTGTAAAAGCATCCACGATGATGGGGCCAACGGATCGAGTGTTTCTCTCCTGTTCTCAAAAGGCATCCAGCACATTAAAAATTTGCATAAACTAACGTCATGTAGATGACGTTAGCGACTTTCTAGACCTTCTACTCATACAGGAAATTTCAATTTTGCATCTTGACACCGACAACTTTGATTTTAGTTTGGTATCTTTAATGTCCAAACCTTTTACATGTGACTTCATGTACGAGCATTCGCGTGTGGACGAAGGCATTAACTTAAATGGAGAAGATATGAAATCAACAACGAACTACACGCCAGCAACACTAGGCGGAGACGAATCAAGATGTTGACACTAGGTTTTCTTTAATCTGATTTGGGTTGTTAGATTCCCACCTAGAAAATCAATATCTACAATGTCAATCATTGACTTTGTCACTTAGCCATCCAATGATATTTAAGTCTATATTTACAATGTGAATGTGAATCATTGACTGTTTAGTGAGTCATCCATTGATATTTAAGTCAATATCTACAAAGTCAATCAATTATTGAGCCATCCAATTATATTTGAACCCATAATCAAATTAACCTCAACAAAGTGAAATAAGTGACTTTGTGACTGACCTCTCCAATGACACTAAGCCATTTAATGATACTTGGATCTACAATCAAATTAAGCTCTACAAAAAAAAAATGAACACTTTGTCACACCCCTCCAATAACACTTATGCACACGAGAATTTATAAAGGGAACTCTATAAATGGGAGGACCACGAAGGATATTGGGTTGGCTTAATGAGAACGAGTACACGAGTGTCTTTAGTGCTTTGTTCATAAATATATTATATTATTCTCTATTACATTTTGCCATTTATTTATAGTGTTTGTTATTGAAGCTTTCTTACATAGTCATTCAAGTTTGTAAAATACTCTCGTTTGAATTTAAGAAAATAGTCTCTTTATTTATATAAATAATATATATTTATATAGTAGTTATATAATGTCTTTCAAACAATAGAGTTCTATTTATTTAATATGGTGTCTAGTTATAATTTAATTTTAAAATTATATTGTTACTTTAGTAGAGAGATTTTAGAGTTGCCAAGCATACAATTTATCATGTGTGTTAGACTACAATTTCAAAAATGATACGTAGAGATGGAAGAGTGATCGCTCACAAACAATTGCAAGAACTGAGACGACAAATAGATGAACATGAGATCAAGAAAAACAAAGAGGAAAAATAGAGTCCTAATCTAGAACCCATAGAACACAAGCAAAGCATGCATGAGAATTATCTTGAGACTCAATGATCAAATTCATCCAAAATAAAGAAAACACAAGAGTGGAAGTCCCCTTATGTAATAGCACAAGGAAGATGAAATCTCTAATGGATTTACTAGGCGAGTTGGAGCTCTACTTTGAGTATGAAATGATTGAATATCTTCAAAGGACTAATATTGTTGTAATATATTGAAAGTATATGTTGCACTATAGTGAGATTTTATCTAGTGATGGTGAGTCTCTAAGGGTTAAGTGAAAATTATAACTGTAGTTTGACAAATGTAGAATCTTAGACATAAAGAGAAAAGTGCATATAAGACAAATTTACTCGACATCAATGCACATTGGATACCAAGATGCGTAGGATTAACAAGTTTCAATATATGTGGATGGTCTAAAATTTCACACATAAATCTTAGGTTCACATTAAACATCGAGGAGAATCTAATATTCAACACATGTCGAAGAAGATTTAGAAAGAAAAAAATGTTGAAGAGGGATGGAATGAGCATGAGGTAAAGATTGTCGAGAGTTCGGAAGGGATAAAGGAAGGAATGCATGCATAACTGTATTTCATTACACCTAAAATGTATAGATACTTTGAATGTCCATGTTGGGCATAAAATTACAAATTATTCAACCTTTATAAAAATGTATATTGATTTATAAATTGGTTAATGGTTAATTCAATTATGGTAGATTTTGTACATATATCAATATCCATATTAGCATACATCACAATGTTATGTTATCTGTAGTATATGTTTGGAATTTAATGTTCCATATATATTTTTAATTTGAAGATATATTTGATTAAAGGAAGCATATGTGTAGAATAATCATCTTATAATAATAATAATAATAATAAAATGCACTCTAAAAAAAATGAAAAAAGGAAACTCAAAAACATGCTCAATGTATTTTCCATGACTAAATGGTTAAAATACATTATAGGGTCTCTATTGTCTAAACAAGAGTGTTTAGTAGTAGCAAGAGTGTTTAGTGTTTAGCGATAGAAATTTCAACAACATAACAATAAGCTAAAAATCACACTCTATCTTCCTCGAACTCTAGAACTTAATAAATAAGCATAACAAAATCATAGACCATTTATACTTTTCCAATTTTCCATGCTAGAAACCACCAACAAATAATTGGATAGCTATTATTTCTTAGCATTCATTTCCTACTAATGATGTGTTTTTATTTCCTACTACTAATTAGCTTTATTCTCACTTATTGCTCAATGTTTATTCTCTATTGCTCAACAATCACTACCTAATCGACTATAGGATTGAAAGGTGTATGAAACACCTATCCCAACATTCTCCCACTCATTATATTGCATCAAACTATGAGTTAACTCATGGGGCCATAAGGTCCATAGACTCACAACACCACTTTAATTTACATGTTTTCACTAGTTTCGTCGATGCATTTCCAACAATCTCCAAGTCATCAAATTTCTCTAGTATCACCTTTCCCTCATCTACCATGTCTCCAAGGAAATACTATTAGATATTTGTATGATTTGTCTTCACATGAAAGTTTGGGTTCTTAGGCAAACAAATGATAGTAGTACTATCATATTGAATTGTAATAGATCTATGACTTAGCCCTACTTTTGAACACTTGAACACAATTTCATAAGACAAACGACCTCCTTAGTGGCATGAGTAGCTTCCATACACTATGCCTCTTCAATGGAAAAAGATACCATGTCTTGTTTCTTGCTCATCTGACTTACTTCTATACCAAACAATAAAAACATCTATCCACTTGTACATCTCCATCTATCTACATTCCCGACCCAATCAAAATTCACATAACCCTATATATACACTAGGTGTGGGTCCCCTGAAACATCACCATGATAGAAAATGAAATATTTAGAAGTACCCTCACAAATAGTTGAAGACCCTATTCATTGCAACATAATGTTCATGTGGAGGATTAGCCATGAGTCAACTCAAGACCCCCATTAATTAGGCAATGTTTATCCTAGTACATACTATAGCATACATCAAATTACCAACTACACTCGTATAAGGGACATAATCCATATTCTTAATCTATACCAATGTTGTAGGACCCTACTCAATTGATATATTAGTTCCCATAGAAATCAGAACACACAATGGTCCACACTTTGTGATGTAAGAACATTGTAGCACAAAGTTTACATACTTTTTCTAGCTCAACCAAAGATTTCTAATTTATATATCTCTCCTAATATCAATTCTTAAGATATATTTTTCAACCTCTATGTCATTAATACCAAGTTGTGTTGAAAGAGATAACCTCAACTCATGAATCACATCCTTACTATTACCAGAGAATAACATATAATCTACATATAGAGTGGTAACAAGGAAATGACCACCATCATGTTTTTAATACTTATATTGATCTCATTTGGATCTCAGAAAGCTCAATTCAAACAAAAAAGAGTCAAACTTTTGGTGCCATATTTTTGGATACTATTTGAGACTGTATAAAGACTTTTTAAATTTGCAAACTAATGACTCTTTACCTTTTTCAACATAGTGTTTTAGTCATATAGTATAGATCTCATTCTCAAGTCACCATGTAGGAATATTTTTTTCACATCCATATATTATATCTCTACATAAAAATATACTACTACAAATAATAGGAACCAAATAGATGCTAACTTAGAAATTGGGGAAAGGATCTCACCAAACTCTATACCCTCAACCTAGGAATATCCTTTTGAAACAAACTTTGCCTTATGTTTTCCAACATCGTTATCTAAGCCAATATTTTTTTTGAACACCCTTTTACATCGAATGGATTTCCATGGTACCAAGTCCCATGTATCATTCTTTCAAAGTGAAACCATTTCCTCATCCATGGACAATCTCCAGGGCTCCTTATATTCCATCTTTATTGCCTCTTTCATAGTTGTAGGCTCATTGGTGGTTTCAAATAAATAGGATCTTTGTCGACTGGACCTCCTTAAAGTTTAAGGTGTAATTTCTTCTTCCTCTTTTTCTCTGAACCCTCCTCCTCATTAGGCCCATCAATAACTTTGTGTTCATTTTCTAGTTCAACTTTCTTGGTCTTGGATGGTAGTTGAACCACTTGATTTTTCCCATCCTCTTCTAATTGAAACATTGTGGGATAAGGCTTAACATTTTTGAAAAAAAACATTGCTACTATAAAAAAAAATCCATCCACATGATCTTAAATCCCGTACCCTTTCACACTAATTCCATGATATTCGATGAAGATATAGTTCATAGCCTCATCTTCCAAGTTTGCAACTTTGGATACTTCTCCTTAGGAACATGAGCATATTCCTTACAAAAAAAAAAAATAAGATACTAAATTGACAACTTCTTTCCCATCCATACATTCATAGGGGCCTTATTCATGAGAGTTGACATGGGAGACCTATAAATGAAGTAACATGTAGTATAAGTTGCTTATGTCCAAAACTTATTCTCTAAGCCGATTCAACTAAGCATACTTCTAGCTCTATCCATTAATGTTCCATTAATTCATTCTACAATTCCATTCTATTGAGGGATATATGGAGTTATCATATGTATTTTATTGTCATTCTCCTTAAAGAACTTATCAAATTTTGCAAGCTATTAATAGTCTTCAACACCTTAATCTTCCTACCAATGTGGTTTTCCAAGAGACTTTTGAACTCGTTAAGCCGACTAAAAATCTCATATTTAATTCTAAGAAAATATACTCATGTCCTTCTAGAATAATAATTAATTGTTGACACATAATAAAAATCCTTACAAACCAAAGGAACTTTTTAACTAAACCAAATATGTTAGAATGATTTAAGTCCAACAACCCAAAAAATTTGTGAGAAATCTAATAAAATTCAACATGGATATATTTTCCATATATGCAATGTTTGCAAAATCAAATTCAAATGAACAATCATTCAATCCCTCAATAATGTTTTTGTTTTCAAGGCCTATAAACCCTCCTCACCTATATGGCCCAATCTTTAATGTCATAGCAATGTATTCTTTCCAAGTAAATTTCTTTCTAAATAAATATCCTATTTGGGTACCCATAAAGCATGACCATTAGAAGTAGATATAAGTTGTTATTATGAATGTGTAGATCCTACATATATCTCCACTATAGAGATCAAAGAACTATTAGACAGAATTATGCACGTATAAATATAGAACATAATCCTCACACAAACAACCTTAGCAAGTGTTATATATCTTTAGACCATATTATACCCTTTGTAAGAGAAAAAAACATGCAAACCCACATCCTTAAACTTAGATATTGATAATAGGTTCCATGTCAAACCTAGAATGTGAAAAATTCCACTAATCCCCTTGAATATACCATCAAGGAATCTGATCAAGGCTCTAACATGTCCAACTATGTTGAGAGGAGAGTCATCATAAAGGTATACCATCCCACCATCATGTTTTTCATATGCTCAAAGATAGTGCCCATTAAAATTCATATGGAAGGAAGCTTCACAGCCTATCAACCACACACTTTGGATTACATGGGTTGCCAAATTTACAACAAAGACATCTCCACCATCCTTTTCAGAAGATTTTTCAAGCTCATCATCATACTATTTTTTTTTTCTTATTCTTCTTTTTCTCTTCTCGATGCTCATAGTCTCTTCTGAAATGTCTATTAACCTTTCCATAATTTCAAAAAATTTCCCTGGACTTTCTAGGAGACTTATGTCTCACATGAGATTTTGATATGAAATTTTCTCTCCCTTTTCCTTTCTCCTTCGGTATTCCTTGAATATAGAAGGACTCATTGATTGATTTAGAATATCTCTTCCTGGCCTCTTCAAAGAGTAAATCAACCACAATCACATCAAGAACCAATGTATTTGTAGTTCTTTCAATGGCCATTACTAGATTGTCCCATGATCTAGAAAAGACACAAAAGGACCATAAAATTATCCTCCTCATCCATATTCGCTCTAGTTGATCTCAACTGGGTCATAAAAATATTAAATGCATTTAGGTAGTTGGCTACATAATCACCATCACCCATTCTCAAGGAAAGCAATTTTTTTCATAGAAAATTTTATTATTCAAGGATTTTTCCTAATACAAATCCCCCAACTTCTTCCAAAAAATAGCTACTGTTTTTTATTCAAAAATATTCAATGATACCAAATTAGTGAAACAAATCTCGATAAGGCTTCTCATCTTTCTCTCTGACATGGTTCACTCTTCATCTTTTTACTAATGGGTTTGGTTCTATTTACTACAACCCATAGATATCGATCTATGAGTAGATCCTCTATATTGAGTTTCCATAGCTCAAAGTTAGTGCCATTAAACTTCATTTCTAATCTAGACATGCTCGTCATTTCCCTACAACAAGATTTCCTTCTTCACAAACTCCCACTCAAACCAAGATTAGATAAAATAAATTTGTCCCTAACACCTTGGAGTCAAGGTGATCAATTTGTTCTACCAAATAGAAAGAAACATAGGTGTGGAATACACTTCCTAGAGTAAGAAAATACATACATTAATTAAACACAGTTACATTAATAAACAACACAAAAAAATACAACCATTAGTGAAAATGCACCACACTCTAAAGCATGTCCAATGTATTATTCAACAACTAAATGGTTACAACCTTCATGCTCTCAATAAGAGTGATCAATAACAGTATAAGGGTTTCCAAAAAAATTGACAGCATAACAATAAAATAAAACTTAGACTCTATTACATCCTCCAACCCTAGTGCTCAATAAATAAGCATAACAAAACCCTAAACCATCTTATGCTTTTCTAATTCTACCTATTTTAAACCACTAACATTTAATTGAGTGAATGTTATTCCTTAGCATTCATTGTCTCCTAGTGATATGCATTTTCACTACTCAACATTTATTCCTTGATTGTTCAACATTCCCTTCTATTTCTCATAAACCATTACCTTCTCACACACATGTCTTGACACTTAAGAGTGACACCCAAATCTAACGATTAGAAGGATTAGAAGGTTATGTACCATTACAATGAAAATACTCTAGATTTGACGTTCTTTTGTGAATGTAAACTGCGAAATTTGGTTACCATTGTACTCTATACATAATAGTTTTGAAAACATAATATATAAATGGTTTGTGGTTGTATTCAAATATTTTTCCATGTACTTCCCTGTAAATGGAGTAAATTTTTACAATAATAAATTCATGATAGCTATTCCAAGTTCCATCCTATTGTTGTTGAATCTAGACTTTAAGGAATAATGTCATGCAAAGTTGAGAGCTATGATAACAAGTGAGATAGCCACGTAGTGCTTTATATGAAGTCGTTGAGACTAGCCACCACGTATGAAGTAGTTAATTATGTCATAAATAAAGTCGTTAATTACATCATAAAATGGTCCGAAATGTTATAAAGTTAGTCACCATTGCCATTGTGTTTTGGTTTGAATGTAGATATATAACTCATAGGCTAATCTAGGCAATTATATAAACTATTACACAATATTTACTAAATAATTAGCATATGAAAAGATATTTACAAATTAATTATTAATAATAATTATTAAAAAAAAATCATATATCTATATGAAAAAGATATTTACACATTAATTATTAAGAACCATTATTATCAAAACCATATACCATTCTTAATAATGTTTAAATATAGAAATTTTAATTTTAATAACTAATCTGTCTACACAATATCTATTAATACACTATCATATAATAAACTATGAACCATGTCTCTATTACCATGCCTTATATAAAAAGATTGAATTATAAACAATGGGAATCTGAATGTAAAGATACGTAAAATATTATAACGGTGACAAAAATCTCTCAACTCAAAACAAAGAAGATATTTGGAACACAACCTCAACTTCTAATCAATTTCATCAAAGTAAATATTGCATTGAAAGAAAGATTGCATATTTTTCCAACTCAAGTTGAAAGAAAGATTCCATTATTTTCAGACTCAAGATTTAAATGCTAGAGAACATAGACCTAACTATAATATTACAAAACCAGTGCGTGAATGTATTAATTATGGATGTGAAAAATTGATAAATAGTTTTATGTGATTAAGAGATTTTATATGATTACAAGATATTGCCAGCTTATAAAGTTTTAGCTAAATCAAATGCTGAAAAGTATGTAAAATATCACAAGTAACACAATTCCTTGTTTGACGATAACGCTGTTCTTGTCTCTTGAGATTTTTCTGTTTTTGTTTCGTTATAGCATAATATAACTATAATATGATTTAAAGAAAAAAATGAAGATAAAATTTTCACATAACCAATTCGCACTCTATGGATGGGCATTAAAACCTAAACATATATAAAGTGCTCAAAACACATAGCATCACCAAATTTGCATTTTACAATCTCAAAATCAGCGATAAGGGACTTTTTTCGCTCAGCGATTTAACTGATAAAGTGTACAGAAGTGTGACCTCTTAAAAGGAAACACATATTCTTAACCATTAAACTCATATATAAAACGCTCAAAAAACAATACATCACCAAATTTAGGTTTTACAATCAATAGTGAACCTCAAAATCCCAGCCTAGATTGCCCACACTTCGATTTAGAAACTACAAGCAAATGCTTATAACCCTGGAAAAATCACGTACTATTTGGACGAGGAGGGGCAGTTATTATATGTATCCGAAGAAAAACGCGTTTTAAAATGGTTCCTTCCTGGAAGTATCACTTGTGTTTCTCTCTGTACACATGGTATTCTTAACTGCAGATACACCAAAGTCTTCCCATACGAAAGAGGGTATCCATGGCGATTTCGTTTTGATAACTTTGACATCCAAGTCTTCTCTCATGGATGCTTCCTCACATATACCCAAGTTCATGTGGTTAGCTTTCATATATTGAATTCTGTCCAACAAAGCAACAAATTCCTCGAAACCGTCTTCAGTACTCTCTAATGCCGTGCGCTGGCGTTTGGCCTCATCTCTCTCTGTTGCATTTTCTGAGAAGTCCTGATGGCCAGAAGTAGATGATTGGAACTCCAGCAATCGTTTCTGTCCCTTGGAGGAGTCCATGGATCCAATATAGACAATTATTCGATTTCAATCAACCCCAGATGAAACCAGCACTGCTTATCCGTAGAATCGAGAATTAGGAAATTGTAGGGTTATCCGAATCGAGCAGAGGAGAAGTATGCGAGATTTGTTGCGGGGAGAATGGTAACTCGCTCTTCCTTCCTCGCGTTCTTCCTGTTGCTGCAGCAGCCAAAATCCAATAAACTTCACTGCCAGAGACAACACGTATAACATGGAAAACCCCAGTGAACAATCTACATATTTTCCATTTTAAAGAACGACCGTTGTGTACTGAAGAAGTTTTATAGAGAGTCTAGAAAGTAGGAAAGGTCATGCCCTGATTACCAACGCGCATATGGGTGCTTTCTGAGAGTCTAGAAAGTAGGAAAGGTCATGAATTATATGGGTGTTTTCTGAAAGTCTAGAAGGTAGGAAAGGTCGTGCCCTGAATACCAACGGACATATGGGTGGTTTCTGACAGTCTAGAAGGTAAGAATTTGGAAAGGTCATCGCGCGTTTTGGCGCTAAAATTATTCCAACCAAACAAAATAAGCGTTTCCGATAGTGCTCTGTAAAAGCATCCACGATGATGGGGCCAACGGATCGAATGTTTCTCTCGTGTTCTCATAAGGCATCCAGCACATGGAAAATTTGCATAAACTGACGTCATGTAGATAACGTAAGCATGATTAGCTCCGCTGCTAGACTTTCTGGACAATCTACGCATATAGGAAATTTCAATTTTGCATCTTGACATCGAAAACTTTGATTTTAATTTGATATCTTTAAAGTCCAAACCTTTTACATGTGACTTCATGTACGAACATTCCGGTGTGGACGAAGGCATTAACTTACATGGAGTATATATGAAGTCAACAACGAAGTACACGACAGCGACAGTAGGCGGAGATGAATCAAGATATTGACACTAGGTTTTCTTTTATCTGATTTGGGTTGTTAGATTCCCACCTAGAAAATCAATATCTACAATGTGAATCATTGATTGTTTAGTGAGTCATCCATTGATATTTAAGTCAATATCTACAAAGTCAATCAATTACTGAGCCATCCAATGATATTTGAATCTATAATCAAATTAACCTCAACAAAGTCAAATAATTGACTTTGTGATTGACCTCTCCAATGACACTAAGCCATTTAATGATACTTGGATCTACAATCAAATTAAGCTCTACAAAATAAATGAACACTTTATCACTAACCCCTCCAATAACACTTATGCACACGAGACTCTACAATCAAATTGAGCTAAAATTGAGCTTATGCACACAGAAGAAGGTCCATACAGAAAATAGATAGACTTATGGACATAAGATGGTTTGGGGTCAAAGAATATGTGTTTCCTCTTAAGAGGTTACAAGTTCAAATCCAGAGGGGGGTAGGGTATGTATACCTCCGTAGACTTTACCAGTCAAATCGTTGGGTGGAGGGGGGTCCCTTGTCCCACAAACAAGAGGGTCTCATACACCAATTTGGTGTGGTGGCTTGGTCGTGACCTTAAAAATAGTTTATTATTATTATTATTAATATAAGGGAGGTAAAGGGAGGAGATTCTCATGGGAATAGGAAATACAGTGGGTTAATACGTCAAAACATCAGAAGCCACAAAGCAGAGGAAATACACTTCATATGCTTGAATCTGTGTCTACATGAATATTTCTAAGGCTCTACCGGGAGCAGTAACGTTGGAATACTAGGATGAAGACTGACAACAAACACTGGACTATGAACACATCCCTTTCCGCTACAGAAAATGTCATGAACATGGCCACCTCTTCAGAGACTGCCCTATGAACAAGCAAGCAACCAAAGTAAGTGATACTACACAGAAAGATGGCTCCAACACGGTCACAGTCAAAAAGAAAAACCCTCCAAGAAAGAAGATCCCAGACTCCAGACCGAAGATCTCGACCAAAAAATCCTATGAGATTCTGAACCAGCTACCGGAAGATGAAGAAATCCAAGATCCGCAATAGGCCAAAGGTAAGAACCAAAACCCTTCACCCCCTGCCCAAATCATGAAATCTATCCAGATGAGAGGGGAGATGCAGATGGAGACATCCCAATGCAGCTGGATGATAGAGATCTAGCAGGCATCGACCTAGAAAAGCTTGAGGAGGCCCTCAATCAAAAGGATCTGCAGACCCTTCCTGAAGAACAACTTCGCAAGGTACACAAGGTTTTTCTTGACTCTTCAGCAGGATCCACAACATGCCTAGGCATAGCCACAGACTCAGGTTCAGGCTCAAAAAGAGTATTGTGTGAGAACAAAAGAAGGGGGCGGAAACCGACGCATCAACTCATCAAGGAGGCGAGCAACCTTATGATCAACTCAGGACAGATCCATAAGCTCTTGGAGGGATACCTCCACCCAACGCCACCCTCATAATGATGAAGATCATCACCTGGAACATTAGAGGACTCGATGGTCGATCTAAACAAAGGATCCTCTGAGACTGCATCAAAGCATAAAACCCATACATCCTAATGTTACAGGAAACAAAATGTGTTGGGGCAGAAGTTGAAACCATCTTCCAGCGTATTTGGAGAGGATGTGATTTTGTGCTAATAGACTCCACAGGAGCCTCAAGGGGTTTGGCCATCCTATGGAACCCGTGTAATATTACTTTAAGCAGATCTTTCTCAACTATAGGCACAATAACGACCCACTTCGAGGTCACAGGCTCTAATCAGGAGGGGACTATCACAAATGTATATGGACCCCAAAGTCAACAGGAAGAAGGCAAACTTTTGGAGCGGCTAGTCCTAATCAAAACTCTGTTGACAACGCATAACTGGATCTTAGGAGGCGATTTCAACATGATCCTATCACTGGAAGAAAAAAAAGGAGGAAGCAAGAGACTTGAACAAGACAACAGTAAGTTTAAAACCCTTATTGAACATTTAAATCTAGTAGACATTGAAAGTAGCAATGACACCTTCACCTGGTCCAACCATAGGTCAGGAAACCAACATATTGCTTGTCGTCTGGACCGCTTCCTTGTGGCTGAAGAATTAATGGAAGAAGCCCCTTACATGGAAAGTCTCATTCTCCCAAAAGCTGGGTCGGACCATTGGCCAATTGCCTTTAATCTAGAAACAGGGGAAACACCTAAATACAAACCCTTCCGATTCGAGAAATTCTGGCTCTCACACCCAGACTTCCATCAGCTTGCAAAGTCCTGGTGGGCACAGGCGGAAATAGACCATGGCACAAGCATGTGCAAATTTGAACAACGCCTCAAAAACTTCAAGCAATCGTTGAAGCACTGGAACAAGAACACCTTCGGAAACATACTCCAAAGCATTCAATACATAGAGAACAAACTAATGGAGATACAAAAAACTTTTATTTCGGGGACTCGAACTGTTGAACTAATGAAAGAGGAAGTGGAGCTCCAAGTGCAATTAGAAGAGAGAAAAAGGCAAGAGGAAATTTTGTGGAAATAAAAGTCCAGGGTACAATGGATCAAAGAGGGGGAAAATAACACAAAATTCTTCCACAAAGCAATGGTGCACCGCCAACACATTAACATAATTACTCATCTAGAGGATGACTAGGGTAATCCAATCAAAGAACACTCTCAAATAGAAGCAGAGTTGAACAACTACTACCGCGACCTCCTAACGGAAACCAGGGAGGATAGAAATGCAACCATCAAACAAGTAACCAGGAACATACCCTCTATGGTGACTCCTGAACAAAACACAACCCTCATGCGACCCATCACCCAAAAGGAAGTGGATCAAGCTGCAAAAGCTATTCCAATAGGAAAGGCCCCAGGCCCAGAAGGGTTCACCATAGATTTCTTCCATCACTGTTGGGACCTGGTAAGGGAAGAAGTATGGGAGGTAGTAGAGGAATCGTGAACATCAGGCCAAGTCCTTCCAGCCCTCAATGCTACCTTTCTCACCCTCATTCCAAAAGAGGAATGGGTCACTAATCGCAAATAGTTCAGACCCATCGCTCTCTGCAATGTAATTTACAAAATCATAACAAAGGTGGTGGCCAATCACCTCAAACCCATTCTGACCCTCGTCATTTCCAAGGAACAAGTTGGGTATGTAGAAGGAAGACAAATCATGGACAACGTCATTCTTGCTCATGAGGTCATCCACTCCCTCATATCAATGAAAACTCCAGGTATGTTAATCAAACTCGATCATTCAAAATCTTTTGATAAAGCAAGCTGGCAATACCTTCGGGTCGTCTTAGATTCTTTCAGATTTGATCAGCATTAGGTGAACTGGATCTTAAATATTACCTCCTCAGCCTTCTTCTCCATCCTAGTTAATGGGGTCCCGCTCCAGCCTTTCTCACCATCCAGAGGTATCAGACAAGGTGACCCCCTCTCTCCCTTCTTGTTTGTGCTCATGGCGGAAGGTCTGGGACACTATATCAAATCATCAGTCACAAAAGGATCTCTCAAAGGCTTGCCTCTGCACAATATCCAACCATCACCCTCACACAGTCAATTTGTTGATGACACCCTACTCATGAACTCCCCAATAGCTAGAGAGGCCAGCAAGCACAACTCCATCCTTTCATATTTCACAGAGGCGTCAGGCATGACTCTTAACCTAGACAAGTCTAAACTCTACTTTTTCAACACTCTGGTAGCAGTCTAGTTCCACATCTCCAGACTCCTGGGAATACCCAAGAGCTCCCTTCCATCCAACTACCTAGGCATTCCTCTAATGAGCACAACAGGAAGATCCATCACCTGGGACAACCTTCTTCTTTCCATCTCCAACAGGCTGAGCAACTGGACTTTCAGACCGCTCAACATCGTAGCTCGGTTGGTCCTGCTCAAATCGGTCCTACAAGCTCTACCTACCTATCTTTTTACTGCACTAGCAGCCCCCAAGCAGGTCATCAAAGCCATAAGGAATCTCCAGTGCAATTTCCTCTGGCATGGGCATCAACCTAACAAGAAATGGGCACTAGTAGGTTGGGACAAAATATGCACACCAAAAATCTTAGGAGGGTTGGGACTCCGAGATCCAGGGAAACTCAATCAAGTAATGGGAGCCAAAATTTGGTGGAGATGGTTAAAAACTCCAACATCTTTATGGGCACAAATCTGGACATAGAAGTATGCCCCCCTTACACTAGAAAATCAACTCATTAGACACAATGTCCGACTACAGGGATCCAATATTTGGAACACAGCTTGGCAAAACCGTGACCTGGTACAAAACCACGCTTTCTGGGAGGTCTGAAATGGAGAAAGTGCTATGTTCTGGCAGGAGTCGTGGAAACAACTCAAACCCCTAAGCAACCTGGAAGAGCTAAACCCCCTCAAACAGGCTCTAAACCAGGACACTCTTCTGTGGGTGAAAGACCTTTGGAAACCTGAGGAACAGAGATCGCAATGGCATCAATGGAAAACCTCTAGTCAGGACCTAGGGGTCCCAGAGAACTTAAATTTGCAAGCCTGGAAACACTATGCTAATCACCGAAAAATCCCCATTAGAGAAGGCCCAGATATCCTTAGATGGGGGCACTCCACAACTGGCAATTTCTCAATTAATGAAGCTTACTATCTTCAAGGCAACCACCAGAATCAGAATAAGGAAAACATTTGGAACAAGGTTTGGAACCCCGCACTTTGGCCTAAGGTTTCCACCTTCCTCTGGCTTGTTGCACACAACCGAGTCCTAACCTGGGACAACCTCAAGAAAAGAGACTTTATTGGACCCTCATTATGTGTCTTATGCTGCGAGCAAGAGGAAACCAAAGATCATATTTTCAACAGATGTCCCTTCAGCCAGAGGATTTGGGACCAAGGAGCTCAAATAATGCGTCGATCCAATCAAAATAAGAACAACATCTGTGACACAATTGAGAACTGGGACTCGATCACCTACAACAATCCCCTACTGATCCACATCTGGAAACTTCTCCCAGGATTTATTCTTTGGAAAATATGGAAAGAACGAAACAAAAGAATATTTCACTCCAAAGCCTCCATGCCAGACAGAACCTGGGAAAAAATAGTTTCACTGGTCAAGGAAACAGTTAGAAGTAAATCCTGGAAACCAGAGGACTTAAACTGAAACCCAAAGGAGCAATGCATTCTCCAAAGCTGGCAGCCTAACCTGATCAATCGACTAATGACAGAGACACCTAAACATCATCATAGAAGCCCAACCATCTGGACCCCTCCTCCAATAGATTTCATAAAGATAAACTTCGATGGGGCTTCCAAAGGAAATCCGGGACCAACGAGATATGGAGCTACACTCAGAAACTCCAATGGAGAGATCCTCTGTCTCGTAGCAGGTTTCCTGGGGGAAACAACAAATAATGCGGTAGAGATAACAAGCCTATTGCGGGGTCTCCAAGCAGCAACTGATAGATATTATCACAAGCTCATCTTGGAGGGGGACTCACAAATTGTCATCCAACTAATCACCAAGATCCTCCATTGTGGAAATCCACTAAAAATCTCACCCAGTTGGCGCCTCTCTGGGCTGCTAGATGACTTTGGAAGCCTCCTTAGAACCAACCTCAGCATCACACCCTCCCACATGAAAAGAGAAGCAAACAGGGTAGCAGACTACTTGGCAAATGAAGGAGCAACAATGGAGACATAACACTTCTGTTGGGAGGCCCACACCTCTGAAGACTCAGATATCCCAGATCGGTGTCAAACTTTAGCCAATGGGGATCTCCAATCCCCAGATGGGGTGCCACGTCACAAAGATAGGACACGTGGAAATAAGTCGGGCTGTGCCATAAATAAGAGCCTCCGGCTACCATCTCTTCACCATTAAAGATGGGAATGAGCCCGCACAACCATAACCAGTGGACGAGGCCTCTCAAACGAGTGAACAGGACAACACACTAGCGCACTAAGAGCTCAGCCTTAATGGCCAAAGCTGTCACAGTCATCCTCACCCTTATCAGTTGCCTCAACAGATATGAGATGTATTTGGAAATTGCAGAGCTGAAAGATGAGCTCTCGGAGAATTGGAGTAGAGCTAACCTTCCACTTGGAATTTTGGCCACATCTCAGCTCCTCCACATGCCAAGAGCATGAGGACAGCCTTGCAGAGGTGCAGCATGGTATGCTTTCGACTCACGCAGGAAACAACAGAAGAAATTTGAAAAGGCGTTGGCTCTGGTGTCTACTCGGAGAACCAGGAAGCCCGGGAGACCTGGAATGCCTCCCATGGTGTACGTGGAGGAGATTACTCCGGATGATCCCACTCAGGACTATCCAGAACATCTCCTCTTTACGATCCCGGATAACTGGAATCCCGACAATGATTTTGGCAATGATGCTAAGCCTCTGGCTACAGAAATCTCACACAGCCATAGAGAAGACTACCCGATAGAGGAATTCACCACCTACTATGTCGAGGAAGAATTCCCATGCAGCGCAGATGAAAAGGCCAACCCACCTAGCGACGCACCTCCTGAGGAAGCGACACAGCAGGACAAGCACCAAGTACACCAAGTCAGCAGCACAAATGAAGGCAAGGAGGAAAGTTATGCACAGTGGACAATTCCCCTCATCTCTGCTCAAGAAAAATGGGAGGACCAAACTCCAATCATTGAACAGGAGTACCTAGAACTAATCTTCGAAACGTGAAGCATGGTGGATGACCAAATCTTCAGGACCATTCAAATCAGCCAATGCCTTGACATGCTGTACGCAACACACTCCAAGACATCTTTGAGAAGACAGTGCCCTACGTGCGTGTAGGCCTATGCGATTCCGGTCGGATGGCGAAAGCATGGTGAAGCTGAAGAGACGACTGGTTAAAAGGTCTTGTGATGTCCATAGTTAGAAATTTCTTTTTGTTTCAAAGAAGAGCTCTAGCTCAGTTAGATTATAGCAATGTTGTATGTAGGATGTTAAAGAACAGACTAAATCTAATGGCCATGCATCCTGGTTTCCTTCGGGCAGGACGACACCCTGACAATTTTTTTTTGTTTGAAAGCAAGTGGCATAGAATGTCAAACTGTCTCGGTTTCCTTTTTTCAGGCGGGACAGCTGGCATTACAATAAGACTCTGTAACTCTGCGACTCTAATATAA
>ML777855.1:392372-500064 GCA_009831015.1 Picea engelmannii | reverse complement strand
AGATGTCCCTCAAGCAAGCCAAGAAGGATAATAAATTATCACCAAAGTACTATGGCCCTTATAAGGTGTTGAAAAAGATTGGTACTATGGCATACAAATTGGAGTTGCCTGCATCTTCACGAGTACACCCAATTTTCCATGTTCCATGCTTAAATAAGGTTATAGGTGACAAGATCCCAGTTCAAACTATATTTCTAGAACTTGACGAGGAAGTAAAAATCATACTAGAGCCTGAAGCCATCATTGACACAAGAATTCACCAGCTGAGGAATAGATCCATTTCAAAGTATCTCATTAAATGGAGGAAACTACTAGCTGAAGATTCCACTTGGGAAGATGAGTCTTTTATACAGAAGCATCCAGAGTTGCTCAAGCGTTGCGAAAAACACTTGTCTCAAGGGGAGGGGCATGTTAAGCCCTAATATTGGCTCATTACTCCTTAATTGGGGCATATTACATTAGTAATGTTATTTTATTTATGTCGGCTTTATTCCATTAGTTGTAATTATACCTCTTAGTCTCCTACATATACCAATGAGACATTTTCATTTGGAATCATCTTGTACTTGAACATTTAAGTGGGATAAAAGGAGGTTGCCCCCTCAAAGAGGCTTATTATCTGAAATTATCTCTTTTTCAAGGCGTTGAGTACTTTTTCTGAGGTTTTTCTATTCTATATTGATATTTGGTTCTTAACAAGGTACCCTTTTATTTGAATACTCACATATGAAGTTCATTTTAGAAGTGAGGTTAACATTCTTGTTTGAAATTACAAGAAACCGTCAATTCTAAAAAAAAAAATCAAAAGAAAATATATAAAGAGAAATCATCAAATTAGCATTCAAAACTGTAGTAATAAAATAAATAAAGAGTAATCATTAAACTATCCATGTGGGACAAGAGGTTCACAAGGAATAAGGAATACACTTGGAAAGGTGCATTAGCAACTAACGCCTCCACACATGGATCTAGAAAGAATTGCACTCGACAATGCGCATGAAGCAAATTCAACCACTAACACTCCACATATGGATTTTGAAAGAAATACCACATAGCTATTGACGCCTCAAGATAGGGTTTTAGAGCATAATCATTCAAAACATGAAACCATCATTTTAGGTATAGCTTTTAATGTAAATATTGGAAACAAGGTTCTAGAAAATGCCATAGGAGTTGTCTTGAAGTATTACATTGATAAGAAACAAGAAGTTTCTAGTGTAGAGATTGAAATTGAGGTTCTCCCAAATATCAAATAATTGTCACTAAGGATTTTAATAATAAGCATCAACAATAATTTGTGAGTCCAAATATTGAACTCCTGATGATAGGAAACAAAATTGCCAATGCAACAATTGAAAATGAGGTTCTTGCAAATTCCACATGAGGTGTCTTGAAGGATGTCACTCATAAGCGATACCAAATTTCCAATGTTGAGATTGAATCTGATGTCCTTGTGAATGGAAAATAAGGTGTCAGCCTGAATGAATCCAATTGTTATGAGAAATCTCACCCTGCAGATAGGTTAAGCTTCTCTTTGGACTAAGACCCTTCTTTGGTGCAAATATAGAAGTAAACAAATTGTTTCTATTTTCCTTATAGACCTGGTTCATTAAACTATAGACATAATAAGGAAGACACACCTGTTTCTCGAAGTTTGTCCTGGTTTCTCCATCCTTTTTCCTCATTGTTCTAATTCCTTCAATGATCAAAGAGACCTGCAAGACAAGGGAACAAATTTCTACTTCTACTATATTTTGTTAGATAAAACCATATCTATATATACTCGATTTAACTTAAGCATAGACACTATCATGAGCATAATAGAGAAAGGAATAGGCCAAGTTAATATTAATTGGGAAAACAAGTTACAAGCACTTACAAGCCATCTTTGATGGTGTAGTACCTTCTCCAAGTTCTCCTAATATAGCCCCTTGAACGAAAGTATTCAGATCAAAATGTGGATGCTTCATTGGATTGTTTCTCCCATGATGAAAGGTTTGACACCTGAAATCTTCCCCCTTCATCATGGAAATGCTCTGAATATATAGGATTGATAGGTTTAACCACCATGGGATAATTAGGGAATTGGTTGAGGATATGGCTCCATGAGTTTGGATTTGATCCTAAGATATTGCCATAGGATATGATTTTACCCAAACCAACCTCATCTATTAAGAGTTGTCCCTTAGGAAAAGGTATGATTCGTCATATTTTCCTCCAACCAAAGTGGTGCTCCCCCTGCGTTAGAGATAGGGATCGAGTGGTGCTCCATAAATAAGGAAAGGGGGGAGCCACCCATGCAGTGGCGCTACCCAAAAAATTTCTAAGGGGGAGACACCCTTCATAAATGCTCAAAAAATAATCTATTTTCTAAGTAAAAGGCATGTTTCTCGCCTTGAAATGATGGATTTATTGCTCCAATATGACTTAGGTATCATGAAAAATGTCTTTCATGGTGTCAATGAGTTGTGACACTTGAAAAAATGCATGCGAAAGTTAGTAAGTTGCATGTGACACTTCAAAAAGTGCATGCAGCACTTAGTAAGGTGCATATGACACTTTGTGCCAGTTGTGATGCTTAGGGTGTGACATTTAAGTGTGAAATTTTGATGTGTAACATATGCCCCCTAAAGTTTGAGGTCAGAAGATAAATTGATGGCCAAAACACTTTACAAATTCTTTAATGCAAGGTTTTCGGAGTAAGAGAACCTGGTAGAAGCTGCAAACAACTATCAAACAATATAAATATCTATTTTCATTCCCAAGGAAGGCATAATTGTGCTCGGAATATGAGTTGACTCAAAGCATGGTTGCTGAACAATACACTACGAATCCATGAGAATATTGACCAAGGATATGGACACCAGAGATTAAATTTGGTTCCATACCTCCATGACATGAACTAATCGCAGCCACGAAAAATACATAGTAGAGCTATGAATTGATAAAACACAACCACGACCCAATACAATATTGATCTATGTGATAGTATATTTATCAATAAGATTTCCAGCATGGAGATTATAATGGAATATTTTACATGCTCAAATGATCTCCATCTGAGTCTGGGAAAAACATGTAACAGACTGAGTGCCCAACCCAGGGTCTTCATCTCGATCCCAACATGGTACAAATCTAACCATGTGAATATATGACTTGATGTTGAACATGGTAGAAACCACTTGATTACCAATCATTGAGGTATAACGTTAACAAGTGCGAGGGAAATCGCCAATGATGACAATGATTCCCAAGGTACATTTAGTACATTCCAACAAATGTGAATAAATCGGCCAAGGTCAAACATTCGTGTAATCATCCGATCATAGGTAAATGGTGTAAACCTATTGTCGGAAGAAAAGAGGCCTTCCATTGAGGCATGCAGGTTCCAAGGTACAGTTTGTCCCTAAGTGTAATTCCCGGATGGTGTGTTGAAGTCGACAAGAATAGACTCGTCGAAGGAGGGCCAAGATGTGTCCCTCATCATCAACACAAAACAGACATAGGAAAGTGATGTAATATGGTGGTGGTTTAAATGAGTATGGATTGAAACAGGAATGAAAAATGGTAATATTGAAGATGGTTGGTTTGGAATGAAACTTCCCTTGAGCATTATGAGGCACGAAAAATGACTTGGCAGCATTGAATCGACGACTACCATGAACGTAATGTGACAATAATAAGAGAACTATTCTACTGGGATGAAAAAGTATAATGACACAAATAATTGGTATGACTCAGAGACAAGAAGATTACCCAACTGTAATAGAAGATGCAAACAGGTTCCATGCTAAATGGAAACAACAATAGATGCCATAATGGATTCCAAAAATATTGACCCACTTCTTTCAATTCCCCCCCCACCATGATTGGTGAGTACCTCTTTGTCTTTTAACGAGCTTGACGAAGATAACAGATGATCGATATAGCTCATATTTAATGATTTCCTCGACATATGTTTAACGAACGTGAAGAAGGAGAGGTTCGGTCTCGTATGGGTCTTGGAGATTGGAATCACATAGGTCCTTCAAAGCATAACTTTACGATCCCAAAGACGGTAAAATCGATGGTTTTTCCCATTTAGAGAGTCTGAGAAGAACTTAAGGATGAATCCATGGGTGGCGTTTTTGTAAATTTAGTCTCCCAATCTTGAAAAAAGTGTAAAACAATTCAAGGGAGAACTCTTCTAGTCATGGTTGACTAAAGTATTCATTTTTCGTAATTAGTCTCACGAGGCTGAAAAAGAGATAAAATATCACTCGACAATCTTTTCATGTTTAGAGAGACTAAAAAGAGCTTAAATGAGACTCCAAAGAGTTCATTTTTTATATATCTTTTACGAGTCCGAAAAATATATAAAATTATACTCGGTAACCTATTCTCATTTATTAATGCACATGAGAAAGAACAAAGACTTCTCTTGGTAACCTATTCTCATGTATTTATGGGCACAAGAAATAACAAAGACTAAACTCATTCTAGAAAAGACTACTACATTAAGATGGGAATGACCCTCAAGCGAGGATCACTCATAGCAGTGTGTTTCTCTAGTTTTTTACTACAAAAAGGAGGCAATGTGATGCAAATGACTAGCATGAAGAATAATTGCAATGGCTATAAGCAAGCGAGACTAAAAATAGCACAAAGCACTATCAAGTTGTAAGAAAGCGAGATAAAAAATATCATCGAAGCAATGGAAAGTGTAACCATTAAGAAAACAATCTGCTTAATTTTTTAACGAGCTTGAAACAAAGAAATAACCATGTTCATGTGGTACCCATGGTTCGTTGGTACTCTGCCCCAAGTTGAAAATATAGCATCTCAATTGATCCGGATTTATGAGCGGAACATAATAAATAATAGAATGAATACAATAACACAGAGATACAAAGAACAACAACAAATATCCAGTGAACGATAACTTCTATACAATAAATAAAATAGGATGAAACTGTAAAAATTTAGAACTGAAAACAACTTTCTTGAATGGTGGTAGGTATCTCTAAGAAGATATGTGGTTTCTACATGCATCCGTCTTAGCAGAATGATTACATTGAGGCTCCAAAGGCCTTTCTAACATTACTCATGAATGCCAAAACCCTAGACATCCAAAAAACTAACCCTAGGAGATGAAACACCAAAATTTGTGTGGGCCCCGATGGGTAAGTTGGTACCTCAACTTCCCACGGTCGTAACTTTTGCAACCACGCATTACCCACGTGTGGACATCACTATGAAATCTGCACACCCTTTATTTGATAACAATTTTCCGTGTAGTACTCAAGTGTGCAAGTGTGCAAAAAACTACAACTTGGTGCCAACGACTCATCACCCTATATGTACATTTACATTTACAATTAGTACCAACAACTCACGAGCCTATATATACAATTAGAAAGAGTTCAAATTAGGGGCATTACAAGTGCCCTTGCTTGGACATCGATGGATGAGGTGAAGAGCTAGTTGAGCCAAATTACTCCAACGATCCTAAAGTGTTGGCAGAATTAGAATGGCACATCAAGAAGATCGAAGATACATTGGTTGATATCTTCCATGGCATGGAGAATCTTGGTGACTTTTATGAATCAAGTATTTCGAAAGAACCGATGGAGAAGAAAGAATCCAAAGCTACATGAACGAAAAGTTTAATCATTCACTCCACATGTGTGAGATGGGGAAGAATAACTTCCCTGGTACAAATGTGCCAAGGAGGAGATTGAACCGACCGTAGAAACACTTGGAGGTGGTGAATGGCCCTACGATCCATAACTTGAGATCCTTTTGGAGGAGGGTGAAGAAAAATTGGTTCCAATGTTCCATTGTTGATGTACTTGACGAAGAAGTATGGTGACGCTTCTAAGGATTTAATGAAGCAATACAAAGATGGAAGTGGTCACTTATTGGACCGCACACTTCCACTCTCACATTGAAAAACAAGCATGTTGGCTTGCTATCATAGAGACAACATCGAGCAGACTAGCTGGTTCTTCAGAGGAAGGAACCACAACAACTTAGGAGGATGCGATCGTTGAGCAGTTGCGATAAGAAACTGGTGTGCAGTTGCGATCGTTGAGCAGTTCCAAAACTGGTGTGCTTTTGCCACCGAGTCGAAAAGTTGGAATGCCACAAGTCGCGGAGAATGGAGGATGTTTCCCGATCCAACCAAAGTTCTCCAACGGTGTGACAGATTGCCTTCAAACTTTTCAATGGAAAATGAATTGTAAGCAATTTAGTGAATATTGGTTGACATCTAGCTTAGAGAATGTGTTTTTTTAAAACGAACTTGTAAGATGGATAAATTTAAGGTGCATCCTAGAAATTGGCATTATCAATAATATATATTGATTATTATGTTTGACAGATCTTATGATTATAAAAAATGAGAATTCGATAAGTAATGTTTTTAATATGTTTCTTCTTTATTTATATGATTAAGTTGTTAAATAATAAACAGGGCGTACATGGTTGAATGATCTCACTTGTACAGGGCGTACAGAGTGTTAGCTTAGTCTCATTTGTGTGAGTTCTTGTGGACTCAGTGTTATTGCTTGTGTGAGCTCTTTAACATCATTATTATTGTGCGCCATTGATGTCTATTTCATTGTTAATAGAAAATTGATAAACAGTTTTATGTGATTAATAAATTTATAAGATTACAAGATTATGCCAACTTATCAAGCTTTAGCTAAATCAAAGGCTGAAAAGTACGTAAAATATCATATAACTTACAATTCCTTGATGATACCACTGTTCTTGCTAACATCTCTACTGTTAGTTTTAGCTTGCTATTGCATAATATAACTTTTATATGATTAAAGCCAACAAAAAATTAAGGGTGAATCCTAGTGGAGAAGATAACAATCACTCCTTACATCCATCCAAACTACACCCAATCAAAAAAACACATTGAAAATTGTTAATTGATTTGTTTTCTCTTTTCCTCAGAGCTGATCGGTTCCTTCCTAAAGGGAACACATGAATTCTTCTCTGCAGACATGGTATCCTTAACTGCAGATACACAAAAGTCTTCCCATACGAAAGAGGATATCCATGGCGATTTCGTTTTGATAACTTTGATATCCAAGTCTTCGCTCATGAATGCTTCCTCCGATATACCCAAGTTCATGTGCATAGCTTTCATATACTGAATTCTGTCCAACAAAGCCACAAATTCCTCGAAGCCGTCTTCAGTAGTATCTGATGCCATGCGCTGCCGTTTGGCCTCGTCTCTGTCTGTTGCATTATCTGACAAGTCCTGATGGCCAGAAGCAGATGATTGGAACTCCAGCAATCGTTTCTGTCCCTTGGACGGGTCCATGGATCCAATATAGGGAATTATTCGAAGTTCAATGAACCCCAAATGAAACCAGCACTGATTATCCGCAGAATCGAGAATTACGAAATCGTAGGGCTATCCGAATCGAGCAGAGGACAAAGTGTGCTTGATTTCTTGCCGGGAGAATGGTAGCTAGCTCTTCCTTCCTTGCGTTCTTCCCGTTGCTGCAGCGGCCAAAATTCAATAAACTTCACTGGCAGAGACAACACGTATCACAGGGAAAAGCCCAGAGAACAATCTAAATATTTTCCATTTTACAGAACGAGTTTTGTATACTGTAGAAAAAGTTTAACAGGGAATCTAGAAGGTAAGAAGACTCGTGAATTCTGAGATTCTAAAAGGTAGGAAATGTTATGCCCTGCCAACGCAGATATGGGTTCTTTCCGAGAGTCTAGAAAGTAGAAAAGGTCATGCCGTGAATGTGCAGGTCATCCCGCTCTTATTGCACTAAAACTATTCCAACTAAACGACCAGACAAAATAAGTGATTCTGGCAGTGCTCTTTAAAAGCATCCATGATGATGTGGCAAACGTATCGAGTGTTTCTGTCGTGTTCTAAAAAAGCATCCAGCAGGCAAATTTGCATAATCTAACGTCATGTAGATGACGTTAGCATGATTCGTGATTCGCTCAGCTGCTCGACCTTCTAGACCTTCAACTCAAGAATATCAGTACTACATCTCATGGATACCCTTTGGAAATTTCAATTTTGTATCCTGACATTGGAAACTTTAATTTGGTATCTTGAAATTCCAAACCTTTTACATGTGAATTAATGTATCAGAATTCCACTAGAGCAAGGCGAGCAATATACAGCCAGCCTGCTGCACATCATTGAACGCTGCGGCAGGTTGTATATAGAACGTTGATATATTTTTGAGTATGTATTAAGATGATGTCACCCCAACATATCTCAACACATATAAAATATAATCTAACTATATCTCAATATATATATATATATATATATATATAATACGATTTAACTATGTATATATTGCTTGCTGCAGCATTCAATAGTGTGTAGCACGATGTATATTGCTCACTCTGGATGAGGGCAATAACTTAAATGGAGTTGACATAAAGTAGGTCAAGAAAAAGTGCACCCATGCTAGCAACAATAAATCGAGGTATTAACAGTTGAGTATTTCTAGTTCAATTGTAGATTTGGAGCAATATCCTGCTGCATAACATTGAATGCCACAACAGGTTGTATATAGAACGTTGGATATATTTTTGAGTATATATTAAGATAATCTTACCTTCAGCATATCTCAACATATATACAATATGATCTATATATATCTCAATATATATATAATATGATTTAACTGTGTATATATTGCTTGCTGCAACATTTAATGCTGTGTAGCATGATGTATATTACTTACTCTGGAGGAAAGCTAAGTTGACAGAAAATAAGTCAAGAAAAAGTGCACCCATGTCAACAACAATAAATCAAGGTATTAACAGTTGAGTGTTTCTAGCTCAATTGTAAATTTGGAGCAATATACAACCAACTTGCTGCACAACATTGAATGTTGTGGCAGGTTGTATATAGAAAGTTGGATATATTTTTGAGTATATATTAAGATGATCCCAGCCTCATCATATCTCAACATATATACAATATGATCTAACTATATCTCAATATATGTATAATACGATTTAACTATGTACATATTGCTTGCTTAAGCATTCAATGCCGTGTGTTTATAACTTAATTGTAGATTTGGGTTATTAGAGAAGTGAGTTACACACTTAATTATGGATATTGATTTATTTATTTTTGATAGATTTTATAATGATTTAAATATATAATCAAAGCTTAAATTTAAGTGTGGATAAGATGTTTTAGAAAGATGTTTACACAAAATGTAAAAGTAAAATTTAGCTTATTATCCGATTGAAAATAATTGTAAATGAACATGGTTATGGGATAAGAAAAAACTCCTCCTTGAGAATAACTTATCCTATCATCCTCATAGAAGTGGATCATTTCCCTCATTGAGAGCACAACTATGATTAGGTACTTAATGTACAAGAACACGATAAACAACATGGATAACAAGAGGTTCCCCAGAATTGATTCAGAGTGTAGCCAAAATCGCAAAAGACTAAAGCTGGGATGACATAGTGATGTCAAGTCTTGTCTAAATCATTAGGGAATAAAAGAAGAAGTTATTATGTAGAATAAGGATCATATTAAAAATATTGCACAAGCTAAATTTAAGGAGAATCTATGGTGTGATAAAAAAATTAGAGGATAAAAGAAAATTAAGATATTATAATGAAGTGGTTAACCCTAATCTTGAAGATCAAAAGTGTCTATTAGTTTTGACTAGCATAAAGAAGAGAATCAATATTGCTAAAGTAAGAACTAATTCTCATGCGTTGTATAGTGAAACTGGGAGTTGGAAATCCCCAAAACAAACACCATGGCATGAAAGAATTTGTCACCCTTCTCTTAATGTTTTTCAAGCATCCAAATAACATTTAAAAAAATCCTAGTAATCTCTTGTTTTTCTAAGAGTATGATACACCAATTTTGATCTCAATAGATGTTCACAACCACCATCATCATATGTATGCACATAAGTTGATTTCACTTGAGAAGATATAATAATGCAGATAAAACAAAACAATGGTGTAGTTAAATATATTTAAACACATAAAATGGTTTGGCTTGACCAGAAATACAAGGTAGGTAAAGTAATGTGCGGTTTAGTTGAATTCATGAATAAGAATATGTGACCATCAAATTCCATAGGGTTAAGAGTATATTGGAAAAAGAGAACTCTGTAATGGGAAGAACACGAAGGAGGTTGGGTTGGCTTAATCAGAACGAGTACACGAGTGTACTCACTGAGTGGGCTAACTTGGGAGCAATCTTCTCTCCGGAGTGGGCTAACTTGGGCGCAATCTTCTCTCCGGAGTTACTTTTCCGACAAGTTTTTCGCCGATGCAGTTTTAAATTTCTCGTTGATCTATAAGTCTGAGCGATTTTCTCAACATCAGGGTTGGTTTAAAATGGGGGAAAACCCTTGGGGTCAGATTCTGCAATGTATTGGAACTTTGATCCATGCCAAACTCAGGCTACCCCTAAAAATCTGACCGGATTCATGGCCATTTTTTACCTGAAAAGAGGGAAGATTGCTCCCTAGTTAGCTTACTTTGTGTACTCACTGCTTTGATGATAAATGTTATTTGTGAATTTTTCCATTTATTTATTTATAGTGTTTTTATTGAATCTTTTATTTCATAGTCATCCAAGTTGGTAGAATACTTTAGTGTTCATTTTAAAAAAAATGTGAATATTAGGTTTTTAATATATAATTTTGTGGTTTTTTTAATTCAGGGTATGGACAAAATTAAATAGTTAATTTTTTATATGGAGTTCTTTTGTCCTCCAAACAAGCAATTTTGAAATTTCATGTGTAGATATACCATGGATTTAAAAGTATATTATTATAAGATAAAGATTTGGTGGAAAAAATTGAGAGTGGTGAAACATACAATTTATTGTAAGTGCTAGATTACAACTTAAAAAATGATGTGTAACTAAACTTGGAAGAGTGACTATTTTCAAACAATTGAAAGAATTGAGTATACAAAGAAGCAAAAGAGAGTGAGTCTCTTCTAGAACCCAAAGAAACAATTAAACAAGACATGAGAATGATCCTAAGACTTAGTGATCAAATTCATGCAAAATAAAGAAAATACGAGAGTGGAAGTCCCTTTTCTAATGACATAACGAAGATGAAATCATTGATGGATTGACTAGGTGAGATGGAGCTCTACGTTGAGTATGAAAAGATTGAAGACCTTCAAAGGACAAATCTATAATGAGATTTTATACAACGGGTGTGAGTTCGTAAGGGTTAAGAGAAAATCAAAACCTTGTTTTGAAAAATGTAGAATCCTAGACATAAGGAACAAAGTGTATACGAGAGAGGTTTATCAGACATCGATGCACATTGGACACCAAGATGTGTAGGATTGACAAGTTCCAATATATGCGAATGGTTTAAAATTCGATAGAGAAATCTTAACTTGGGATTAAACACCAAGGAGAAGCTAACATTCAATACATGTTGAAGATGATTTAGAAAGAAAATAGGAGTTCATGGAACAACATAAAGAGGAGATGATACACATGGATAAGATAAAAACTATTGAAGAAAGATGGAATAAACATGAGGTAAAGGTTGTGGAGAGTTTATAAGGCACAAATGAGGGAATGAAGGAAAAACTATATATTTCATTACATCTACTAAGATGAAGAGAATAAATACTTTGAATATCCACGTTGGGCATACAATTGCGAATTATTCAGCTTTTATAAACCAAAAATCAAATACAATACAATATTATGAATGAAAAGGGATTATGAAGAAAATCCCAATGGTAGATGGTTCCTAAGAATAAGATTGTGAAGACATAGTCTAAACAATACTTGGAATATGAGACAATGTTTATGAAATCACCAATGACTAGAAAGAGTATGTTAGAGGAGTTTAAGATCATAAATGGTCTTAACCCTATTGAAATGGTATAAATATGACTTCAAAGGAGGAAAATTTACACACAAATTCCATGATATTAGACTTATCATCCAATCCAAAGAAGTCAAAGAAATTTCTCCCAGAATATCCTTGAGTTATTCCATCCTTAGCATCTTCCATCTTCCACTTTCCAAGAAAGAGATCTAAGACATATTTTTCTTTCTCTTCTTCAAGCAGAGTGAAACATTATAAATCAAGAACTCCTGAGTGGTCAAGGGTAGGAGGAATCTCAACAATAGTTATAAGTTGTGCCGACAACAAAATTAAAGTATACTTCATTTGCATTGTTTCTTTTATTTATAAAATATAGATCACTCTTCTTTCTCCCCATATACATTGTCTACTTTCATGCATGTTGTTAGCACATTAAATCTACTAAAAGTCACCCTTATTTTTATTTTTTCTTTGTATAAGTTTTGTTAGGGTAATAATTAGTCTTTGGAGACTAGGTGATAGTTCTTGGTCATTAGAGTCATTTCATAAGTTGAAAAATGGGTTCATTAAGGTATTGTCCTATCATATTTAAATATCTTACTGAGTCTTACATGGAGGAATGAGTGATATAGTCAAGTTACTGTGGTCTGATGATCATCATGGTTTTTCCATCATTAATAAAAAAACACAAGTTACAAAGGTCACTTCATCATGTTTTAGGTGCTAGGTGGAATTTTTTTATGTGTAATTGGTCACTCATCAATTACTTACCCAAATTTGTACCTGTATTGGAAATTAATTGATGAAAACCCAATCTTTTGTGGAAGTTCCTAAATTTTAGTAGTGAAATTCTGTGAGTTGTCAAATCATTGTAGAACTATCTCGTTCTCTTATCAGATTGGTAATAATGAGTCTAGTGCATGAGAGTTTGTGGTGTCCTTTATTTCAAAGGTAGTTATTGTGGCCCATCATGAAAACATTGTTTGATATCATGCCTTGGTTATTAACCGTTTGAATTCCCCTCGCTGCAAAAGTCGCACTCGCTGTAAAAAATTTGTCACTTCCCAAGTCTTGTCATTTTTCCTTCATAACGATATTTTCCACCTGGTTCTTATTCCCATGTTCATGACCATCATCGTTTTTCCTCCTCAGTTTCCATTATCCATCAGTTTTTGATCGATTGGAGTTAATTTTATTCACTGTAGAAAACCTAGATTCATTGCAGAAAACCTGTGATCGTTGCTAAAAATCATTGCTCAAGTAAAATGCCATACGCTTGTATATTTACCCTGTAACATAAATTTCTTTGATGTGAAAGTATTATCACTTCCTTGGTAATCACCATGGAGCACGATAAACATAAGAAGAAAATGAATAAGGAAGGTGAAATTGTCATGTTTGAACCTCACAAGTTACAATTGATTGATTCAAACCCAGTGATCATAGAATATTTTGAGAAGGATTCATCTGAAAATGGAATGGATTTGTTTCCAACAGATATTTAAAATGAATAAGACATGTTTCTTTTAAATTGCAAGTGTAAAAAGGTATGTGTTTGGGTAATTGGATCAAGTTACTAACACACAAATTTAATGAGTTTTACTTAATCATGAGCAACATATCAAACACATAAAAACCATCAATAATGAACACATAACACAACAAATGATAAAGGAGTTCACCTCTCCCTTGGGCTACATCTCCTGGTCCAACTTCACTTGGATCATTTTCATTATGCTTAAAAATTCTTCTTATAGTGCTCATAATACAAAATAGATGGCTCCATTGGTTTCAAAATATCCAAAAACCCCTAGCTAGGATTTTTCAACAACAGTTTTGGCCAAAAAATGAAGAAGTTACACCTCCTAGAAGTTTTCCCCTTCAATCTTGTTGTATCTGCTCGCCAAAATGCACCCATTAACAGACTAACTCGGCCTCTGTTTGTTTTCCACACCAAAACCCAACACACGCAACCAATCCCGCAAAAAGGGTGAAAATCTAAGATTGTTTGTGCCGACCCCCAAACCTCGACGGAGAACCCCGGTCGTATGGCTCTATGTGGCCAACAACCTAACTATTGCGCGCTCCAATGAATAGATCCTCCATGATTGGCACGTGTTCATGTGGTGTAGCAACATGTGACCGAGGCTAACCTTCGTTGTAATAGTCCGCGTGTGCACCTCTGGTTATATGGAATATTTGTATGGTGTATGCGTGGGAGGGGGCTTGGGCTAAGCATTGAAACCTTGCGCCAAATTTTAAGTGTTAAGTTTGTGTGGTATATGGTATGTGTCGGGGGATAGGGATAATCCCCATTCGTTTCCTCTGCCTACCATCCCTTAATGAAAACTCAAATAAATATAAACAGATTATAATGTTAAGTCTCATCCGCGAGTGGGTTGGTAGCCTGGGCCCTGCCAAATCACTCCCCCTGCCCCGAGGTCACGGGTTCGACTCTTGTGGAGTTATATAATTTTTTACCAAATGCCAACAAACTGGAGGGGTGCCACGTGGTAACCCATGACTGGGCCACGTGGCACCATAACACTTGCCAACTAATGACACATGTCAACACCTAATTTGCCCACGTGTTTTTCATCGAACCTACCCTGTCCACATGCCAACTCATCACTCTTCCACATCACTTATACGACCATTCCACATCACCTGCAACATGTGGGTCCGTACCCTACCACGTCAACACTATACGGACTGTACAATCAGCTAAATTTTGCTTGTTTGGAAAAATGAACAAAACACAATATCTTGTTCATACAACGTCTGTTTGATCCCGTTCAAGTTTTTTTGGGTTTGTCTGTTGTAGGAAAATCTCCCTACGGACAGGTAGATCACCTCTAGAGCTTGACCTTAACCTTAGACAGAAAAGTGCTTATCATGGACACTGAATTCCTTTCAAATCTATCTAAACTAACACATGAGAAGGAAGGATGACAGAGGTACCTTTTAATCGACGTTTGTCCCTGCATGCTCCTGGTTGCACTTCGATCCTTTGCTCCTTACTGGATCCTGTGGACAAAACAAGATACAACCGCTTCCTACTCTATTGATATTAGCTTGAAAACAGATCTATCACTAAATGATAAGTTCATGTAACATCAGACACAAACTAGAAAGAAACAGGCCAAGCGTGTCATATTGATGAGAATAATGACAGCAGTACTTACAATCATAGATGCGAATGCGACAGCTTCGTCAAGTCCTCTTCGTCTAACCCTTGCCTGAAATATCCACAACCTAGATAACAACAGCTTCACTGATCACTCTCCTTTGGTTGGCTGTAAGTTTCCTCCAAGATCATAAGTTTCATATGTTCAATTCTTCCCCGTTCAGCACCACTTATGAGATCATAAGTTTGGTGTGATTCTCCATTTCCAGTCCTCAACTATGAGATCATAGGTTTGGTATCATTCTCTATTTTGCAGTCCTCTTTCACCATTAGAAAGATTTCTTATATAGCCTTGGAGAGGCTTTAACCACTTGAGATATCCTTGGGGAAGTTGAGGATTTGCCTCCTTTAGTTGAGGATCTTCCCTAGGATCATGGCTGGACTAGGGATTTGAATCCAACTGCCTTCCAAGAATGAAAAGATTCTTCCCCCATTCATCTCAACAGCTTAACAACTGCCCAGAATAGGTAGCGCTCCCTCAAAAGGGCCATCAGAGCGCTGTAGCGCTCCCTGGTAAGCTTTAGGGGGCGCCAACACTCTCAAAATCTATAGCGCTCCCTCAAAAGGGCCAGGGGAGCGTTATAACGCTCCCTGACAGTGTAAGGGGGAGCGTCGGCGCTCCGAGATAGTGTAAGGGGGAGCGCTCCTCTCCAAAACTCAGTTTTTTGGGTGCTTTCACATGGCAAAAGGTTGTTTGACTTCAGTAGATCAGTTCTCCTCCTTCAAATCAGTCATGTGACATGTTATAAGTGTCTCCTTAGTGTCGTTATCATGACAGTATTTCTGAACATCCTTTGCGACACTAGTGACCAACTTGCAACACTTGCAAAAGTTGTGGGGAAGATGCGACACTTACGACAATTGAGAGGCATAATGGGACACTTATACAGCTGAGCAATTTTGACGTGTAACAGAATGCCCCCCAAAGTATGAAGTTAGAAGATGCCAACTGATAACTGAAATGCTTTGTAGATGCTCAAGCAAGGGTATAGACTCGGAGAACCTGACAGAAGCTGCACACAAACATCCAACAAATATCATGACATATTTCAAAACCCAAGGCAGGCATACCTATGCTTGGGTGATCAAGACTTAGCAGGATATGGCCACCATAAAATACACTGCGGATCCATAATCGTATTGATAAAAAGTGTATAGCCACCAAAGATACAATGTGGATCTATACTTTGATGACTCGGACTGATCGTAGCCACGAAGAATACACAGTGGAGCTACGAGATGACAAGACATAGCCACAACCAATACAAAGTGGATCTATGCGACAGTGTATGTGTCATTGTTCAAAATAAACTCCATCGCAGCCTGGGCAAAGCATGTATCAAAGTGATGGCTCAACCCAGGGTCTTCATACCAATCCCGATATGGTACGAATCTGACCATGTGAATAGATGTCCTGACGTCGAACATGGCAGAAGCCACTTGATTATCGGTCAATGGTGTGAACCGTTTAACAAGTGCGAGGGAGATCACCATTAATGTCGATGATTCCCAAGGTACCCTAGTACATTCCAGCGAATGTGAATAAATGAGTTGAGGTCAAACATTCGTGGAATCATTCGATCAGGGGTCAATGATGTAAACCCACTCTCGAATGTGAGGAGGCCTGCCATTGAGGCATGCAGGTCCCAAAGTACTCAGTGGTTTCTAAGTCTAGTTCCTGGATAATGTGTTGGAGTCGACAGGAATAGACTCGTCGAGGGAGGGCCTTGATGTATCCCCCATCAACGACATGAAACAAACATGGAGATGTAATTGGCAGATCAAATGGACATGGACTGACACAGGTTTTGAGGCAAGATATTTTGGATGGCTGACTCTCAAGGCAGATACTTCCCTTGAACACTGAGGCACACCAACAAAACATGACATGGACCAAAACTATGCAGTGGATACTGTGACTTGCATCGGGTGACCCAAAGGAGTGAAAGGAAACTCTGAGGATTGGCTCAGTGCAGAGGTTCAGCGGATTATGATATGTGCAAAGTGACAAAGTGCCATGTTCAAGGGTGACTCTAAGAAGTGTTGGATGGTGTTCTCAAGAGACTGCTTGGCTTGCTCCTTTAAATTTTCCCCCCATCCAGATAGACGAGTACCTCTTTTTGATTTAACGAGCTCAAGGAGGATAACACATGCTCTATATAACTCACCTTCGGCAAGTTCCGCTTCCTTTGTTTAACGAACCGGAAGAAGTAAGGGTTTGGTCCCATATGGGCCTGTCGATGTATGCTTTAACGAGTCCAAAGACAAAAAACTCGAAGGTTTTTTGGGATTATAGAGTTTGGAAAAACACTTAAAAGAGAAGTCTCTCAGTTCCTTTTTCGTACAGTAGTCCAACGAGACCGAAAAAGGGTTAAACTATCGCTCGAAAGACGCCCTTTCTGACCTTTTAACGAGTTTGACAGGAAGCAAGATCACTCGACAATCTTTTCATATTTAGAGAGTCTGAAAAGGGTTTAAAGTAGACTCCAGGGGGGTTCCTTTTTTGTGTGTTCGTATTCGTACGGGTCCGAAAAAAAGATAAAATTTTACCCGGTTACATTCTCATGTATTTACAAGCACGAGAAAGAACAAATACTAAGCTCAGTATGCCCCCATCTTGAAAGCTGGTGGATTGACTCCAGAATGATCATCAAAGGCTGGAGACATGCCCCCCAAGCTTCAATTCATTCCCCAGTGGAGTCGCCAATTTTGTTTCAGGATTAATCCGTAGGTGCGGACACTAACCGATCTCCCTAGATCCACCTGGATCTAGAACAAAACAGGACAGAATACTACCATTGCCCTAGATCTAGATTATTGAATGAACTGAGAAATGAGGATCATGGACATACCTTATGAATGCTTTCCTTATATCTCTGTTGTTCCAAGCTTTGCTCCGATGCTCTCGTCCCATCCAAATCACAACAGAATGAACCAATCAAAAGTAAAGGCAGATTAATATATTCAATAACTAGTCTATACATATGATCAAGGAATTATGTAATAAAGTGACATCATCTTTATGGGAAGGGACATATTGTTGTATTGAATTAATTGAAAGTGAAACTTACAACCTGAGCCTTGATGTCGTAGGTCTCCTTTCGATGGCTCCTAGCTCTGACACACACACTTGCTCATGTATGAAGAAAATCAACCACTTGTGATGACCTTGATGTTGTCTCTTGCTGCTGTAGCATCAGTCTTCCATACAGTCTTGCACTAATTCTATAATCAATATCTAATTATCTTGCTGCTTGTTTTCTTAACCCTCTCCATGAGCAATCCTCTCAATATATAGGAGAATATAGTTTAGTTACTTGGATAGGGAATGATCCCAAGATATTTGGAATGCCAGTTCTTGAATAACCACTCGAAAGCCAACTCATCCTTCTAGAAGATTCCCTTCTAGAAGGTTCGAGATTCTTATCTTTTTCCCTTTTGAGAGAATGTTCGCACCCTAATAATGAGTATAGTGCGAGAAGTTCACACCCCATATTAAAGCAGCCTGCGAGAAACATGAATTCTCGCAGGTGAATATATAAGTAGCCTGCGAACATTCTTCAAAGTGTGAATTCTGGAAGAAGACAACTGTAACTTTTTTTAGGAAAGTGTTCTTCATAAAGAGATTGATTTTCCATCATCATAACATCATCATGACATCATCACAATAACCAAATTTGTGGATAACAGTTCGTGACAACGAGGGCTACGCACACGTCTATTTTGAATTGATTCTGAGCACTTTGATTTTTGAGCAAAGTTTGATCCCCTGGATCACACCTCCCCATTGGGAAACTTTTGGACCTCCAAAAGACTACTTTTAGTCAATCTAAAGATGAGGGTACAATTCCCTCAACTTTCCAACCTCAATCCACTTGGCCTTGCTTGGATTGGTGCCTTTAAGACCAATACGAAACTTGTCATGCCTTGTCTTGTACTTGGCTTGGCTCTTTCTCAACTGTTCTTGAACGATTTGATACACAAACTGAGCGTGTTCAATGAAATTCTTGCCTACACCAAAATGGCCATCAACAAGAGAAGAATTTTCTTCCCTTATCTTGTTGGCTCTTTACCTCTGTGAAAAACATAGCTTGCCAAGATACAAAATTTTACCATGCACATAGGAATTTAGCTCCTCAACTTGGTTAGTACAACACAAAGTTGCATAAATATTTTTGTGATTAGCATCTAAAGCATATTGTTCCAAATAGATCTTATGCATGATAGGATTATGCTTGAAAATAACTAAAGAACTAACAATATGCCTAGTAAGCATATCAACAACTTTGTCATAAATGTCTTTCTTATACCTTATCACCAAGTGGAAAACATAGCTTGTCAAGGCATGCAATGGACATTTTCTTTCTTTCAAAGATTTCTTCCATGTGTCTCCTTCAACAATCATATATGTATTCATGTTCAAGGCTCTGAAATCTACCCACATACACCATATATAATCTTTCTCTACTACCAAACCAATTGGTGACCTGCATGGAAAAGTGCTTGGTTTGATGACCCCTTTGTCAAGCAACTCTTGGGATTGTTTTCTGATTTAAACATTCTCCATGACTGACATCCTGCACATGTCAATGTTTGGAAGAGGACCTCCTTGCTAGAATAGAATCTCATGTTGGATACCCCTTTTAGGAGGCAATCCCCTTGGTTCCTGAAAAATATCAACATTTTCATTAACAACCTCATACAAATCAGATTGTAACTTTGCATCACATCCTTTGAGAACTTGTTATTCATCATTGTATTTGGGTTTAATCATCAAAAGTACAAGATTCTTACTAGCATTGACTAGTCCCTTCATTTGTCCAACATTTGTAAGTGAAAAATTCATCTTCTTTGTATGTACTCTAACATTGTATGCAACTCCATTTTTAAACAAATAATTCATGTTCTCATGACGATGAAAAATGGATCTCCTATCATATAAGTATGGGATTCCCAACACAATACCACAAATATCCAATGGAATAACATGAAGCTATACCTCATCTATATAGTTTGCAGTGATGAAAAATATGAGTTTACACCTTCTTGTCACATATCCAACCTAAAGGGTATGGTTTAGGATGAGGAGTAGTTTCCAAATCTAGTACCTTGACAATGTCTTCATAAATGAGGTTTTCTTGTGATCCCATATCAAAAAGAGTATCTATCTTGGTATTTTTTGAAATTACCCTTATGTGAAAAAGATCTATTCTTTCATTTTCATGTTGAGTTTCATTGATGGAAGAATTTGAATAACTAGTGCTAGCAATAGAATTATTACCTTGTAAACCCATGGCTGTGATTTTTGTTTAATCTTCCGAATCAGATCCTAAATCTTGTTGTACAATTGCAACAATGTTTGGTTTCTCTTTATTTTTGAACTTTTTTGGTCTTTTTTCAGGATGAAGTTTCCAACAATGGTATTGATCATGGCCATCCTTTGAACAATGTTTACATGAGAGTTTCTCTCTCTCTTTCTTTATTGAATCATTTTTCTTTCCATTTCATTCAAACTTCCTCTTTCCCTTGTCTCCATTATGAAAACACTTATTGCTTCCCTCTTGAGGTTAATTCCTTCCTCTTGCTCTTAATTGAGTTTCCCGTACACAAACTTCATCTAGATTTGAAGGGTTAAACATAAATATTGTATGCCCCAAGTAGCTATTCAAACCTCCAATGTATTTGAGAAAAGTTTCTTGACATGAATAATCTACACCAAAAACCAAAGATCTTCTCCTAAATTCTTGAGTGAATCTTTGCACATCTTTCCCTTTAGCTTGCCTAAAGTTTTTCCAATCCATAATAGTTTTCTGCATGTATGCTAATGGGTAAAATTTCCTTTTAATTGCAACAATAAAATAATTCCAAGAGGATAAAAATTTACCATGTTTCTTCGTGTCCTCTTGAGTTTTGGCTTCCCACCAAATGAGTGTTACACTATCCATTCTTAAATAAGAAATTTGAATCTTAGTTCCATCATCAGTGATTCTTTGTATCCTACAATACACTTCAATCTGACGAATCTAGTAATCCAATTTCTCAGCATTTAGCTCTCCATTGTACATTGGCAATTCAAACTTAATATCAAGCTTAAGCAAAGGAGTTTGTAAAGGATTTTTTCCATGTTCTTATGGAGAATTTGGAGGTGTTTGTGAAATGGTGGAAGAGGTAGAATATAGAGGTGAAGGAGGTGGAGAATCACCACTCCCTCCATTTCCCTTTCCATTTTTATCACCACTGTCTCCATTTCCCTTTGGAGGTTTGGATATTTTACCTTGCAATCTTGCATTTCTTTCTTCAAACAAAACTTTGACCATCTCAGTCATATCATAAAAATATTTTTTGAAATTTCCTCCTCCGAAGGAAGAGTTCCATGACTCTCCTCATGAGCCATACTTGGTGAATATATTATTGAAGCTTGAGGTGATTTGATAGTTCTCCTTCTTGACAGTTGAAAAATTGTCTCTATAAGTTGACCTTCTTCTCTTGTGAGCTTCAACCTTGTAAGCACCAGAAAACAAAACACTTGCAAACAATCAATCCTTCAAAAACCTATGTTATGATACCAACTCATGTGAAAATGAAATGGATTTGTTTCTAATAGATCTTTAAAGTGAAGAAGACTTGTCTCTTTTAAATTGCAAGTGTAAAAAGGTATGTGTTTGGGTAATTGGATAAAGTTACTAACACATAAATTTAATGAGTTTTACTTAATCATGAGCAACATATAAGACATATAAAAACCATCAATAATGAACACATAACACAAAAAATGATAAAGTAGTTCACCTCTCTCTTGGGATACATCTCCTGGTCCAACTTCCCTTGGATCATTTTCATTATGCTTGAACATTTCTCTTACAATTCTCAAAATACAAAATAGATGGCTCCAATGGCTTTAGAACATCCAAAAACCCATAGTTGGGCTTTTTCGACACCTGGTTTGGCCAAAAAATGAAGAAGTTACACCTCTTGGAAATTTTCCCCTTCAAGATTGTTGTACCTGCTCACCAAAATGCACCCACTAATAGACTAACTTGGCCTCTATGTGTTTTCTACACCAAAAACAACACACACAACCATCCCCACAAAAAGGAAAAAAATGTAGGACCGTTTGTGCCGGCCCCCAAACCTCGGTAGAGAACCCGGTCGTATGGCCCCATGTGGCAAATGACCTAACTGTTGCGTGCTCCAATGGATAGCTCCTCCGTGATTGGCATATGATCATGTGGTATAGAAACATGTGACCAGGGATAACCTATTTTTTAGCAGTCTATGCACGCCTCTAGTTATATGGCATAGTTGTATGGTGTATGCGTCGCGGGGGGGGGGGGATGGGGCTAAGCATTGAAACCCCGCACCCAAGTTTAAGTGTTAAGGTCATGTGGAATATGGTATGTTCTAGGATTTGAACAAGGGGCTGGGGATAATCCCCAACCCTTTCCTCCACCGACCAACCCTTAATGAAAACTCAAATAAAAATAAACACATTATAATCTTAAGTCTCATCCACAGGCAGGCTGGGGGCTCAAGCCCTGCCAAATCACTCCCCTTACTCAGAGGTCATGGGTTAGAATCCTGTGGAGTCATATAAATTTTTACCAAATGCCAACAAACTGGAGTGGTTCCACGTGGTAGCCCACGAGTAGGCCACATGGCACCATAACACTTGCCAACTAATGGCACGTGTCAACAACTAATTCACCCACGTGTTTGGCATCAAACCTGCCTTGTCAGCATGCCAACTAATCATTTTTCCACATCACCTATATGATCATGCCATGTCACCTACCACGTGTCGATCTGTACCCTGCCACATCAGCACTGTACGTACTGTACAGACTATACAGTCATAAAAAAATTTCCTGTTTGGCAAAATGAGAAGAACATGATATCTTTCTCATATGACATCTGTTTGAGCTCATTCAAGTTGCATTGGGTTCGTGATGGATAGGCCTACACCCGTGTCCATTTTGAATAAATTCTGAGAAATTTATTTTTGAGCAAAATTTGATCCCCTGGATCAAGGATGGACGCATCACATTTTGTGAGAAGCTACAAGGAAGTCACATGGAGGTGAAAAAACAATTTTCTTTGAATTATGATGGGTATAAACTCACAATTGGACCACTATAGATTATGGTTCCAGAGAACACCATAGCTGCAACCACATAAATCCCAATGCAAGGTGGAAAATGGTTTAAGGGAATGTCTTTAGATTCATCTTATTGCAATCATTATTTCAAATCTGAGTACAAAAATGAGAATTTCTATAAAGGGGTGCCAAGGAGCTACATGCTAGAGCACTTTGACAAGATACTGAGGGTGATCCAGAGGTACTTCACATGTGAAGGAAGATTTAATATGGTTTATCAGTACCATATTAGGTTACTAGTGCATTTCACAGGTAAGGAAGTCCTTAAATTACCATTTTACTTGTACAAGAGCTTAGGCAATATGGAAGACCGGGTTCGAGTCAAGTCTAATTAGATTGAACATGTAGTATATTCCATTTTGGTATAATAAAGCTTTTAGTCCTAGAGGAACTTAAGAAAAAAAATACAGAATGGGATTCTTTTCCATCTTCCATAGGGTTTGGTCCAGAAGTTAATGGCACTCCTAAAACCAAGAAAACCACCCATGTGTCAAATGAATATATCATGGAAGCAAGTTCTAGCAGAACTAATAAAACAAAAAAAAAAGATAAAGAACAAATCTTTGCTACAATTGAGACCCCTGAAGCTTCAAATAAAACCATATTAAACAAAGAGTCCAAAGAAAAGGATAATGTAAAAAGACCTTTGGAACAAGTCATGAGGAACATTGAAAATTTCACAGAAACCCCATACGGTGGAAGGGTCAAGGAAATGGGAAGAAAGATTGAACTGATCTCTGAGGCAGTGAAATTGGTAAAACCCATGAAACCTTTTACAAGATCAACTACAAAAGAAAGGGACCATGTGGAGGAAGAAATAACTAAGGAAGATAATCCCCATGGGGTTGAATAAGTTGAAAAATTCAAAGTGATTCCAACTAAGAAAGTAATATTCATCCCATAAGTAGTTATGCAAGACACCCCTTACATGCGTAGAACTAGATCTACAGTCAGAAGTCTAGCATACACCCAGGAGGCTATAATTGAGCCTCATGTTTTTCATAGAGATGCATGATGGGCTGAGGTTCATTCCTCCACAGAATAAAGTGATCTGAGGGTGAAAAGACTCAATGATCAGTTAAGATAAGGTCAAGGTCTCATCATAAAATTGATATAAGAAAACAAGGAGATGAAAGTGCAGGTAGTTGCTCACTTGGATGACTGTAAGAAAGTTATTGACAACAAAAGAAACATGGTAAAAAGGTCATTGTATCTCCACAACCAAATGAAGAATGTATACAAACATAAAATGGTTCTTGAAAAGGAAAACAAAGTTCTGAAGATAAATCTACACAGGTTAGAGGAAGAGGTTGCCAAAAGTATTTTGGACATGTTGGCACAAGCTGATGTTAACTAGTATTCTACTGAGCCAAATCTTAATTTGAAATTTTGAAACTGATAAAGAACATAACCCATGGAATTCATTTTGATTATGGATTACTTAGTGCTAGTGTTGAAAGTTTTTGCAGTCAAAAGGGAAAGGACCTTTTATTGGTATTAAAAATGGTGAAGAAAGTGTGCAACGGGTTTGAAAAAAAAAATCTACAAAAATTCCATAGCGATTTTATGTTCACTGCAAAACTAGTTTACATAGAGTTTCCACAATGAAATCATGTTCGCTGCAGAACTTCTACGGAGGTTTTACAACATGTGACAATTCGATGTAGAAACACAAAGTCAACCTCATTCTCTTTCAGTTTGAGGGGGCAACGCAAAGGGACTTCCTCAGGACTTCAGGAAAACATGGGGAACAAATGTCTCATCTCAAGATCAAGTGGCTTGATGGTTTCTGGAAGAAATTAATGATGTTATACAAGATCCTAGAAAATAGGAACTGAAACAATTTTTGTTGTAAATTCTTGTAACTAAATCCTAAATGAACAGAATCTAGTGTAGTTGCATCTAATTTGACCCTCTTAGACTAGTAAGCATAGAGAGCCTATAAATGGTGTAATTTTGACGAAGAAAGGGTTGGACTTTTGGATTTTGGAGACTATTTTATCTATTTTGAACTTCTTCATATGAAAACTCTATGTATACAGATTACATGATTTTAATATAGTGGATGATTAGCCATCTTTGTTCTTATTCACTTCTACTATTTTCCTCTTTCTTTAATGGGATGCTTTGTCTATACATTTATAGATTGCTTTAATGTTCTGTGATGAATGATTTATTACATGATATTATATCCATTAAAGAATTCTGTGTTTCTTGGTTGAGAGGTTCTCAGTTAGGAAATATTCTTCAGTGAACTATTCAGTCATAGATGGAAGCGATATTTTTTGGTTCATGGTTGTGTTTCTAATGTTATCTTCAGTTACATTCACATATTTTCAGGATAGTCAAATGTTGTGTTATCCCTTCTTGCTGGTATGCAAGCTATTATTGGATTGTATTGGATAACTTATCTCAAATCTTCTGAGATTATTTCATGCTTACTTTATTAAAATCATTATCTTCACTTGAGAACTAAATGGGTATTAGGAATGTTCTTAAATAAGTCTAATAAAAACTTATGGTGCTATCATTTATGGTATCGTTGTCAGGGAAGAGAAATTGAAAATTTTTCCCTGGGTTGTACAACAAGGATACTACTAGTTTTGATGGTGTACAAAAACCAATAACATAAGAGACTGCATAGTGCACCTGGAGACTCTAGATTCAACTATGGATCCTAAGTGAATAAGAACGATAGATAATCCACATTCACCTCTGTCCACACTTGTACCAGACCCAAAGAAGATCATAAATAAGGGAAAGGATTTTCAAGGATCCTCATCTTCTAAAACTTCAGGTACTTTTGGGAACCTACCCGATTTTGTCTTTCACACACCAATTGATATTTCTAAATATTTTCATTTACCTGAGGTTGAAATCCTTGTAAAATATGAACTACAAGGTCATCCTCTTGAACATAAACATTTTTTCTCCTGATTTGAAATAGAAAATACTTCGAGGTTTTGATTTCCTTGCATCACCTGAAGTTGTTAAATGGTCCAGACTTTAAAGTTTAGAATATTTCCAAGCTTTAGGATCTCTAAATATTGATTTGTTCAAGCCCATTAAAAATGAAGAAGCATGAACTTCTTTCCCTGTTAAGACCTCAATAGAAACACCAAAGACTAGTCCAGTCTATGTTAAGTCTGAGTCTTCTGAACTCTTGAAATAAAATCTTTTTAGTGAAATTATTTATCCTCTTCCTAGTTTAGAAGAAGAAATCTTGGAGACTTTTAGATTTCCATTACCCACTGAGTCTGAGAGAGAGTTTGTATTTGAAAATGTTTAGAAAGAAATATATTTGGTAGAATGAGAATATTTTTTTCTTGACGTTCTAAGTGTTGATTGGCCTAAAATTTTTCAAGTTCAAATAGAAGAAGTTATGTTCTCTGCTCAAACTCTAGTAGGATCACCAAATTCCATTCCAAATTCAAAAAAGCCATAGCCCAGTTCACCTCATTCTACTCTATCTGATAACTCCTCTGTTGTAACCTTGTTAATAAATCCTAAGAGCCAAACACCTCCTTCTCCTAAGATGGCAGTAGTGAATCCACCTATAAATAGAATGGATTCCATTGTGGCTTCTAGGTATGCACATTTGTTCCTTCCTCAACCCATGAATTCCATTATAGTTGGAGATTACCTTAAGTACATGCAAAAATTTAGTGGAGAAGAAGATATTACTATAGAATAACATATTATTTCCATTTATATTTATGTAGATAACTTGAACATTGAAAATGAAGATGTCTGGATGAGGGATTTTGTGCAAATCCTATATGGAGAAGCCTGTAAGTGGTTTAGAATTTACTCTTAGGATTAATAGATGGAATTGAGGCCCTGGATTATGCTTTATTAAGGCACAGGGGTGACAAAAAATATTTTTTGTACTATATTATAGAATTTGGGGATCTCAAAAGGAAAGAGGGTGAGTCTGTGTCTGAATTTTCTGAAAGGTTTAACAAAATGTACAATAAAATTCCAACTGATATTAAGTGCACTGAGACCTCTGCAAAAATAAATTATGCAAGTGCCTTTGACTCAGAGTTTTGTCTATTTTTGAGAGAAAGAAGGTCCACTACATTGGCTCATATGCAAGATGTTTCCCTAGAAGTTGAGGCGAATATATTGGCAACATACAAATTGAGAGGCATATATGATAGAGAGAGGAGAAAACAAAATACAAAGGCTTCTCCTTCATATATTTTAGGTACAGATCCAAAGGTTGATGAGTTGACCAAGCTAGTCAAATAATTATTTGCAGAAATGGAAAGGTTGAATATTGAAGGGAGACAAGCCAATAGAAACCCTCAATAATTTGGAAACATAAATCGGTTTATAACGAAAAATAATCCACCTCAAGTTTTGCAGAGAGACCGTAGGAACAATGAATATCAAAGAGTCCAAGCCCATTTCCAAAATAATCTATTTGATGAATAAAATGAAGAAAAAGAAGTGGAAGAAGTAGAACCATATATTCATTGTGTTTCAGATAATCCTTCCTCAAATCATCTTACTCAAAGTGACTATTAGGATTCCTTGATTTGTAATCAGATAGATGAATTGTCCCAAGAAGAGTGAAGGTTTATCAGACTAAAGTTCAAAAAAATATAAATTGAGATCGAAACAAAATGATGAGAAGAAACATATACCTCCTCAGTCCAAAAAGACAAAGGCCCTTATCAAGGTTTCCCCTAAAAAAGAAACATAAGGAAAAAAAAATCAACCAGTGTTGAAAGTTCTTGTACATGAAGTGAAAGATGTTGAAAAATCTCATTGTAATTTCAGTTTTGAACATGAAATTCAAAATATTAAGATCCTCGTTCCTTTTCTTGAGTTGGTAAAAAATGAAGAGTTTAAAAGATCAATTTTGAAAGTCCTGCAACTTGCATCTCATCCCTCTCCCTCATATTCTATCAATTTACAAGATGAGAATCCTGAAGTCATATTGGGCCCCATGGTGGAAGGTAGAGATGATTCTTCTCCTCCATTTTACATTTCTTTTAATTTGCATGAAAAAATATTACATAATTGTATTATGGACTTTGGTGCATCCCATAATCTGATGTCGAAGGTTTTCATGGATTAATTGGGCCTAGAGATCACTAAAACTTATCATGATATGTACCATTTTCATTCAAGGAAAGTAAAGTGTCTTGGGGTAATAAAATATCTAGTTGTTATACTCTTCCAATTCCCTATGAAAAATATGGTCATGGACATAGTAGTTGCAGATGTACCCCTCAAATTTGGGATGTTGTTGTCTAGATCATGGATCTAGAGGTTAGGAGGAACTTTACAAATGGATATTTCTTATGCTACAGTACCAGTTTTTGGGGGTCAGCACATGAGATTGTATAGAGAAGCTCAACTTTATTATATTATTATTGATGAACATAATTCCACCAATCATCCCATTTATGTTGTAGATATTGATTTGGGCTCAATTATTCTTCATTTTTTCTTTTCATTCATGCTCATAACTCCAAAGTCTAGTTTCAATCAAACATGAAACTAAAGGTGGAGGTGTTCCTTTATGGAAAATATATTTTGACAGATCTTCTTCTAAGGATGGGGATGGTGTTGGGGTAGTGTTAATTTCTCCCTCAAAAGAGGTTACTAATTTGTCTTTCAAGTTTGAATTTGAGGTAACAAAAAATACTGTAGAATATGAAGCCTTGATTTTTGGGCTCAGGGTTGCAGAGGACATGAAGATTGAAGGCTTAAAAATATTTGGTGATGCTGAGTTGATTGTGCAATAAGTCGAAAACATTTATCAAAAAAATATCCCAGAATAAAGGATTATAGAAATGAAGTTTCGTACTTTATTGAAATTTTGTTCTCATATTTTAATATACCTTTTGTCCCAAGAGATTCTAATTCATTGGATAATTCCCTAGTTGTTTCTACAAGAATTTTTAAAGCTCCTCTGCCTCCCAAACCCAAATATGATGTTGAGGTGAAGTATAGACCTGCAATCCATAATAATGTCAAATATTGGAATGTGTTTGAATATGATGATGAGTTGAAGAGATTCTTGGAAATAGTTGATGAGTTTTATGCATTGCTTATAGATCAAGATGAAGGCATTGAAGAAAATTTTCAAAAGGCGAAATTTATAAATAAGATTGTAGATCATCATATTTTACAGTTGCCAAGTAATCATATTCCTAGGGGGATAGTGCCTTTGGAAAATTTGTTTGATCAAAATTATGTTCCTGTGAAGCTAAACAGTCCAAGTGAAGATTTAGAGCTCATAGATTGTAATTTGGGGACTGAAAGAGAACCAAAATTTCTAAGGATGTCAAAAGTTTAAATAGAGAAACAAAGAGCTAAATATGTGAATCTTATGAAAGAGTTTTCACATGTTTTTTCATGGAAGTATGAAGACCTGAAGGCTTATGACACAAGAATTATAGAGCAGAAGATTGATTTAAAGGAAAATACAAATCCTTTTAGACAGAATCTCATACAAATCAATCCTATGTTGTTGCCTATTATGGAAAGAGAGGTTAAAAAATTTCTTGATGCACAAATTATTATTCCTCTCAGATATTCATATTGGATAGAAAATTTGGTTCCAGTCAAGAAAAATAATGGAGAAATTAGACTTTCTGTAGACTTTAGAAATATTAACAGATGCTCTAGGAAGGATAATTACCCTTTACCTAATATGGAACATATATTACAAAGGGTGGTTGGTTCAAAGAGGATTTCCATGATTGATGGATTTTCTGGCTACAATCAGATCTATGTACATCCAAATGACAGAGAAAAGACAACCTTTACAACTCCTTGGGGTACTTTCATGTACGGAAAAATTCCATTCAGACTAATGAATGCAAGGGAAACCTTTCAGCAAGCAATGGATATTTAATTTTTTCGTGAGAACGATTAGTTTGTGTTGATTTACTTGGATGATATTACTTTTTTCTCCAAAACTGATTAGGAGCATGTACAACACTTGAAGAAAGTTGTCATCAAATGCAGGAAGTATGGGATCTCTTTTAATCCTAGAAAATCACAATTTTCCATGAAGGAAGGAAATTTCTTGGGTCACATGGTCTGAGTTGATGGTGTGAATATTGATCCAAGTAGGGTGGAAGTTATTCAAAATATTACCTTATCTAGATCCAAGAAGGAAATTCAGTCTTTTTTAGGAAAAAATGATTTTTTGAGGAGATTTATTTCTAATTTTGTTGATCTTGTGAAACTCATTATTTCCATGTTAAGGAAGGATAGTGAAGTAAAGTAGATTGCAGATGCCAAAAAATCTTTTTAGTTGATCAAGAAAACTTTAGTTGATGCTCCTATGTTGATAAGTCCTAATTTTTCAAACATTTTTTTAATATTTTCTTTTGCATCTGATGATACATTGGTTGTTGTCCTTTTACAGAAAAATTAGGATAGTTGGGAGTATCCCATTTCTTTCTTTAGTAGAGATCTAAGGGATGTTGAAATCGGGTATGAAATTATGTAAAAACACGCCTATGCATTATTCAAGGCTGTGAAAGAATTCATGGTGTATGTTATTCATTCAAAGATTATTTCTTATTTTCCCTTTAGTGCAGTGAGAGAAATTCTTATTCATCTTGATATTGATGGAAAGAGGAGGAAATGGATTTCCATTATCTTGGAGTTTGACTTGGAAATAAATCCTACTAAGCTGGTTAAAGGACAAGGGTTAGCAAGGTTGCTGGAAGAGTCAAATTGTAAAGATTTAGGGGTAAATTTTATGGGTACAAGTTGTGACAATCATCATTCTAAACTTCTAAACAGTAACCAACAAGTGGATCCAAAGTTGACTGAATGTATTTGGTATAAAGACATAATCTATTTTCTGTAGAACTTGCAATATCCTCTTGGTTTTGAGAATGATAAACATAGGTATTTGAAGATTAAGGCACTTAAGTATTGCATCAATAATCAAATGCTTTATTGGAAGGACCCCTCTGGGATTTTGTTGAGGTGTTTAGATCTTGATGAGGTGAGGAAAGTGACAATTGAATTTCATGATAACTTATGTGGAGGACATCATTTCTGGAGGAAAATTGCATACAAAATACTAAGAAGTGGGTATTACTGGCCAAGTTTCTTTACTGATGTTTGTGCTATCAAAACTTGTGATAAATGTCAAAGATTCACTGGAAAGAAACAACTCAAGTATTTTCCTTTAAATACTATAGCGGTAACTGGACCCTTTCAACAATGGGGATTGGATTTTATCAGTGATATCCACCTACCTTCAGTGGCCAACATAGATGGATCCAGAATTCCACTGATTATTTCACCAATTGGATTGGAGCAATACCTATGAGAAATTCCACACACAAAGTCATCATGAATTTTCTGGAAGATATCATGTAAATATTTAGTTGTCCTAAGAGAATTGTTACCAACAATGCTACAAACTTTAGAGCTGGTCCTTTAGTGAATTTTTGTGAAAATTATAACATTAATCTCACTCATTCCACCTCATATTATGCACAAGGTAATGGCCTGGCTGAATATCCCAATAAGATCCTGGTAAGGATTCTTAATAAGTTGTTGGAAGACAATAAGAAAGGATGGGATTCAAAGCTGAAGTTTGCTCTATGGGATGATAGGCCGAAAACTAAAAGATCAACTAACACTTCACCTTTTCAGTTGGTTTATGGAATGGAAGATATTTTTCCTGTTTAGAAGATGAACCAACTAGTGGAGATTCAACAAATCAGAGAACGACTATTGGAAAAAGATCAAAAGAATCAAAATAATATCAAACATATCTTTGATAAAAAATCCAAGCCATAAAAATTTCATCCTGGAGATCTAGTGCTGAAGTGGGATGCTCAAAGACAAGAAAAAGGTAAGCATGGTAAATTTGAAGCATTATGGTTTGGCCCTTTCAATATTCTTGAAGTTTTGAATAACAACACTTTTACGCTGCAGAATTTGGAAGGCATGGAAATTTTTGGTGGTTAAGAATGGGAATTTTATGAAAAAATACTTTTACTAAGTTCGTTGGTGGCCTAGTTTTCATTTTAAATACCAGTGTGTTAGATAGTTTTCATAATAATGACTCCATGCCCAATGGAACAATATGTTTGTTTCTGCATTATGATTTATTAATGTTTAAACCATTATTATAGTTCTTTGCATTTCATTAAATAACAATAGCATAATACAAGATCAATGAGAAATACACAATCACAAGAGACACAACATTTATCCTGGGAAACCCTCTAGGGGAAGAAAACACAACAAAACTTCCTTATTATAGATAGCCAATACAATGCCAAGAAATATCTTAAACTGATGCAGAAGATCCTCTCCCAGATATGTGCCACTCTCTCTCCTTCTTCTCTAACTGCAAATCTGAAACTTGTCTCACAAATGAGAAAGTGAGTTGTGTATCTAAGTGAGGTGCTAGCCTCCTTATTTATACAAGACTGACACGTGTGAAGTGTCTCTTCACTGGCAGGGCTGGCTTCTCCAACTGGGTGGTTATAACCACCTTTATTATGTTTCAGGGCCTCTTTGATATATTTTGGGGCCGACTTCTTCTTTTTCCTTTTACAATTACAATATGACCAATCTGCCAAAGGGGATTTGGTCCTTTTAAAGTAGCCGGCATGATCAATCCACAATGGGGATTGATCCAACAAATAATATATCAAGTAATAATAATAATACACTTTGCAGTTACATTATTTCAACACTCCCCCTTAACAAGAAGAGTATTCTTCAGTAGCATCATCCGAGAGAGAGAGGACAACATCATCAACCAGATCAAGTGGGTGAGAGGACAACATCATCAATATCATCTTGGAACACTGACTGGCATATCTATAAGTCATCGAAAGTTTTCTTCATCGGCAACATCGTCATTCTCAAAGGAATGCCATCATCATCTGCATCAATATGTATTAGTATAAAAACTGATACATCATCATCATCACAGCACAAGGCTGGCTCATCATAATACATGACAGGCTTTACGTCACAGTTGTCAAGATGGAAGCTCAGTACTCATCTCATATTAATGTCTTTCTTTACATCACAACACTCAGGCTGGAAGCAAGATACTAGACTAGCTTTACGTCACAACTATCAAGCTGGAAGCACAGTACTAGTCTCATCTCATCGTCTTTCTTTACGTCACAACACTCAGGCTGGAAGTAAGATACTCGTCCTACTTTACGTCACAACCATCAGGTCAGAAGCAGGATACTAGACTGGCTTTACATCACATCTATCCAGCTGGAATCTCAGTGCTAGTCTCATCATATCATCATGCTTTAAGTCACAACCATCAGGTCAGAAGAAAGGTACAAATCATGCTTTACATGACAACCATCGGGTTAGAAGCAAGGAAATAGACTTGCTTTACATCGTAGCTATACAGCCGGAAGCATAGTACTAGTCACACATCATCTTTCTTTACGTCACAACCATCAGATTAGAAGCAAGGTACTCATCCTGCTTTACGTCACAACCATCATGTTGGAAGCAGGATACTAGACTAGCTTTACGTCATAGCTATCTAGCTAGAAGCACAATACCAGGCATATCACATCATCTTGATTTATGTCACAACGATCAAGTTGGAATAAAGAGATGTCTCATCACAACATCTACTCCCCCTTTCGAGGAGGGTCCTTTCAGACTATACCAAGATTATATCCAAAGTAATCAAACTTTATATGAGATAGTGGCTTGGTCAACACGTTAGAAACCAGTTCATCTGTGATAATGTACTGGAGCTTTAAGGCTCCTCTCTGCACCATGTCATGGATGTAATGATAACATATATCTATGTGCTTTGACCTGTCATGGAATATAGGATTCTTTGTCATCTTTATGCATCTCTGGTTGTCACATAGAATCAAGGTTGCTCTCATCTCTAAGTCAAATAGGTCGGTCAACAAATTTCGAAGCCATATAGCTTCACAGCTGGAAGAACATGCAGCAATGTATTCTTCTTCTGTTGTGCTGAGAGAAATGCTAGATTGATTCCTACTCTGCCACGAGATCATAGCTGATCCCAAACTGAAACAACATCCTAAAGTGATTTTCCTGTCAGAAACACTTCCTGCCCAATCTGCATCAATATATCCACTCAATGTGAAATCATGATCTCCATCATAGTTGAGACCACAATCTATTATACCTTTAAGGTACCTCATCACATGTTTTGAAACCACTAGGTGAACACATCTGGGTTCTACTAGAAACTGACTCAAGGTGTTCACAGTAAAACAAATGTCTGGTCTGATGTTCGTCAGGTACATCAACGATCCAATAATCTGTTTGTATAGTGTGGCATCAATCAACTCTGATGAAGTATCGACCAACATCTTCAGCTTCTCTTCCATGGGTGTATCCATGGGCTTGCATTCCAACATGTCGAATCTCTTTAGGATTTCGACCATATACTTCCCTTGGTTAAGGAAGATCCTCTCAGGACTCTGCCATACCTCAAGACCTAAGAAAGAATGCATTAGGCCAAGGTATTTCATTTCAAATTCTGAGGCAAGTCTCTTTTTACATTCAGTGATGATATTTTCTTCTCCAGTTAAGAATAAGTCATCCACATATAGAATTAAGATTATTGGCTCATCGTTCATGATCTTGAAGTAGAGGTTAGAGTCTGCTTTACTCTTGGTAAAGCCCAAGCTTGTCAAGAAACTGTCTATACGGCCATACCAAGCTCTAGGATCTTGCTTCAATCCGTATAAGGCTTTCTTCAATATGTAGATGTGAGAATTCATGTCTTCAACCTCAAATCTTTGAGGTTGCTCTATATACACTTCCTCTTCGATGACACCGTTTAGGAAAGCCCTATTCACGTCCATCTGGTGCAGCTTCCACTTCATCTTAGCCACAAGACCTATGATGGTTCTGATCGAAGTGTATCTATCCACAAGAGCGAATGACTCTTCATAGTCAATTCCTTCCTTCTGGGAAAATCCATGAGCGACAAATCTTGTTTTATACTTCTCAATACTTCCATCAACATCATGTTTTATTTTGAAGAGCCATCTGGAGGATACCACATCTTTATTCTTCGATCTGGGAACTATTTCCCATACTTCGTTCTTCATTATGGATTGGTATTCCTCTATCATGGCATCTTCCCATTCTTTCCTCTGAATGGATTCTTCAAAGAAGGTAGGCTCCTCTTCTAGAAGATCACACATCAAAGCCATATAACTGGAGAATGGCTTTGGTATTTTCACTTGTCTCGTAGTTACTTGGGGAACATCGTACTTCTCTCCATCTTGAATAAGATCTCTAGCCTAAGCTGGCTTTCTTTTATGGAGGGTCGTCATCTGAGGAGGTTCTTTCACTTCTACTATATCATGGTCTTATAGAAGTTCCTCATCAGTGGAAGTTATGACTTCCCTCACTGGTTCTGCAGCTCTGGGAACCTCCCTCATTGCAGTACTAGGGATTACGAGTTCCTCTTCATATACTTATTCAAGATGGCATCATTTAGATTTCTTGAGCGGTGCATATTCATCAAAGGTCACATCCCTGCTGATCTCAATGTGATGGTGACCTGGTATATAGATTTTGAAGTCCTTGGAGACCTCATAGTATCCCACAAATATTCCCTTATTTCCTAAAGGGTCCAACTTGTTTCTCTTTTCTTTCGGTATATGAATAAACACTGGGAAGCCAAATATTTTGAGATGGCTTACCTCGGGCTTCTTTCTGGTGAACATCTCTTTCGGTGTCTTTAGCCCAAGTGCACTATGGGACAATCGATTCTGCACATATTCAGCTACCATTGTTGATTCTTCCCATAAGCACATAGGAATATCTTGATCATGGATCATAGTCTTCACAACTTCCATTATGGGGATTATAGGGAGTAGTGAGTTCCCTCTTGATCCCAACATATTTGTAGAAGTTTACAAACTCTTTTGAGGTATATTCTCCTCCATTATCTTACCTGAGTATCTTAATATTCCTTTCAAAAAGGTTCTCTATCAAGGCTTTGAATTCCTTGAACTTGTTGAAAATTTCATCTTTATATTTCAAGAAATATATCCAGGTTTTACGAGAATAATCATCAATGAATGATACATAATATACATACCCACTAATGGAGGATGATGGCATTGGGCCACATACACCTGAATGAATGATTTCTAGGACTCCTTCTTCCTTACTGTCCCTCTTCGAAAATGGGTTCTTGATGTTCTTCCGTTGTGCACATCCATTGCATACACCTTCATGGTCACCTTTGAGTTCTGGTAAACCTATGACCGCTTTGCATATGTATGGTAGTTCCTTGTAGTTGATGTCGACTAACCTTCTATGCCAAAGTTCACATGATTTTTCAATGGTGTTGGTCATGGAAGCCTCTGAGTGACCCTTTAGTTTATACAATCCATTTTCTTCACTTCCAATGATGATTGCTTCGTTTAAGGTTTCTCCTTTAGCCTACATAAGAAATTCTCCATCTATAAAGGCAAATCTGAAGCCTTTCTTTTCTAAAGATGAAATGGAGAGTAGGTTCTTCTTCAAACCTGGTACATATAGTACATCCTTCATTTTTAGTGAATTCCCTTATTCACTTTGTGGTTTGATTCTCCCACTCCCTTGATGGGATATTGGTAATCATCTCCAAGTGTCACTTTCTAAGAAAAATTCTTTTTTGAGATACAAGAGAGAATGTTTCTTTGTCTCGTCATGTTCTTGGATGCACCACTATCAATGAGCCAAGTGTCCTCTCCAGGTGTTACAGATCCTGAGAGGGCCGAGATCAAGACATGGTCTTAGATTTGCTCTCTTATCATCTTTGCGGGTGGCTCTTCATCTTCGACTACATGGGCATGGAGCCTCTTATGTTTTCTCTTTTATTCTTCTCGTCTGGCTGGACAAAACTTCACAATGTGTCCCATCTTGTCATAATAATAGCATTGTACAGATGAGTAGTCCCTTTCCTTTCGTTGTCCTTTCTTCTGAAATCTCCTTGGATGAAATTCTTTATGATTGAATTTGTTTGACTGTTGAGGCTCTTTATGAGTCTCCTTTTGGAAGTACAGTTTATTCCTTCCTCCTTTGGTGTGAGTAGCTAGGGCTTGATCATCATCTCTTGCTAGTAATGCTTCATGATTCGCTACTCTTGTTTCTTCTTGGATGCATTCTTCCCATAGACTATCAAACTTGAGTTTCTCCATTCTAGCACATATCATTTGGATGAATGAATCCCAATGTCTTGTGAGACCATTTAGGGCCATCACTATGAGTTCATCTTCATCTATGGTATCTCCAATCAATTCTAACTATTCTTTGAATTCTGAGATTCTGGAGAAATATTATTGAATCGTTTCTGCTTTCTGCATCCTTGTATTCTTTAGCTGAGTTCTTATATTCATCTTTCGGTTTACGTTATTTCCTTCATACAGTCTATTCAAGGCATCAAACATTTCTTTCGGAGTATTTTTAGATGACACATAAGGAATCAGGTGGTATTTGATTGAATCTGCAATGATTCTTTTGGCCCTAATCGTGTCCTTTTAATGCTTTGCCTTTTTTTCAGCATCGACGGGTTCCGGTACTTCTTCTTTGATGAATATTTATAGGTCATTCTCTTCAAGAATGAGGCCAATACTATACTTCCAGGGACGGAAGTTTTCCACTCCTTCTAGCTCGTCAACAAGCTTAACGCTTGCAGGCATCTTTACTTGGAGCTAGGAAAATGACCAAAAAATGAAAGTGTTCAAAATCAAAATTTGAACTTATCAGGAGGTGTGCTTGGCTGAGGCGAGTAGCCTGGTGTGTTTGGATATGAGAAAATCCAACTTTTTCTCCTCCAAATTTGATCTGCGGATTTCTGGACTGGTGCTTCTGGTTTTCTGGTACCTCTGGTACTCTGGTACTTCTGGTACTTCTGGTACACTAGTTTTTTGGTACTTTTGGGTTTCACTTTCCAGGAGATCCAACCACTGAATAGGTGCATTGAGAGTGCCAAAGTGATCCTTAGGGGAGGGTTCACTTTTCTAGATGGTTTTGGGGTTGAAAAGATTCACCATAAAAAAACCCTAATTTTCATGTACGACAACAATGACGTTTTTAACTCTTGTGAAATATGCTTCCTTTAGCTTGGATCTGATACCATGTTAATGTTTAAGCGATTATTATAGTTCTTTACATTTCATTAAATAACAATAGCATAATACAAGATCACTGAGAAATACACAATCACAAGAGACACATCATTTATCCTGGGAAACCCTCTAGGGGAAGAAAACACAACAAAACTTCCTTATTATAGATAGCCAATACAATGCCAAGAGATCTCTTAAACGAATGCAGAATATCCTCTCCTAGATACGTGCCACTCTCTCTTCTTCTTCTCTAACTGCAGTTCCGAAACTTGTCTCACAAATGAGCAAGTGAGTTGTGTATCTAAGTGAGGCACTAGCCTCCTTATTTATACAAGACTGGCACGTGTGAAGTGTCTCTTCACTAGTAGGGATGACTTCTCCAACTGGGTGGTTATAACCACCTTTATTATGTTTCGGGGTCTCTTTGATATATTTTGGGGCTGACTTATTCTTTTGCCTTTTACAATTACAATATGACCAATCTGCAAAAGGGGATTTGGTCCTTTTAAAGTAGCTGACATGATCAATCCACAATGGGGATTGATCCAATGAATAATGTATCAAGTAATAATAAGAATACACTTTGCAGTTACATTATTTCAACATGATTGACTTTCAGATGTAATATACAATTGTTGATGATTGGTTTTAGGTTCTTGGAGCCTCACAGGGTGGTCTCCATCCCCTGTAGAGCCAATGTTAGCACATGAAATGTACTAAAAGTCACCCTTATTTTTATTTTTTCTTTGTCTATGTTTTGTTAGGGTCACAACTAGTCTTTGGAGACTAGGTGATAGGTCTTGGTCATTAGGTTCATTTAATAAGTAGAAAAATAGGCTCATTCAGGTCTTGTCCTAGCATATTTAAATATCATGTTGAGTCCTACATGGATGAATGGGTGATATGGTCAAGTTAGTGTGGTCTCATGATCATCATGGTTTTGTCATCATTACTAAAAAAACACAACTTTCAAAGGTCACTTAATCATGTTTTAGGTGTTAGGGGGAAGTTATTTTATGTGTAATGGGTCACTCATCACTTATTTACCCGAACTTGTACCTATATTGGCAATTAACTGATGAAAAACCAATCCACTGCGAACGTTCCTAACTTTTATCAGTGAAATTATGTTAGTTGTCAAACCGTTGTAGAACTATCATGTTCTCTTGTCAGATTGGTAATGATGAGTCTAGCACATGAGAGTTTTTTGTGTCCTTTATTTCATAGGTATTTATTATGACCCATCATCAAAACAATGTTTGATATCATGCCTTGGTCATTAACCATTTGAATTTCCCTCACTGCAAAAGTGACACTTGATGCCAAAACTTTAGCATTGACCAAGTATCATTAGTTTTCCTTCATAACAATATTTTCCGCCTAGTTCTTAGTTCGATTTTCATGACCATAAAAGTTTTCTTCCTCAGTTTCCATTACCCATTAGTTTTTGATCCATTGTAGTGAATTTATTCATTGCATAAAATCTGTGATCACTGCTAAAAATCATTGCTCAAGTAAAACACCATACCCTTGCATTTTTATTCTGTAATTGAAATTTCTTTCTTGTTCAAGTATTATCACTTCCTTGGTCGCAAATTTGGAGTACGATAAAAAAAATAAGAAAATGAATAAAGGGGTTGAAAGTTTTAGGTTTTAACCTTAAGGGTTACAATTGATTGATTCAAACCCAGGGATCATACAATATTTTGAGAAGGCTGGATGCATCAGATTTTGTGAGAAGATGGAGGAGGTCACATGGAGGTGAAAAAACAATTTTCTTTGAATTATGATGGGTATAAAACTAGAGTTGGAGCACTGGATATTATGGTTTCAAAAAACACCATAGATGCAACCACATAAATCCCAATGCAAGATGGAAAATGGTTTAAGGGAATGCCTCTAGATTCATATTATTCGAATGAATGTTTTAATTATGAGTACCAGAATGATAATTTCTCTAATGGGGTGTAGAGGAGATACATGCTGGAGAAATTTGACAATATGGTGAGGGTGATCCAGAGGTACTTCACATGTGAAGGAAGATTTAATATGGTTTATTGGTACCATATTAGGTTACTAGTGCATTTCACAGGTAAAGAAGTCCTTAAATTTCCTTTTTACTTGTACAAGAGCTTAGGCAAGATGGTAGACAAGGTTTAAGTCAAGTCTAATCATATTGAACATATAGTATATTCCATTTTGGTCTGATAAAGATTTTATTCCTAGAGGAAATTAACAAAACAATTATAGAATGGGACTCTTTTCTATCTTCCATAGGGTTTGGTCCAAAATTTAATGGCACTCCTAAAACCAAGTAAACCACCCCTGTGTTAAGTGAAAAGATCGTGCATGAAAGTTCTTGGAGACCTATGAAAACAAAGAAAAAGGATAAAGAATATATCTCTCATACAATTGAGGCCCCTAAAGTTTCAACTAAAACTATAGCAAAAAAAGAGTCCAAAGAAAAGGAGAAAGGAAAAATATGTTTGGAACAGGTCATGAGGAACATTGAAACTATCACAGAAACCCCTCATATTATAAGGGTCAAGAAAATGGGAAGAAATATTGAAGTGATCTCTGAGGCATTGAAATTGGTAAAACCTAGGAAACCTTTTACAACATCAGCTGCAAAAGAAAGGGCCCCTATGGAGGAAGAAATCACTAAGGAATATATTGACCATGCAGTTGAAGAAGTTGCAAAATTCAAAGTCACTCAAAGTAAGAAAGTAAGATTCAACCCACAAGTAGTTTTGAAATACACACCTCACAGGCCTAGAACTAGATCTGCAGTCAGAATTCTAGCATACATTGAGGAGGCTAGATTTGAATCTCTTGTTGGTTATAGAATTGCATCAGTGGTTGAGATTCATTCCTCTCTAGAATAAAGTGATCCGAGGGTGAAATGACTCAAACATTAGGTAATAGAAGCTCAATATCTCATCATACAGTTGAGAGAAGAAAACGAGGAGATGAAAGTTAATATAGTTGCACACCTGGATGACTCTGAGAAAGTTATTAACAACAACATAAACATGGTAAAAAGTTCCTTGTACGTCCACATGAAACTGAAGAATGTATACAAATAGAAAATGGCTATTTTAAAGGAAAAAAAATCTCATAAGAGAAAGCTACACAGGTTGGAGGAAGAGGTTTCCAAAATGAATTTGGACATGTTGGCACAAGCTGTTGTTAACTAGTATTATAATGAGACAAATCTCAATTTTGAAACCGATAAAGAACCTAATCCATGGCATAAATTTTGGTTATGGATTACTTAGTATTGGTGTTCAAAGTTTTTGCAGTCAAAAGGGAAAGGACCTCTTACTAGTATTAAAAATGGTGAAGAAAGTGTGCAGCAGGTTTGAAAACAAATTCTATAGAAATTTCACAATGAATTTATGTTCGCTGCAAAAATGGCTTACACAGAGTTTCTGCAGCAAAATATTCTTCACTCCATAACTACCACAAAGGTTTTACAATATGTGACAGTTCATTGTAGAAACACATAGTCAACCTCATTCTCTTTTAGTTCGAGGTGCCAGTGCAAACAGACTCCTCTGACACTTGAGGAAAGCATGGGAAACATATGTATCATGTGAAGAATGAGTGGCTTGATGGGTTTTATAGGAAATTAATGATGCTAGACAAGATCCTAAAAAATAGGAACTAAAACAATTTTTGTTGTAACTTCTTGTAACTAAATCCTAAATGGAAGGAATCCAATGTCGTTGCATCTAATTTGATCCTCTTAGGCGTATGATAGCCCGTTGGAAAGGTATCATCGAGGAGGTTCATTTTGGGGCCTCAATGATTCCGTAGGCTATCATTGAGAAGATCTATCCTGAAAAACCATCATTTAGGCCCTCAAAATGGCCCTGAAAGTTAAAAACTGCTAAAAATAGTAAATTGCCAAAATTGCCAGAAAATTGTTTTGAGCTAGTTGGAAAAGGTGGGTGGCCACCAATATCCACCTAGATAAATCTTCCCTCCTTAGGAAGAAATGGTCTTCATTGCGTTGAGTTCCCAGGGGAGAGGGAAAAACATTTGTTGAATCTACATCTTGGTGAGTTGTTTGGCTTGTTGGAGACGTCGCGTTGCTCAGTTTGTTGAAGTTTGTCACGAACCTGTTGAGGCTGAGGCTATTCAAAAAGTCAAAATAGATGAGAGGACGGTATGTAGAAGGAATCTTTGCACTATGTTGCAGCCTTGTTGACCTGCTTCTGTTGGATAGAAGGTGCTTGGGTTGAGGCTGTAGTGGTTCTAGTGTCCTTCTGTTCTCCTTTGAACAAATTATGAAGAAGCTAAATTTTGTAGTATGAGATACTACCTTACGACACTTTTTAGGGGGAATAATAGTTAGAACTATCTCTAGTATTGTGTAGATATGACCCCCTAGAGAAACAATGACACTGCGGGGTCCAGAGTCATAAACAACATGGCGCTTCTGCATATATGGTTGGCCCAGGAGAACATCACAGACATCTAGTGGGGAAACATCAGAAAATACCTCATACTTGAAGGGCTGGATGTCGTATGACAATCGACATTGTTCGCTAACATGGAGATCATGTCCTTGACGAAGCCACCCGATGTTGTATGGGTGTGGGTGTAGTGTTGTTGACAATCCCAACTATTTGACGACCTTTGCTTAGATGAGGTTATTTTTTCTTCCACTATCAACAATAAAATGTAGAGGGGTCCCATTTACCCACATCTGTGAATGAAAAAGGTGCTCCCCCTCTTCAAGATCGGTTGGTTATTCTCATTGAATTGTTGTGGTCGTGACAATAACAGTGGGGTCCGCGTCAATCATCCCTCCTTTACCGGTATTTTCAAAGTCAGATTCTGAATTAGGGTTCAGCTCCTTGTCTTTGATCTTGGCCACAAATGACTATTTTGAGCGACATCCATGGGTGTTGTTCCAGGGGATTTTGTGGAAATCATACCATTTTCCAGTGTCCTTCTTTGTCTTCCCGTGACCCTTCTTTTCCTGTGTCTTGGACTGGTTTTCGGGATACTGTTTGTTAGGGTTGTCTTTGTCATACTTTGGTTGTTGTGGATTTGCAGACCCAAACTCCCATTTGTTATGGTGCTTAAATTTCTGGTCGATGTTAACAGCATATCGATAAGAAGCACCGATTGATGAGATGTCCAGAAAATTTATTTCAGTCTAGAAGTATTTGTGTAGAGCCCCATGGTATTTCAGAACCAAATGTCACTCATAGTCTTTGATACCCATCTTGGTGCGCAAGGTATGGAAGGTGTTTGTAAACTCTGGAATTGATTGGCCCCTCTCTTTCCGTAGTGTGGTCCATCTCATGTACTGGTCCTCATAGTTGCCAACAGGGCAATACTGTTCCTTTACTGCATCCACAAAAAAATCACAAGTGGGCTTGGCCCCATATATTCCAGATTCCTCTGTGGAAATTTTCTCTCAGTAAGTTTCCCACTAATGTTTGATATGAGGGAGAGCTTTAAGGAGTGCAAAGGTGATATTTTCTCTATCGGAAAAATTGTGAACAAAGAAATAACCTTCTAGCAGATTTAACCATTTGTTTAGGGTTTCTGCATCTATCTGTCCTTCAAATACAAGAATATCAAAATTAACTTGTACCTTGAAAGGCGAGGTGCTTCCAAAATGGATGCTTGATGACGATTCACTTGTTGCTATCGGTAGACGTTAAAGGATGTGGGAAAAATTATCCATCATTTCGTCCACCAATGATTGTTTTGAGTGACATTCGTCGGTGTTGTGCCAGGGGATTTTGTGAAAATCACACCATTTTCCAGTGTCCTTATTTGTCTTCCCATGACCCTTCTTTTCCTGTGTCTTGGACTAGTTTTCGGGAGACTGTTTGTTAGGGCCGTCTTTGTCATACTTTGGTTGTTGCAGATTTGTAGACCTGAACTCGCGTTTGTTCTGGTGCTTAAATTTATGTCTGATTTTAACAACAAATCGATAAGCAACACCGAGTGATGAGATGTCCAAAAAATCCATTTCAGTCTGGATGTATTTGTGTAGAGCCCCACAGTATTTCAGAACCAAATGTCACTCGGATTCTTTGATACCCATATTGGTGCACAAGGAATGGAAGGTATTGGTGAACTCAAGAACTGCTTGTCCCCTCTCTTTCCGTAGTGTGGTCCATCTCATGTATTGGTCCTCATAGTTGCCAACAGGGTAATACTGTTCCTTTATCGCATATCCCAAGTGGGCTCGGCCCCATATATTCCAGATTCATCTATGGAAATTTGCTCCCAGTAAGTTTCCCACCAATCTTTTCTCTATCGAAAAAATTGTGAATAGAGAAATAACCTTCTAGCATATTTAACCATTTGTCTAGGGATTTTGCATCTATCTATCCTTCAAATACATGAATATCAAAATTAACTTGTACCTTGAAAGGAGAGGTTCTTCCAAAGTGGCCACTTGATGAAGGTACGCCTATTGCTATCGACAAACATCGAAGGATGTGGGAAAAATTCTCCATCATTTCGTCCCTCTGTCATGTGAGAGCTTGATCAAGCAATAGACTAATAGGATCGTCTTCTCCGTCATTTTTCTTTTCTTCCGCCATTGAGGGTTTCTTGGGTTTGTGAGAGAGATTCCCCTAAAGAGATACAAGCTCGAGACCCAACTTTCAATACTCAGACCTCGTCGGGGACATGAACTTAAAAAAATGATCAAGAGCAGCCTGCTCTGAAACCACTGATCCAGTTTATTTTCGGCACGAGATGAGAGCGGATATATAATAAAGAGATGCATAGAGATATCGCATATATTCAATAATATAATAGAAATGTATCAAATATGCAACCAAAAATACAGATATACAGTAATACATGATTTCTATTAATGAAAGAAATGTACAGAGACTGTAAAAATATAGAGTGAAAGACTCGCAAGAATGGTGACATCTTATCTCTGAGAAGAGATGTGTCGGCTACTCGCATTCGCAAGAAGACGATTAAAATGAGGCTCTGAAGGAATTTTTACAATAAATAGAAATGCCAAAAACCCTAGACATCCAAAAAACTAACCCTAGAACATGAAGCGCCGAAAGTCATGTGGGCCCCGTTTGGGTAAGTTAGTGCATTAACTTCCCGGGGTTGTAACTTTTGCATACTATCTCCATTTTAGGCGTATGATATCCCGTTGGAAAGGTATCATAGAGGAGATTCATTTTGGGGCCTCAATAATCTAGTAGGATATCATTGTGAAGATCAATCCCGAAAAATATTCAGTTAGGCCCGCAAAATGGCCCCGAAAGTTAAAAACTCCTAAAAATAGTAAATTGTCAAAATTCCCAGAAAAATATTTTGAGCCAGTTGGAAAAGGTGGGTGGCCACCGATATCCACCTGGATCAATCCTCCCTCCTTAGGAAGAAATGGTCTTCATTGCATTGAGTTCCCAGGGGAGAGGTAAAAGTGTTTACTGAATATGCATCTTGGTGAGCTGCTTTCCTTCTTGGAGACGTCACACTTGCTCAATTTGTGGAAGTTTGTCATGAGCCTGTTGAGGCTGAGGCTGTTCAAAAGTCTAGATACATGACAGGATGGTGTGAAGAAGGAATCTTTGTGCTTTGTTGCAGTCTTGTCAACCTGCTTCTATTGGATAGAAGTTGCTTCGGGTGAGGCTGTAGTGGTTGCAGTGTCTTTTTGTTCTCCTTTTGAACAGATTGTAAAGAAGCTAAATTTTGCAGTATGAGATACTACCTTGTGGCACATTTTAGGTGGAACAGTAGTTGAAAGTACCTTTCGTATTATATAGAGATGACCCCCCAGAGAAACAATGACACTGCAGGGTCGAGACTCATAAACAACATGACGCTTCCACATATATCGCTGGCCCAAGAGAACATCACAGATATCCAGTGCGGCGACATCACACAATACCTCATCCTTGAAGGTCAGGATTCCGTATGAAAATCGACATTGTTGTCGACAATCCCAACTGTTTGACGACCTCTGCTGAGATGAGGTTATTTTGGCTTCTTCTATAAAAAATAAAATGCAGCGGGGTCCCCTTTACCCACATCTATGAATGAAAAAGGCGCTCCCCCTCCTCAGGATTTATTGTTTCTTCTCATTGAATTTCTATGGTCATGACAATAGTAGTGGGGTCCACGTCAATGATCTATCCTTTACTAGTATTTTGAGAATCAGATTCTGAATCAGGGTTTGGCTCCTTGTTTTTGATATCAACCACCAATGACTGTTTTGAGCAACATTCATCGGTGTTGTGCCAGGGGATTTTGTGGAAATAACACCATTTTCCAGTGTCCTTCTTTGTCTTCCCATGACCCTTCTTTTCCTGTGTCTTGGACTGGTTTTCATGACACTGTTTGTTAGGTCTGTCTTTTTCATACTTTGGTTGTTGGGGATTTGGAGACTTGAACTCCCATTTTTTCTGGTGGTTAAATTTTTGCTTGATTTTAACAACATATTGATAAGAAGAAATGAGTGATGAGATTTCCAAAAAATCCATTTCAGTCTAGATGTATCTATCTAGAGCCCCATGGTATTTCAGAACCAAATGACGCTCAGAGTCTTTGATACCTAGCTGGGTGCACAAGGTATGGAATGTATTAGTGAACTCCAAAACTTCTTGGCCCCTCTCTTGCCGCAGTGTGGTCCATCTCATGTACTGGTCCTCATAGTTGCCAATAGCATAATTTTGTTCCTTTATCGCATCCAAAAAAAAATCCCAAGTGGCCTTGGCCCCATATATTCCAGATTCCTCTGTGCAAATTTTCTCTCAGTAAGTTTCCCACCAATGTTTGACATAAGGGAGATATTTAAGGAGTGCAAAGGTGATATTTTATCTGTCGGAAAAATTGTGAAAAGTGAAATAACCTTCTAGAAGATTTAACCATTTGTCTAGGGCTTCTGCATCTATCTGTCCTTCAAATACAGGAATATAAAAATTAACTTGTAACTTGAAAGGTGAGGTGATTCCAAGGTGGCCGCTTGATGAAGATGGGCCTATTTATATCGGTAGACATTGAAGGATGTGGGAAAAATTATCCATCATTTCATCCCTCTGTCGTGTGAGAGCTTGCTCAAGCAACAAACTGATAGGATCGTCTGCTTCGTCATTTTTCTTTTCTTCCACCATTGAGGTTTTATTGGGTGTGAGAGAGAAATTTTCCTCAAGAGAGACAAGATTGAGACAAAACTTGATATACTCAGACCTCATCGGGGACATGCACTGAAAAAAACAATGAAGAGCAGCCTGCTCTGAAACTACTGATCCAGATTATTTTTGGCACGAAAATGAGAGCGGAGATATAATAAATAAATGCACAGATATATCACAAATATTCAACAATATAACATAAATGTATCATATATGCAACCATAAACACATATATACAATAATACATAATTTCTATTAATGAAAGAAATGTACAGAGATTGTAAAAATACAAAGTGAAAGACTCGCAAGAATGGTGGCAGCTTATGTTTGGCAAGAGATGTGACGGCTAATCGCATTCGCAAGAAGACGATTAAAATTAGGCTCTCAAGGGATTTTTATAATAAAAAAGAATGCAAAAAACCCTAGAAATCCAAAAACCTAACCCTAGGAGATGAAGTGCCAAAAGTCATGTGGGCCCCGTTTGGGTAAGTTAGTGCATTAACTTCCCGAGGTCGTAACATTTGCATACGATCTCCGTTTTAGGCGTATGATAGAACATTGGAAAGGTATTGTTGATGAGATTCATTTTTAGCCCTCAATAATATCATAGGAAATCATTAAGAAGCTCTAATGTGAAAAACGTTTATTTAGGCCCTCAAAATGGCCCCGAAAGTTAAAAACTACTAAAAATAGTAAATTGCCAAAATTGCCAAAAAACTATTTTGAGCTAGTTGGAAAAGGTGGGTGGCCACCGATATTCACCTGGATCAATCCCCGCTCCTTAGGAAGAAATGGTCTCCATTCCGTTGAGTTCCCAGGGGAGAGGGAAAATCGTTTGCTGAATCTGCATCTTGGTGAGTTGCTTGCCTTACTGGAGATGTCGCATTGCTCAGTTTGTGGAAGTTTGTCATGAACTTGTTGAGGTTGAGTTTGTTCAACAAGTCGAGATACATGAGAGGACAGTGTGCATAAGGAATATTTGTGCTTTTCTATAGCCTTGTTGACCTTCTTTTGTTGGATAGAAGGTGCTCAGGGTGAGGCTGTAGTGGTTGCAGTGTCCTTCGGTTCTCCTTTTGAATAGATTGTGAAGAAGCTGAATTTTGTAGTATGAGATACTACCTTGTGGAACCTTTTAGGTGGAACAATAGTCGGAACTACCTCTGGTATTCTGTAGAGATGACCCCCCAGAAAAACAATGAGACTGCGGGGTCGAGACTCATAAACAGCCTGGTGCTTCCACATATATGGTTGGCCCAAGAGAACATCACAAAAATCTAGTAGGGAAACATCACACAGTACTTCATCCTTGAAGGGATGGATTCCGTATGACAATCGACATTGTTGGCTGACACGAAGATCTTCTCATTGGAAAAACAACCTGATGTTTTATGGCGACGGGTGTGGTGTTGTCGACAATCCCAACTGTTTGACGACCTCTTATGAGATGAGGTTCTTTTGACTTCTGCTATTAACAATAAAATGAAGAGGGGTCCCATTTATTCACATCTGTGAATGAAAAAGGTGCTCCCCCTCTTCAGGATCTATTGGTTCTTCTCGTTGAATTGTTCTGGTCATGAAAATAGCAGTGGTGTTCGTGTCAATGATCTGTCCTTTACCATTATTTTCAGAATCAGATTCTTAATCAGGGTTCGGCTCTTTGTCTTTGATCTTGGCCACCAATGACTATTTTTAATGACATTCATCGGTGTTGTGCCAAGGGATTTTGTGGAAATCTCACCATTTTCTGGTGTCCTTCTTTGTCTTCCCGTTACCCTTCTTTTCCTTTGTCTTGGACTGGTTTTTGGGAGACTGTTTTTTAGGGCCGTATTTGTCATACTTTGGTTGTTATGGATTTGCAGAACCAAACTCCCATTATTTATGGTGCTTAAATTTTTTCTCAATTTTAACAACATATCGATAAGAAGCACTGAGTGATGAGATGTCCAGAAAATCCATTTCAGTATGGATGTATCTATGTAGAACCCCACAGTATTTTAGAACCAAATGTCCCTCAGAGTCTTTGATACCCAGCTTGGTGCGCAAGGTATGGAATGTATTGGTAAACTACAGAACTTCTTGGCCCGTCTCTTGCTGCATTGTGGTCCATCTCATGTACTGGTCTCTTGCTGCATTATCGCATCCACAAAAAAAACCCAACCGGGCTTGGGCCCATATATTCAAGATTTCTCGGTGGAACTTTGCTCCCTGTAAGTTTCCCACCAATGTTTAACATGAGGGAGAGATTTAAGGAGTGTAAAGGTGATCTTTTATCTGTCGAAAAAATTGTTAACAGAGAAATAACCTTCTAGAAGATTTAACCATATGTCTAGGGCTTCTGCATATATCTATCCTTCAAATATAGGAATATCAAAATTAACTTGTACCTCGAAAGGCGATGTGCTTCCAAAGTGGCTTCTTGATGAAGATGCACCTATTTCTATTGACAGGCCTTGAAGGATGTGGGAAAAATTCTCCATCATTTCATCCCTCTATTGCGTGAGAGCTTGCTCAGGCAACAGATTGATAGGATCGTTTGCTTCGTCATTTTTCTTTTCTTCTTCCATTGAGGGTTTCTTCTGTGTGTGAGAGAAATTTTCCTCAAGAAGGACAATATCAAGACCCAACTTTCTATACTCGGACCACATCGGGGACATGCACTGAAAAAAATGATCAAGAGTCGCCTGCTCTGAAACCACTGATCCAGATTATTTTTGGCACGAAATGAGAGCAGAGATATAATAAATAAATGCATAGAGATATCGCAGATATTAAATAATATAACATAAATCTATCAGAGATGCAAACATAAACACATATATATAGTAATACACAATTTATAGTAATGAAATAAATGTATAGAGACTATAAAAATACAGAGTGAAAGACTTGCAAGAATGGTGGCAACTTATCTCTGAGAAGAGATGTGACGGTTACTCACATTCGCAAGAAGACAATTGAAATGAGGATCTAAAGGAATTTTTACAATAAAAATGAATTCCAAAAACACTAGACATCCAAAAACCTAACCCTAGGAGATGAAGTGCCAAAAGTCATGTGGGTCCCGTTTGGGTAAGTTAGTGCATTAACTTCCCGTGGTCGTAACTTTTTCATACGATCTCCGTTTTAGGCGTATGATAGCCCGTTGGAAAGGTATAATCAAGGAGATTCATTTTGGGGCATCAATGATTTTTTAAGAAATGATTGAGAAGATAGATCATGAAAAACCTTCATTTAGGCCCTCAAAATGGCCCCGAAAGTTAAAAACTACTAAAAATAGTAAATTGCCAAAATTGCCAGAAAACTGTTTTGAGCCAGTTGGAAATGGTAGGTGGCCACTGATATCCACTTGGATTAATCCTCCCTCATTAGGAAGAAATGGTATCCATTATGTTGAGTTCCCATGGGAGAGGGAAAAGTGTTTGTTGAATCTGTATCTTGGTGAGCTGCTTGCCTTGCTGGAGACGTCCGACTGCTCAGTTTGTGGAAGTTTGTCACGAACCTGATGAGGCTGAGGCTATTCAAAAATTCGAGATACATGAGAGGAAGGTGTGCAGAAGGAATCTTTGTGATTTCCTGCATCCTTTTCCACCTACTTCCGTTGGATAGAAGGTTCTTGGGGTGAGGCTATAGTGATTGTAGTGTCCTTTTGTTCTCCTTTTGAACAGATTGTGAAGAAGCTGAATTTTGCAGTATGAGATACTACCTTGCGACACTTTTTAGGTGGAACATTAGTCGAAACTACCTTTGGTATTCTGTAGAGATGAACCCCCAGAGAAATAATGACACTGCGGGGTCGAGACTCATAAACAACATGGCGCTTCCAGATATATCGTTGGCCCAAGAGAACATCATAGACATCCAGTGCGAGAACATCACACAATACCTCATCCTTGAAGGGTTGGATGGCATATGAAATCGACATTGTTATCGACAATCCCAACTGTTTGATGACCTCTACTGAGATGAGGTTATTTTGGCTTCTCCTATCAACGATAAAATGCAACGGGTTCCCCTTTACCCACATCTGTGAATGAAAATGGTCCTCCCCCTCTTCAAGATATGTTGGCTCTTAGCGTTGAATTGTTGTGGTCGCAACAATAGCAGTGGGGTCCGCGTCAATGATCTATCCTTTACCAGTATTTTTAGAATCTGATTCTGAATCAGGGTTTGGATCCTTGTCTTTGATATCAACCACCAATCACTGTTTTGAGCAACATTCATTGGTGTTGTGCCAGGTGATTTTGAGGAAATCACACCATTTTCCAGTGTCCTTCTTTGTCTTCCCATGACCCTTATTTTCCTATGTCTTGGACTGGTTTTTAGGAGACTATTTGTTAGGGTCATCTTTGTCATGCTTTGGTTGTTGCAGATTTGGAGACTTGAACTCCTGTTTGTTCTGGTGCTTAAATTTTTTCTTGATTTTAACAACATATCGATAAGAAGAACTGAGTGATGAGATGTCCAAAAAATCCATTTTAGTCTGGATGTATCTATGTAGAGCCCCATTGTATTTTAGAACCAAATGTCGCTCAGAGTCTTTGATACCTAGCTGGGTGCGCAAGGTATGGAAGGTATTGGTGAACTCAAGAACTTCTTGGCCCCTCTCTTGCCGCAGTGTGGTCCATCTCATGTACTAGTCCTCATAGTTTCCAACATGGTAATTTTGTTTTTTTATCGCATCCACACAAAAAATCCCAAGTGGCCTTGGCCCCATATATTCCAAATTCCTGTGTTCAAATTTTCTCTCAGTAAGTTTCCCACCAATTTTGACGTGAGGGAGAGATTTAAGGAGTGCAAAGGTGATATTTTCTCTGTGGAAAAAATTGTGAACAGAGAAATAACCTTCTAGAATATTTAACCATTTATCTAGGGCTTCTGCATCTATCTATCCCTCAAATACAAGAATATCAAAATTAACTTGTAACTTGAAAGGCGAGGTGCTTCCAAAGTGACTGCTTGATGAATATGTGCCTGGTGCTATCAAAAAACATTGAAGGATGTGGGAAAATTTATCCATCATTTCATCCCTCTATCGTGTGAGAGCTTGCTCAAGCAACAGACTGATAGGATCGTCTGCTTCGTCATTTTTCTTTTTTTCTTCCATTGAGGGTTTATTGGGTGTGTGAGAGAAATTGTCCTCAAGAGAGACAATCTCTAGACCCAACTTTATATACTCGGACCTCGTCGGGGACATGCACTGAAAAAAACGATCAAGAGTAGCCTGCTCTGAAACTACTGATCCAGATTATTTTTGGCACGAAATGAGAGCAGAGATATAATAAAGAAATGGATAGAGATATTGAAAATATTCAATAATATAAAAGAAATGTATCAGAGATGCAACCATAAAGACATATATACAATAATACATGATTTCTATTAATGAAATAAATGTACAGAGATTGTAAAAATACAGAGTGAAAGACTCGCAAGAATGGTGGCAGCTTATCTTTGAGAAGAGATGTGATGGCTACTCGCATTCGCAAGAAGACAATTACAATGAGGCTCTCAAGGCATTTTTATAATAAACAGGAATTCAAAAAACCCTAGACATGCAAAAACCTAACCCTAGGAGATGAAGCGCACAAAGTCATGTGGGCCCCATTTAGGTAAGTTAGTGCATTAACTTCCAGGGGTCGTAACATTTGCATACGATCTCCGTTTTAGCCGTATGATAGCCCGTTGGAAAGGTATTGTAGAGGAGATTATTTTTTTCTCTTAAATGAGGCTATAGGCCATTATTGAAAATCTAGATCCTAAAAAACCTTCATTTAGGCCCTCAAAATGGCCTCGAAAGTTAAAAACTACTAAAAATTGTAAATTGTCAAAATTTTCAGAAAACTATTTTGAGCCAGTTGGAAAAAGTGGGTGGCCACCTATATCCACCTGGATCAATCCTCCCTCCTTAGGAAGAAATGGTCTCCATCGCATTTAGTTCATTGCAAAGAGGGAAAAGCGTTTGCTGAATCTGCATCTTTGTGAGTTGCTTGCCTTGCTGGAGATATTGCGCTGCTCAGTTTGTGGAAATTTGTCATGAACCTGTTGAGGCTAAGTTTGTTCAACAAGTTGAGATACATGAGAGGATGGTGTGCAAAAGGAATATTTTTTCTTTGCTGCAGCCTTGTTGACGTGCTTCTGTTGGATAGAAGGTGCTTAGGGTGAGGCTGTAGTGGTTGCAGTGTCCTTCTGTTCTCCTTTTGAACAGATTGTGAGGAAGCTGAATTTTGCAGTATGAGATACTACCTTGCGGCACTTTTTAGGTGGAACAGTAGTTGGAACTACCTTTGTTATTCTATAGAGATGACCCCACAAAGAAACAATGACACTACGGGGTCGAGACTCATAAATAGCATGGTGCTTCCACATATATGGTTGGCCCAAGAGAAAATCATAGACATCTAGTAGGGAAACATCACACAGTACCTCATCCTTGAAGGGCTGGATGTTGTATGACAATCGACATTGTTTGCTGACATGGAGACCTCATCCTTGGCGAAGCCACCTAATGTTGTATGGATGCGGGTGAGGTGTTGTCGACAATCCCAACATTTTGACGACCTCTGCTGAGATGAGGTCATTTTGGCTTCTACTATTAACAATAAAATGCAGCGGGGTCCCATGAGATGTCAAGAAAATCCATTTCAGTATGGATGTATCTGTGTAGAGCCCCACGGTATTTCATAACCAAATGTCACTCAGAGTCTTTGATACCCATCTTGGTGCGCAAGGTATGGAATGTATTGTTGAACTACAAAACTTCTTGGCCCCTCTCTTGCTACAGTGTGGTCCATCTCATGTACTAGTCCTCATAGTTTCCAACATGGTAATACTATTCCTTTACCGCATCCACAAAAAAAACCCAACTGGGCTCGACCCCATATATTCCAGATTCCTCTGTGGAACTTTGCTCCCTGTACATTTCCCACCAATGTTTGACATGAGGGAGAGCTTTAAGTAGTGTAAAGGTGATCTTTTCTCTGTCAAAAAAATTGTTAACAGAGAGATAACCTTCTAGAATATTTAACCATATGTCTAGGGCTTTTGCATCTATCTATCCTTCAAATACAAGAATATCAAAATTAACTTGTACCTCGAAAGGTGAGGTGCTTCCAAAGTGGCCGCTTGATGAAGATGCACCTGCTACTATCGGAATGCGTTGAAGGATGTGGGAAAAATTCTCCATCATTTTGTCCCTCTGTCGCTTGACAACTTGCTCAAGCAACAGACTGATAGGATTGTTTGCTCCATCATTTTTCTTTTCTTATGCCATTGAGGGTTTCTTCACTGTGTGAGAGAAATTGTCCTCAAGACAGACAATATCAATACCCAACATTATATACTCATACCTCATTGGGGACATGCACTGAAAAAATTGATCAAGAGTCGCCTGCTCTTAAACCACAGATCCTGATTATTTTTGGCATCAAATGAGAGCGGAGATATAATAAATAAATGCACAGAGATATCACGGATATTAAATAGTATAATAGAAATGTATCAGAGATGAAAACATAAACACAAATATACACTAATACACGATTTCTATTAATTAAATAAATGTACAACGACTATAAAAATATAGAGTGAAAGACTCCCAAGAATGGTGGCAGCTTATCTCTGAGAAGAGATGTGACAACTACTTGCATTCCCAAGAAGACAATTGCAATGAGGCTCTGAAGGAATTTTTACAATAAACATGAATTCCAAAAACACTAGACATCCAAATACCTAACGCTAAGAGATGAAGCGCCAAAATTCATGTGGGCCCCGTTTGGGTAAGTTAGTGCATTAACTTCCCGGGGTCGTAACTTTTTCATACGATCTTCGTTTTAGCCGTATGATAGCCTGTTGGAAAGGTATAATCAAGGAGATTCATTTTTGGGCCTAAATGATTCTATAAAGGACCATTGAGAAGCTTGATCCCGAAAAACCTTCATTTAGGCCCTCAAAATGGCCCCGAAAGTTAAAAACTACTAAAAATAGTAAATTGTCAAAATTGCCAGAAAACTATTTTGAGCCAGTTGGAAAAGGTGGTTTGCCACCGATATCCACTTGGATCAATCCTCCCTCCTTAGGAATAAATGGTCTCCATTTTGTTGAGTTCCCATGGTAGAGGGAAAAGCATTTGCTGAATTCTGCATCTTGGTGAGCTGCTTTCCTTGCTGGAGGCGTCGCGTTGCTCGGTTTGTGGAAGTTTTTCATGAACCTGATGAGGCCGAGGCTATTCAAAAATTTGAGATACATGAGAGGACGGTGTGAAGAAGGAATCTTTGTTCTTTCCTGCAGCCTTGTCCACCTGCTTCTGTTGGATAGAAGGTGCTTGGAGCGAGGCTGTAGTTGTTGCAATGTCCTTTTGATCTCCTTTTGAACAAATTGTGAAGAAGATGAATTTTGCAGTACGAGATACTACCTTGCATCACTTTTTAGGTGGAACAGTAGTTGAAACTACCTTTGGTATTCTGTTTAGATGACCCCCTAGAGAAACAATGACACTGCAGGGTTGAGACTCATAAACAACATGGAAATTCAACATATATCGTTGGCCCAAAAGAGCATCACAGACATCTAGTGCGGCAACATCACACAATGCCTCATCCTTGAAGGGCTGGATGTCGTATGACAATCGATATTATTGTCGAGAATCCCAATTGTTTGACGACCTCTGCTGAGATGAGATTATTTTGGCTTCTGCTATCAATAACAAAATGCAACGGGGTCCCCTTTAGCCACATCTATGAATGAAAAAGGCGCTCCCCCTCTTCAAGATCTGTTGGTTCTTCTCGTTGAATTTTTGTGGTCGTGAAAATAGCAGTGGGGTCCGCGTCAATGATCTGTCCTTTACCAGTATTTTCAGAATCAAATTCTGAATCGGGGTTTGGCTCCTTGTTTTGGATATCATCCACCAATGACTGTTTTGAGAAACATTCATCAGTGTTGTTCCGGGAGAGTTTGTGGAAATCGCACCATTTTCTAGTGTCCTTTTTTGTCTTCCCATGAGCCTTCTTTTCCCGTGTCTTGGACTATTTTTCGGTAGACTGTTTGTTAGGGTCATCTTTGTCATACTTTGGTTGTTGCGGATTTGGAGACATGAACTCCCGTTTGTTCTGGTGCTTAAATTTTTTCTTGATTTTAACATCATATCGATAAGAAGAATCGAGTGATGAGATGTCCAAAAAATCCATTTCACTCTGGATGTATCTATGTAGAGCCCCACGGTATTTCAGAACCAAATTTCGCTCAAAGTCGTTGATACCTAGCTGGGTGCGCAAGGTATGGAAGGTATTGGTGAACTCCAGAACTTCTTGGCCCCTCTCTTGTCGGAGTATGGTCCATCTCATGTATTGGTCCTCATTGTTTCCAACAGGGTAATTTTGTTCCTTTATTGCATCCACAAAAAAATCCCAAGTGGCTTTGGCCCCATATATTCTAGATTCCTCTGTGCAACTTTTCTCTCAATAAGTTTATCGTGACAATAGCAGTGGGGTCCATGTCAATGAATATGTCATTTACAAGTATTTTTAGAATCAGATTTTGAATCAGGGTTTGGCTCCTTCTCTTTGATATCAACCACCAATGACTATTTTGAGCAACATTCATCGGTGTTGTGCCAAGGGATTTTGTGGAAATCGCACCATTTTCCATTGTCCTTCTTTGTCTTCCCATGACCCTTCTTTTCCTGTGTCTTGGACTAGTTTTCAGTAGGCTTCTTGTTAGGGTCATCTTTGTCATACTTTGGTTGTTGTGGATTTGGAGACCTAAACTCCCGTTTGTTCTGGTGCTTAAATTTTTGATTGATTTTAACAACATATTGATAAGAAGAATTGAGTGATAAGATGTCCAGAAAATCCATTTCAGTCTGGATGTATCTATGTAGAGCCCCACGGTATTTCAGAACCAAATTTCACTCAGAGTATTTGATACCTATCTGGGTGTGCAAGGTATAGAATGTATTAGTGAACTCTAGAACTTCTTGGCCCCTCTCTTGCCATAGTGTGGTCCATGTCATGTACTAGTCCTCATAGTTTCCAACACGGTAATTTTGTTCCTTTATCACACCCTCAAAAAAATCCCAAGTGGCCTTAGCCCCATATATTCCAGATTCCTCTATGCAAAATTTCTCTCAGTAAGTTTCCCACCAATGTTTGACATGAGGGAGAGATTTAAGGAGTGAAAAGATGATATTTTCTCTGTTGGAAAAATTGTGAACAGAGAAATAACCTTCTAGAAGATTTAACTATTTGTCTAGGGCTTCTGCATCTATCTGTCCTTCAAATATAGGAATATCAAAATTAACTTGTAACTTGAAAGGTGAGGTGCTTACAAAGTGGCCTCTTTAAGAAGATGTGTTTGTTGCTATCGACAGACGTTGAAGGATGTGGGAAAAATTATCCATCATTTCATCCCTCTGTCGTGTGAGAGCTTGCTCAAGCAACAGACTGATAGGATCGTCTGCTTCATCATTTTTGTTTTATTCCACCATTGAGGGTTTATTGGGTGTGCAAGAGAAATTTTCCTCAAGAGAGACAAGCTTGATATACTCGGACCTCGTCGGGGACATGCACTGAAAAAAACGATCAAGAGCAGCCTTCTTTGAAACTACTGATCCAGAATATTTTTTGCAGGAAATGAGAGCGGAGATATAATAAATAAATGCCTAGAGATATCGCAAATATTAAATAATATAATATAATTGTATCTGAGATGCAACCATAAAAACATATGTACAATACTACATGATTTCTATTCATGAAATAAATGTACAGAGATTGAAAAAATATAGAGTGAAAGACTCACAAGAATGGTGGTAGCTTATCTCTGAGAAGAGATGTGACGACTACTCGCATTCGCAAGAAGATGATTTCAATGAGGCTCTCAAGGCCTTTTTATAATAAACAGGAATGCCAAAAATGAAATACATCCAAAAACCTAACCCTACGAGATGAAGCGCCAAAAGTCATGTGGGCCCCGTTTGGGTAAGTTGGTGCATTAACTTCCCGGGGTCATAACATTTGCATACGATCTCTGTTTTAGGCGTATGATATCCCATTGGAAAGGCATTTCCAAGGAGATTAATTTTTTGGTTTAAATGATGCTGTAGGAAATTATTGAGAAGATGGATCCTGAAAAACCTTCGTTTAGGCCCTCAAAATGGCCCCGAAAGTTAAAAACTACTAAAAATAATAAATTGCCAAAATTGCCAGAAAATTGTTTTAAGCCAGCTGGAAAAGGTGGGTGGCCACCAATATCCACCTGGATCAATCCTCCCTCCTTAGGAATAATTTGTCTCCATTGCATTGAGTTCTCGGGGGAGAGGGAAAAGCGTTTGCTGAATCTGCATCTTGGTGAGTTGCTTGCCTTGCTAGAGATGTCGCGTTGCTCAGTTTGTGGAAGTTTGTCATGAACTTGTTGAGGCTGAGTCTGTTCAAAAAATCGAGATACATGAGAGGACAATGCACAGAAGGAATATTTGTTATTTTCTACAACCTTGTTGACCTACTTCTATTTGATAGAAGGTGCTTAGGGTGAGGCTGTAGTGGTTGCAGTGTCCTTCTGTTCTCCTTTTGAACAGATTGTGAAGAAGCTTAATTTTGAAGTATGAGATACTACCTTGCAGAACGTTTTAGGTGGAATAACAGTTAGAACTACCTCTGGTATTCTGTAGAGACGACTCCCCAGAGAAACAATGACACTGCGGGGTCGAGACTCATAAACAACATGGCGCTTCCACATATATTGTTGGCCCAAGAGAACATCACAGACGTATAGTAGGTAAACATCACACAGTAACTCATCCTTGAAGGGATGTATCCCATATGACAATCGACATTGTTGGCTGACACGAAGATATCATCCTTGGCGAAGCCACTTGATGTTGTATGGTTGCGGGTGTGGTGTTGTCGACAATCCCAATTGTTTGACGACCTCTGCTGAGATGAGGTTCTTTTGGCTTCTTCTATTAACAATAAAATGCAGCAGGGTCCCCTTTATCCACATCTGTGAATGAAAAATGTGCTCCCCCTTTTCAAGATCTATTGGTTCTTCTCGTTGAATTGTTCTGGTCGCGAAAATAGAAGTGGTGTCTGTGTCAATGATATTTCCTTTACCAGTATTTTCAGAATCAGATTCTTAATCAGGGTTCGGCTCCTTGTCTTTTATCTTGGCCACCAATGACTATTTTTAATGACATTCATCGGTGTTGTGCCAGAGGATTTTGTGGAAATCGCACCATTTTCCAGTGTCTTTCTTTGTCTTCCTGTTACCCTTCTTTTCCTTTATATTGGACTAGTTTTTGGGAGACTGTTTGTTAGGGCCGTATTTATAATACTTTGGTTGTTGCGGATTTGCAGGACCAAACTCTTGTTTTTTATGGTGGTTAAATTTTTGCTCTATTTTAACACCATATCGATAAGAAGCACCGAGTGATGAGATGTCTAGAAAATCCATTTCAGTCTGGATGTATTTGTGTAGAGCCCCACGGTATTTTAGAACCAAATGTCACTCAGAGTCTTTGATACCCAGCTTGGTGCGAAAGGTATGGAATGTATTGGTGAACTACGAAACTTCTTGGCCCGTCTCTTGCTGTAGTGTGGTGCATCTCATGTACTGGTCCTCATAGTTTCCAACATGGTAATACTATTCCTTACCGCATCCAAAAAAAAACCCAACTTGGCTCGGCCCCATATATTCTAGATTCCTCTGTGGAACTTTTCTCCCTGTAAGTTTCCCACCAATGTTTGACATGAGGGAGAGCTTTAAGGAGTGTAAAAGTGATATTTTCTCTCTCAAAAAAATTGTGAACAGAGAAATAACCTTCTAGAATATTTAACCATATGTCTAGGGCTTCTGCATCTATCTATCCTTCAAATACAGGAATATCAAAACTAACTTGTACCTCAAAAGGTGAGGTGCTTCCAAAGTGGCCGCTTGATGAAGATGCACCTGTTACTATCAGAAGGCATTGAAGGATGTGGGGAAAATTCTCCATCATTACGTCTCTCTGTCGCGTGAGAGATTGCTCAAGCAACATCCTGATAGGATCGTTTGCTCTGTCATTTTTCTTTTATTCTTCCATTGAGGGTTTCTTTGGTGTACGAGAGAAATTGTCCTCAAGAGAGACAATATCAAGAATGAACTTTCTATAGTCAGACCTCATCAGGGACATGCACTGAAAAAAATGATCAAGAGTTGCCTGCTCTGAAACCACTGATACAGATTATTTTTGGCACGAAATAAGAGCGGAGATATAATAAATAAATGCACATAGATATCGCAGATATTAAATAATATAACAGAAATGTATCATATATGAAAACATAAACACAGATATACAGTAATACACGATTTCTATTAATGAAATAAATGTACAGAACTATAAAAATACAGAGTGAAAGACTCGCAAGAATGGTGGCAACTTATCTCTGAGAAGAGATGTGGCGGCTACTCGCATTCGAAAGAAGACAATTGCAATGAGGCTATGAAGGCCTTTTTACAATAAACATGAATTCCAAAAAAACTAGACATCCAAAAATGTAACCCTAGGAGATGAAGCGCCAAAAGTCATGTGGGCCCTGTTTGGGTAAGTTAGTGCATTAACTTCCGAGGGTCATAAATTTTTCATATGATCTTTGTTTTAGGCATATGATAGCCTATTGGAAAGGTATAATAAAGGATATTCATTTTGGGGCCTCAATGATGTTGTAAAGGATCATTGAGAAGCTCGATCACGAAAAACCTTCATTTAGACCCTCAAAATGGTCCCGAAAGATAAAAACTACTAAAAATAGTAAATTGCCAAAATTGCCAGAAAACTATTTTGAGCCAGTTGGAAAAGGTTGGTGGCCACTGATATCCACTTGGATCAATCCTCCCTCCTTATGAATAAATGGTCTCTAGTGTGTTGAGTTCCTACGAGAGAGGGAAAAACATTTGTTGAATCTGCATCTTGGTGAGTTGCTTTCCTTGCTAGAGACGTCGCGTTGCGCAGTTTGTGGAAGTTTGTCACGAATCTGATGAGGCTGAGACTATTCAAAAAGCCGAGATACATGAGAGGACGGTGTGCAGAAGGAATCTTTTTGCTTTCCTATAAACTTGTACACCTGCTTCTATTGGATAGAAGGTTCTTGGGGCGAGGCTGTAGTGATTGTAGTGTCCTTCTGTTCTCCTTTTGAACAGATTGTGAAGAAGATGAATTTTGCAGTATGAGATACTACCTTGCGATACTTTTTAGGTGGAATAGTAGTCGAAACTACCTTTGGTATTCTGTAGAGATGACCCCCCAGAGAAACAATGACACTGCGGGGTCGAGACTCATAAAAAACATGGCGCTTCCACATATATCATTGGCCCAAGAGAACATCATAGACATCCAGTGCGGAAACATCACACAATACCTCATCCTTGAAGGGATGGATGTCGTATGAAAATCGACATTGTTATCAACAATCCCAACTGTTTGACGACCTCTGCTGAGATGAGGTTATTTTGGCTTCTGCTATCAACAATAAAATGCAACGAGGTCCCCTTTACCCACATCTATGAATGAAAAAGGCGCTTCCCCTCTTCAGGATTTGTTGGTTCTTCTCGTTGAATTGCTGCGGTCATGACAATAGCAGTGGGGTTCGCGTCAATGATCTGTCCTTTACTAGTATTTTCATAATCAGATTCTGAATCAGGGTTTGGCTCCTTGTCTTTGATATCAACCACCAATGACTGTTTTGAGCATCATTCATCAGTGTTGCGCCAATGGATTTTGTGGAAATCGCACCATTTTCCAGTGTCCTTCTTTGTCTTCCCATGACCGTTCTTTTCCTGTGTCTTGGACTACTTTTTAGGAGACTATTTGTTAGGGTCGTCTTTGTCATACTTTGGTTGTTGCGGATTTGGAGACCTGAACTCCCGTTTGTTCTGGTGCTTAAATTTTTTCTTGATTTTAACAACATATCGATAAGAAGAATTGAGTGATGAGATGTCCAAAAAATCCATTTCAGTCTGGGTGTATCTATGTAGAGCCCCACGGTATTTCAGAACCAAATGTCGCTCAGAGTCTTTGATACCTAGCTTGGTGTGCAAGGTATGGATGGTATTGGTGAACTCCAAAACTTCTTGGCCCCTCTCTTGCCACAGTGTGGTCCATCTCATGTACTGGTCCTCATAGTTGCCAATAGAGTAATTTTGTTCCTTTATCACATCCACAAAAAAATCCCAAGTGGCCTTGGCACCATATATGGTATACATTGCGTTGAGTTGTCAGGGGAGAGGGAAAAGCATTTGTTGAATCTGCATCTTGGTGAGTTTCTTGCGTTGCTAGAGATGTCGCGCTGCTAAGTTTGTGGAATTTTTTCATGAACCTGTTGAGTCTGAGTCTGTTCAACAAGTCGAGATACATGAGAGGATGGTGTGCAGAAGGAATATTTGTGCTTTGCTGCATCCTTGTTGACCTACTTCTGTTGGATAGAATGTGCTTAGGGTGAGGCTGTAGTGGTTGCAGTGTCCTTCTGTTCTACTTTTGAATAGATTGTGAAGAAGCTAAATTTTGCAGTATGAGATACTACCTTGCGACACTTTTTAGGTGAAACAGTAGTCGAAAATACCTCTAGTATTCTATAGAGATGACCTCCCAAAGAAACAATGACACTGCAGGGTCGAGACTCATAAATAACATGGTGCTTCCACATATATGGTTGGCCTAAGAGAACATCATAGACATATAGTAGGGAAACATCATACAGTACCTCATCCTTGAAGGGTTGGATGTCGTATGACAATTGACATTGTTGGATGACATGGAGATCTCATCCTTGGCGAAGCCACCTGATGTTGTATGGATTTGGGTGTGGTGTTGTCAACAATCCCAACTATTTGACGACCTCTACTGAGATGAGGTTATTTTGGCTTCTTCTATTAACAATAAAATGCAGCGGGGTCCCCTTTATCCACATCTTTGAATGAAAAAGGCACTCCCCCTCTTCAGGATCTATTGGTTCTTCTCGTTGAATTGTTCTGGTCGCGAAAATAGCAGTGGTGTCCGTGTGAATGATCTGTCCTTTACCAGTATTTTCAGAATCAGATTCTTAATTAGGGTTCATCTCCTTGTCTTTGATCTTTCCCACCAATGACTATTTTTAATGACATTCATCGGTGTTGTGCCAGGGGATTTTTTGGAAATCTCACCATTTTCTGGTGTCTATCTTTGTCTTCCTGTTACCCTTCTTTTCCTTTGTCTTGGACTAGTTTTTGGGATACTGTTTGTTAGGGCTGTATTTGTCATACTTTGGTTGTTTCGGATTTGCAGAACCAAACTCCCATTTTTCAAGGTGCTTAAATTTTTGCTCGATTTTAACAACATATCCATAAGAATCACCGAGTGATGAGATGTCCAGAAAATCTATTTCATTATGGATGTATCTATGTAGAGCCCCATGGTATTTCATAACCAAATGTCACTTGGAGTCTTTGATACCTATCTTGGTGTGCAAGGTATGGAATGTATTGGTGAAGTATGAAACTTCTTGACCCATCTCTTGCCGTAGTGTGGTCCATCTCATGTATTGGTCCTCATAGTTTCCAACAGGGTAATACTATTCCTTTACCGCATCCACAAAAAAAACCCAACTGGGCTCGACCCCATATATTCTAAATTCCTCTATGGAACTTTTCTCCCTGTAAGTTTCCCACCAATGTTTGACATGAGGGAGAGATTTAAGTAGTGTAAAGGTGATCTTTTCTCTGTCGAAAAAATTGTTAACAGAGAAATAACCTTCTAGAATATTTAACCATATGTCTAGGGCTCTTGCATCCATCTATCGTTCAAATATAGGAATTTCAAAATTAACTTGTACCTCGAAAGGCAAGGTTCTTCCAAAGTGGCCACTTGATGAATATGCACCTATTGTTATCGGCAAACATTGAAGGATGTGGGAAAAATTCTCCATCATTTCATCCCTCTGTCGCGTGAGAGCTTGCTCAAGCAACAGACTAATAGGATCGTTTGCTCCGTCATTTTTCTTTCTTCTTCCATTGAGGGTATATTCAGTGTGTGAGATAAATTGTCCTTAAGAGAGACAATATCAAGACCCAACTTTCTATACTTGGACCTCATCGGGGACATGAATTGAAAAAAATGATCAAGAGTCGCCTGCTTTGAAACCATTGATCCAGATTATTTTTGGCACGAAATGACAACGGAGATATAATAAATAAATGCATAGAGATATCACAAATATTAAATAATATAACATAAATGTATCAGAGATGAAAACATAAACACATATATACAGTAATACACGATTTCTATTAACGAAAAAAATGTACAGTGACTATAAAAATACAGAGTGAAAGACTCACAAGAATGGTGGCAACTTATCTCTGAGAAGAGATGTGATGGCTACTCGCATTCGCAAGAAGACAATTGCAATGAGGCTCTGAAGGCCCTTTTACAATAAATATGAATTCCAAAAACACTAGACATCCAAAAACCTAACCCTAGGAGATGAAGTGCCAAAACTCATGTGGGCCCCGTTTGGGTAAGTTAGTGCATTAACTTCCCAGGGTCGTAACTTTTTCATACGATCATTGTTTTAGGCATATGATAGCATGTTGGAAAGGTATAATCAAGGAGATTCGTTTTTGGGCCTCAATGATGTTGCAAGAGATGATTGATAAGGTCGATCCTGAAAAACCTTCATTTAGGCCCTCAAAATGGCCCCGAAAGTTAAAAACTACTAAAAATAGTAAATTTCCAAAATTGCCAGAAAACTATTTTGAGGCAGTTGGAAAAGGTGGGTGGCCACCGATATCCACTTGGATCAATACTCTCTCATTAGGAAGAAATGGTCTCCATTGTGTTGAGTTCCCGAGGGAGAGGGAAAAGCATTTGCTAAATCTGCATCTTGGTGAGCTGCTTGCCTTGCTGGAAACGTCGCGCTGCTCAGTTTGTGGAAGTTTGTCATGAAACTGTTGAGGCTGAGGTTTTTCAACAAGTCGATATAGATGAGAGGATGGTGTGCAAAATGAATCTTTGCGCTTTGTTGCAGACTTGTTGACCTGCTTCTGTTGGACAGAAGGTGCTTGGGGCGAAGTTGTAGTGGTTGCGGTGTCCTTCTATTCTCCTTTTGAACAGATTGTGAAGAAGTTTAATTTTGTAGTATGAGATACTACCTTGTGGCACTTTTTAGGTGGAACAATAGTTAGAAATACCTCTAGTATTCTGTAGAGATGATCCCCCAGAGAAACAATGACACTACGGGGTCGAGACTCATAAACAACATGGCACTTCCACATATATGGTTGGCCGAAGAGAACATCACAGACATCCAGTGGGAAAACATGACACAATACCTCATCCTTGAAGGGTTGGATGCCATATGACAGATGACATTGTTGGTTGACATGGAGATCTCGTCCTTGGTGAAGCCACCCGATGTTGTATGGTTGCAGGTGTGGTGTTGTTGGCAATCCCAACTATTTGACAGCCTCTTCTGAGATGAGGTTCTTTTTGCTTCTGCTATCAACAATAAAATGTAGCGGGGTCCTCTTTACCCACATCTATGAATGAAAAGGGTGCTCCCCCTCTTCAGGATCTATTAGTTCTTGTTGAATTGCTACGGTCATGACAATAGCAATGGGGTCCATGTCAATGATATGTCCTTTACCAATATTTTCAGATTCAAATTTTGAATCAGGGTTCTTCTCCTTGTCTTTGATCTTGGCCACCAATGACTATTTTGAGTGACATTCATCTGTATTGTGCCAGGAGATTTTGTGGAAATCACACCTTTTTCCGGTGTCCTTCTTTGTCTTGTCGTGACCCTTCTTTTCCTGTGTCTTGGACTGGTTTTCAGGAGACTGTTTGTTAGGGCCATCTTTGTCATACTTTGGTTGTTGCAGATTTGGAGAGACGAATTCCCATTTGTTTTGGTGCTTAAATTTATGCTCAATTTTAACAGCATATCGATAAGAAGCACAGAGTGATGAGATTTCCAGAAAATCCATTTCAGTCTGGATGTATCTATGTAGAGCCTCATGGTATTTCAGAACCAAATTTCGCTTGGAGTCTTTGTTCCTAGCTTGGTGCACAAGGTATGGAAGGTGTTGGTGAAATCTGAAACTTCTTGGCCCCTCTCTTTCCACAGTGTGGTCCATCTCATGTATTGGACCTCATAGTTGCCAATAGGGTAACATTGTTCCTTTACCTCATCCAAAAAAAAATTCCAAGTGGGGTCGGCTCCTTATATTCCAGATTCCTCTGTGGAACTTTTCTCCCAGTAAGTTTCCCACCAATGTTGGACATGAGGGAGAGATTTAAGGAGTTCAAAGGTGATCATTTCTCTGTCGAAAAAATTGTGAACAAAAAAATAACCTTCTAGAAGATTTAACCATTTGTTCTAGGCTTCTGCATCTATCTGTCCTTCAAATACAGGAATATCAAAATTATATTGTACCTTGAAAGGCGAGGTGCTTCCAAAGTTGTTGCTTGATGAATATGTGTCTGTTGCTATTGGCAGGCATTGAAGGATGTGGGAAAAATTCTCCATAATTTCGTCCCTTTGTCGCGTGAGAGCTTTCTCAAGCAACAGACTGATAGGATCGTCTGCTCCGTCATTTTTATTTTCTTCTGCCATTGAGGGTTTGTTGGGTGTGTGAGAGAAATTGTCCTCAAGAGAGAAAAGTTTGAGACCCAACTGGCTATACTTGGACCTCGTCGGGGACGTGCACTGAAAAAATGATCAAGAGCAGCCTGCTCTGAAACCACTGATCCAGATTATTTTTGGCACGAAATGAGAGTGGAGATATAATAAAGAAATGCACAGAGATATCGTAGATATTGAATAATATAAAATAAATGTATCAGATATGCAACCATAAACACATATATACAGTAATACATGATTTCTATTAATGAAATAAATGTACAGAGACTGTAAAAATACAGAGTGAAAGACTCACAAGAATGGTGGCATCTTATCTTTGAGAAGAGATGTGACGGCTACTCGCATTCGCAAGAAGACAATTACAATGAGGCTCTCAAGGCCTTTTTACAATAAACAAGAATTCCAAAAACCCTATACATCCAAAAACCTAACCCTAGGAGATGAAGCGCCAAAAGTCATCTGGGCCCTGTTTGGGTAAGTTAGTGCATTAACTTCCCAGGGTCGTAACTTTTGCATACGATCTCTATTTTAGGCGCATGATAGATTATTGGAAAGGTATCATCGAGGAAATTTATTTTGGGGTGATTCCATAGGAAATAATTGAGAATATCGATCCCAAAATACCTTCATTTAGGCCCTCAAAATGGCCCCAAAAGTTAAAAATTGTTAAAAATAGTAAATTGCCAAAATTGCGAGAAAACTGTTTTGAGCCAGTTGGAAAAGGTGGGTGGCCACTGATATTCATTTGGATTAGAAGTATTAGATAGTCAAACATGGAATTCATGTAATGGTTTGGGTGAGGGAGTCACCTCAGAAAATTACTGAGAGAATGGGGCTAAGTACAATCAACCTTGGAAAGAGTGAGAGCCAAACAAGCATGGGAGAAGAAAATAATTTGAGTAGGGAGAGAGAGGGTGTGTTGGGTGATAGGATTATCACCAACCATGGTACACATGGAAATATAACTTGTTGGGATTTTTTTTATGCTAAGAATGAAGGTTGTATGCCTGTAGTGAAATATGTATGCATGTAATTGACATTTCCTATGGAGGAAATGGCTCAATATCCTTAAGAAGGATGTTGTGAGAACTCTTGGAGAATATGATAGTTCTTGGATTCCTCGGCTGTGAGATTCATGTCCAATTGAGTGCACTAGAGCCCTACAAGGAAGTCAGAAGGCCCGAGGAACTATGCAAAAGAGAAGGGGGATACCATTCCTTGGGTTGTGTAGGTTGAAGGAAAGAGAGTTCATGGATTGGAACTATTTTTTGAGTAGAAAATAGGTATTGGGTTAATGAAAGTGGAGAGTGTACAAGCCAAGAGAGCCAGACCTCTTTGTGGACTCATAGTCTCATATTAGGGGTGGTTTGATGTTGCAAGTAAAAGAACAATAAGCCTATGGATGGGATGAATGTCATTCGTATGTAGACAATTGGTTCAAGTATTTAAAGTTAATATTTTCTATTATGTTTACACTACAAGGAAAATACCTTGTAGGAGAGGTCTTTAGTGTTACAAAAATGGAAAAAATTGGAAAACAAAACTCCTCTATAACATTTGTTTTCAGTAGCGTATTTTTTTGCGGATATTATAACAAAAATTCATTATAACTAAAAACATCTGGGTGGTCAGAGGTTTTAGTAGACGTTTTTCTAGGCAGTGTGATTCATGGTGTATATGCACTGGTGCATTCAAAAACTTAAATAACCAATGCATACATTTCACCAAAAGCACCGGGACAGTCAAAACAATATTGGGGCATCGATGTTCTTTGAAATAATAATGTACCAATGCTTTAATAATAACAATGCACTGGTTGAATCTATGATACCATGCACCAGTGATTTACAATACAAACCCGACCAGTGCATTAAATTTAGAATGCACCGATGCGGAAGTATGGTACAAAATCATTGGTGCGCCATTTTAATTAAACGCACCAAAAGGACAATTATTATTATTATTGTTGTTGTTGTTGTTGTTGTTAAAATAGTATTATTATAAGTGTTGGTTCATTGTATTACAACACAGGTGCACATTTTGTTACAACATCAATGAATTTTAGCATTAAACACACCGGTGTTCATTTTCTCTTTTTAGAAACATCGACCTGTGACAGTGCAATTATTGTGATTTTTTAATTCCATTGTTCATAAAAAAATTGACATATATATTATAATAGTATTCATATATATTACATTTTGAATAGTTCATTTTGATATGATGTTTGAATTAATTTGTTATATCATTAGATTTTGCATCTCTTCATTATAATATTTAATCATCCATATATTTAATCAATGATGTAACATTTCACAATGACATTGGACAACATAATAGAATAAAATAAAACGTATTTTATTATATTTGAATAAGAGGCTCTTTGTCATACAAAATGGAACCCTTATTGGTAACCCCTGGTATTTCAATTGGAACACTATCTCCATTACATTAAACAAAATGTTTCATGTTAACAAACAATTATTTCAAAAAATACAACAACTTACATTGGTATCCAATTATATTGATCATCATTCTTCGTTGGAACTGTTGTTAGTGATTGAGCTACTTCCATGACTTGGGTTATTTGGACAAATGTTTTGTTGATTCCCTGATTGTTTTCCTCTTCTTCAAGTGTCATCTACAAAAAAAAAAAGAAAAAGTGTAATGAGTGTATCTACATTGGTGAGAATAATGGAAATTGAAATAAATAATATACATGAATGTAAATTGACAAACAACGTACCATACAAAGAGTTGAGTCATTCATGATTCAAAACCAAAATTCATGCCCTTTGTCAACACATCTTCTATATAAACGTTTCCATACTTTGTTTCCTACAAATTTTATACCCCATAATAAATCATAGGTTTAATATAAATGGATTTTTTTTCCATTAATTATAAAATGAGATAAGTAAAACAACCTAAATACTTACAAATTCCACAATCAATGTTTTATATGCCAACATATACTCACAACCCATACTTAACCCAATGTCAATCAATTGTTTCGATGGCTCTTGTTTGTATGTTAGCACCTATTTGAAGACATTCAAGGATGATTGTTGTAAAACAACTAAAAATATACAAAAATGAAATCTTAAGTTGTTATAAGGAAATAAAAATTACTCACAAAATTTTCTATCAACCCTTTTCTTCCTTGTTGTCCTGTTTTATGTGCTGAATGGGTTCCATTATGTTTTCGTTTCTAAAAGAAAATACTTGAAAATTAATATTTAATGATAAATTATTTATTTATATGTACCTAATAGAAAAACTCAATGATTTCATACATTTGAAGCACATTGTTGTTGAGATGGCTCCTTGTGTGATGAAATTATGTCCATTTCTTTGAATATCTCCTTGTACACTTTTTTGGACTTTCCTACTGACATATTTCGGATATCATCTTGTTGATACTTTGGGATTTTGATAATCTTCCTGAAAAAAGTAACATGACAATAAACTATTTTTATATTGGTATATGAAAACTAAATATAACAAAATTGATATTAATAAAGGAATTTTTTGTAGTAATATATACATATTCTAGAAAAACATTTTTAGGAATATTAGATTTTGAATGATTCTTTTTTTTTGTTGTATGTTTTTTCTATTGCAAGTCTGATAAGTCTCATTGATCATTGCTCTAGAAATGCTTCTTATAGTTTATATATAACTTGGTTCTTAGAATCATTAGATTGATTTATGTATTGTAAGTGGAAACTACGTATATAAATTCATTCCACTATATCCCTCATAGTTTTAAAAAAAAAAATCTCCCTTTCATTAACCTCGAACACAATTCCAGATGAGCTAAGGACCAATTCATCATCATTTACATCTTCTATAAAAAAAAAAATCTTAGGACGTCATTTTGTTCCTTCGTTGTTGGTCCATGTAGAACATTAAACATATGTAAATTAATAGATTGTTTGAAACATGTTATATAATATTCTTAAGTATATTATTAATGAAAATTCAAAAAAGAACTCATATTGAATAGTGTTTTTTCATTCACCTTATTCATCGTTTTGAAAATTTTCCATCAAGGTTTTACGTTCTTCTGCACTTAGATCACAAAGAATCATATCAAGATTCCTCATTTTGTAGCTTTGGATGACATACACTAACCAATACATATTAGTTAAAATTACATATAGTTCAAACATATTAATTTTGTAGAGAATTTACAAATAACTTGCATCTTTTTCTTTTTTGGATGTGATATCATTGTGTTGATAAAAAAATTTGTTACTTGAACTATTCTCACACTTTTTTTTTTATCAATATACAACATGTATCATTCAATACATAAGCTATTAAATATATTTTATAAAGAAATCACATGATTTTCAACAAAAAAAAATTGTGGTTTCCGATGCACTTTAATAATATGAAAGCATTAATGTGTTCAATATAGGAAACACACTGACAGGAAAAAACAGATTAAAAAAATACTTTAAATTAAAATGCTGTGATATGTATCTATAAAAACAACATGACTAGAGTAAAAAATGAAAACGAAAAAATAATACCATGAGCGAAAAAAATACCGAAAAAATTACACACCGATGAATGAAATTTAAAAAAAAATTGTGTTACAACATTTCTGGTCACTTTATCAGTAAGAAAAATGGTGTGTTATAAATTGTTAGGGACCTAACCTCCCTAGCCCCTCACATAGGTAGAATAATATATTTACTTGTAATAAATACCAATATTAATAAGTCCTAGAAATAAGGAAGAATACGTCAAATGTAAGAAGTCCTAATAGAAGCTTCAACTTCTAGAAGGATCTTCCTCTAGATTGTTCTTTTGGATAGATATATTTAGTATAAATAGGCATAGAGGGTAGGAGAAGTTTTTTCTTGGATGTTATTGTAATATAGATATGCTCTATTGCAGTTTTCCCCCTCAAATAGGAAAGTGAACATTGTTATCAGTAATAAAGGTGTTTTTCTATGTTATTATGGTATTATTCTGATATTGATCTCGTTACATTATTGTTGTTTTGTCATTTCTTGATAAATATTTATGTTTTGCATACTACATTATATTTGGAATATTGCAAGTGGTATTAGAGCACTTTCCTTGACAGTAAATTGTGGGTTATTTTTTTTTTCAGGGTAGAGACGTATTCTAGTGTCATAAAGCTATAGAGATCTATCATTACGCATATAAACCCATAGTCGTACCATTAATTTTTAACAATTTTTTTTCTTCAGTGGACTTGACCCCTTCCCAATGTCCCTATTTTCCACCTCTCCCATTATTTTCCCCTTTTCTCATAGATCGTAGTGGTACCTATCACTTATAAGTCCTTTTTCTGTGGTCCCACCCACCCATTTTCCCTTATCAACACTCCCCATATCCTAATCTCCAACACTCGCAAACACGAATTGCAAGCTTCCATCAATCAAACCAAGGAGTCCCTCCAACAAGTGACATTTGATATTGGCTATACCAATTCCCACATTGAAAAATGAGAGACCCAAGTCCAACAACTATAGATTTTAAACTTGTACAATATTTACTGCAAACATATTTTCAATAAAAGAATAAAAAAGATATAATGGGAAATACACACATTACATAGATATTTTCCCCTTGAAACCGAAACAGGGAAAACCAATATATTCTATATTGATTCATTGTGTTACATTGTTTACAATACAATATACATATAGGAGCTAGTGACATCCAAAACCCTAACCCAATGACCTGGATTAGTCAACAATCCTAATTCCTTAATTGGAAACAGAAAACTATTGGCAACAAACCATGTGCCAAAAAACCGCCCAACAATGGACACAAAAATTGAGGTGACACAAAAATCAAGGCAAAACTGTGACAAGTTTCCCGAGGAAAAAATAATTCTCAGCGCCCCCTCAAACCCCCCCTTGCACCCGACACAACATAGACACCACTAGTCATGCATAGAATATAACGCATACCCAACATTCTCCCACTTTTTTTATTTTCATACAGGGGGGTTTACATGGTTACATAGTCAACAATACAGGGAAATAATGCCCATGGATCCTCTACACCAAGAGAACTTCTAAGTGCTCACAATTTTTTTTATTGAATATGAAACATTTTTCAAAGTGTCCACTTTAATCAACAACAGTTTCTTTTCTTCAACCATGTCTCTCACAAAATGATATTGAATATCAATATGCTTTGTCTTTGAATGATAAGTCGGGTTCTTCGCCAGAAAAAATGCACTATGACTATCACAATCTATCCTTACAACTTGTTGTACCAACCTAATACTTGAAAACAATCTTTGTAATGATAATGCTTCCTGACTTGCATGAGTGGATGCCATGTATTCAACTTCTGTATTTGAAAGTTCCACTACAACTTGTCTTTTTCTCATCCAACTAATTGCTCTTCAAAATAGGTTAAACACATACCCTCTTGTAGATATTTTATGATCTAGATCTCCAACCCAATATACATCCACAAATCCATGTATATCCAACACTTTGTCCAATCTAGGTCTTCCTTGGTAGCACAATCCATAGCTAGAAGTGCCGCACAAATACCTGAAAAGTGTTTTTACTATTTTCCAATGCTTCTTCCTTGGTTTTGACATACACCTGCTCAAAACTCCCATTGGATGTGAAATGTATGGTCTAGTATAGAATATTGCATACATCAAACTACCAACTGCACTCACATATGGAACACAATACTTTTCCTCCTCCTCTTCCTGTGTCTTGGGCTACTGATCCGCAGATAATTTTACACCAACAGGAATAGGAACCTTGATAGGTTTATATTCCTACATATTAAAACTTGGAAATATTGTCTGCACATATTTTCTTTGATTTAACTAGCGTTTCCTATTTTTCCGATCTCTTTTAATTTCCATGACCAAAATGAAATTTGAAGCATCGATATCCTTCATGTCAAATTTAGAGGACAACTGATTTTTCACATCCTGGATAATCTCCTTATTGTTTCCTATCAATAACATGTCATCCACATACAAGACAAAATAAATAAAATGATCACCAATTAATTTAAAATACACACATTGATCCTCTTTTCTTCTTGTGAAGCCAAGTCTCGGCATATAATTATCAAATTTTTGATACCGCATCCTTGGCGATTGTTTTAAACAATACATAGACTTTTTCATTTTGCATACCATCTCCTTGTTTCCCTTCACAACAAATCCTTCCGGCTTCTTCATATAGATTTATTCTTCCATATACCCATGTAGGAATGTTGTCTTCACATCCATCTATTCTACTTCAAAATAAAATGCAAGAGAAACAAACAACATAAATCTTATAGAATTTAACTTGGCAATCGGAGAAAAAATCTCACCAAAATAAATTCCCTCAACCTGGGAATAATCATTTGCTAATAACTGAGCTTTGTATTTCTCCACTTTTCCTTTTGAATTCAACTTATTTTTAAATACCCATTTTCTACCAATAGGATTTCTTTGACTTGGAAACTCCACTAGATCCCAAGCCTCATTCTTATCCAAGGATGTCATTTCTTCATCCGTGGCCTTTTGCCAGAGCTTTCCATCCTCTGAATCCACTACCTCCCTAACAATTCTAAGATCATCATCAGTAATAGACAAAGTAAAATTTGAACAAAAATCAAATGGAGTATATATTTCTGACAACCTTCTTTCTCAAATGGATCTCCTCAATACTAAAGTATGAGGATCTTCTTGTTCTGATTTTTGTTCTTTTGTGGAGTTTGGTTCATCATCCTTTAAAACAAACTCTATTTTATTTGGTTGTTCTTTACTTGGTATGACTTTGTGTTTAACAACATCCTTCATTTCTCTAAATACCATATCTTGTCTATACACGACCTTCTTAGTTTCTGGGTTCCAAATATTATAACCTTTGAGACCATATTTATACCCAATAAAGATACACTTTTCAACCTTCTTATATAGTTTACTCCTATTTTCCTTTGGAACATGAAGATAGGCCTCACAACCAAATACCTTGAGATGTGTGAGAGAAGGTTTCTTACCAGTTCATACCTCTTGTGGATTCTTTTCATTCAGTGCTAATGAGGGTGATCACTTGACCAGGTAACATGAAGTACCCACTGCCTCTACCGATAATTCTTTCCCTAACCTGACACCACTGAGCATGCACCTTTATATTTCCATCAGCGTCTTGTTCATCCTTTCTGCAACTCCATTCTACTGAGGTGTATATGGAGTATTGTTCTTCCTTTATATACCACATTTTTTACAAAATTATTCAAATTCATTCCCGCAGAACTCTCTACCATTATCTGTCCTCAACACCTTAATTCTTTTCTCTATTTGATTCTCAACAAGAGCCTTAAACTCTTGAAAAATTTCAAAGACTTCAGATTTCTTCCTGAGGGAATATATCCAAGTATCCCTCAAGAATGCATCTATAAATGAGACATAATACACATATTTTCGAACGATGGAACTGACACATGTCAAAACACATCACTGTGACTAGCTATAAAATTCCTTCTTCCCACGTTGCACCAAAGGGGAATATTACCTGATTCTTCTTCCCATATACACAATGTTCACATAAATCAAAATCCAGAGAGAATTAAGACATACCTTCAACCATACCTTTAATGTATAGTAGTCACAGACCATTATCTCTAATATGTCCCAGTCTTTGATTCCACAACATAACCTTTTCTCCAAAGACTATAGGAGTTATTTCTTCTTCAACTCCAATATTAGGAGTAATGAAAATATTACACCCATCACTAATATTGATTCCTTTTAGATTATAAATATTTCCAAACCAAACTCCCTTCAACAACACCATTTATCCTCTAACCATCCTGCAAATTTCCTTTTCAAATATTGAATGTACCCCTGCATCGTCCATTTTTCTTACATAAATCAAATTTATGGCCAAAACTGGGATGTGAAGAACACCAGGAAGTGTTCTAATCCTTCCATATATGAGCCTCGACTTGAATTTTCCTCGTCCTATGATTTTGGTTGTTGAATCATCACCTAAGAAAACATTACCTCCATCATATACCTTTCATATTCACAGAACCACTCCCTGTGGGGAGTCAGATGAAAGGATGCACCTAATTCAACCAACCATGCCTCATGATCTACATATGTTCTTGAAGTATCCAAGTACACATCCCCTCCTTCTTCCTTGGAGGTATTTTCTTCTGTAGAAGGCGATTCTTCAGATCCCTTCTTTTTCTCAACTTTAGATCTACACTTCTTCTGGTAGTGCCCTTCTTTTCCACATCTCCAACATACATTTACAAACTTTATAAGATATTTATATCTACCCTTATACTTAGAGATCCAACTTGATATCTTAGATTTATTTCTTTCATGGGAGCGTCCTCTTGCAAATAATGTGTCTACACTTTGTCCTTCCATGTTCTTCCATCTCATCTCCTCTGACAATAAGGATGAGACCACTTCATCAAACTTCAGGGCATTTGTATTACTACCTATGGACACAACCATAATATTCCATGATTGTGGTAAAGAACACATTAAAATGATACACTTATCTTCATCTGAAATTTTAATCTCAACAGATACTAACTGACTTACCAGAGTATTGAAGGTGTTCAAATGCTCTACCACTGAGTCTCCATCTCTCATCCTCAGGTTATACATATTCTTTCTTAGGAATAGTTTATTTACTACGAACTTAGACTGATACAACTTCCACAAATTATCCCTTAAATCCTTGGTTGTAGATTCCTATGACACATTTAGTAATACTGAATCTAAGAGACATGCGCACAATCGGATTGTGCTCTTCTCCTTCCGATCCAATTTTTTCCAGTCATCCGTTGAAGTTCCTGTAAGTGAAGTACTTGGATCCACCATGATCCACTGATCTTTGTCTACCAACAAATCTTCCATATTGATCTTCCACAGCTAAAACATTTTCCCATTAAACTTCTTGATCTCCATTTTTGAACTGCTCGCCATTTCTTTTCACCTGAAAAATCAATACCATAGATCTCCCACTGTAACAAGGCTTATCATAGTCCCGAGCCAAATCCTTGACCACAAAGGAATCCCCTTGAAGCCAACAAATCTATGATACCAAATGTATATTTTAACCTTGTACAATATTTACTACAAACAAATTTTTAGTAAATAACATAAAATATACAATGGAAAATACACACATAACACAAATATTTTTCCCATAGAAACCCAAACCGATAAAATCAACATATTCTATATTCATTCATTGTGTTACATTGTTTACAATACAATATACATCTAGGATCTAGTAGTATCCAAAACCCTAACCAAATGACCTGGATTATTCAACAAACCAAATTCCTTAACCAAAAATAGAAAACCATCAGCAAAAAACCATGTGTCGAGAAACCGCCCAACAATGGACATGAAAATCAAGACGACATGAAAATCAAGGAAAAAATGAAACAAATTTCCGAAGGAAAATTTTTTCTTGGGGGCGCTCCCACTAAACCCTCGTCCTTGGGGATATATCCCCCATCCACCCCCCAAGGAGGGGTTTGGTAGCCCCTCCACACTCCCAGTGCAACGTAGACACCACTAGTAATGCACACAATATAACACATACCCAACAACAACAATTTGATGCCATGGATGCCAAATTGATGAACCAGTTTAACAACCCCCATTCTGTTGTCAACTATTTTTTGAACCGAACCACATGACCTTCCTCCTATGACCAACCAGATGGTGTTCATTCCTCTCCTTCTCTGAATTTTCAATCCAACTCCTTTCATCATGACCCTCATCTTCCCCAAGTTGAGGTCAATAAATTTGATGGCTCTGATCCCACGGGTTGGGTGACTCAAATGGAGCATTATTTTTCTCTGCATGGAATTATTGATGAGTTTTCCAAACCTCACTATGGTTTTCTCTATCTGGATCATGAATGTTGGAAATCATGGAAATGGCTTAAAAATGCATATCAGGGGTATATTTCATGGACCCAGTTTGTTTTTGATCTCTATGAACAATTTGAAACAAACACCCAATATCTTAGTTGTTTGAACAAGTTGAAACAATCAGGCACATTGGAAGACTTTATAACTACTTTTGGGAATTTGGCCTTTCCCACCGAGCGCATGTCATATGTGTTCTTCCCGGAATGTTTTATCAGTGGCCTAAAGGATGAAATCTGATCCCAGGTTCTCATGGCTCTCCCTCAGACTTGATTGTAAGCTACTGAACATTCCAAAGAGTCCCAACAAGTTGTTTTTTCCCAGAAAAAAAATCCCGCTTTTGTTCCTTGCCCTCGACCCACAAATACTTCCCCCCTTGCTACTCCCCTCAAGGTCCAAAAATTAACTAGGGATGAAATGGTTGAATTCCAACTCAAGGGTCTTTGATATAATTGTGATGAAAAATATTTTCTCAGGAGAAAGTATAAGGAACAAATTATTTTTATGGTCATTTCAGAATATGTTACGAAAGAAGAAATGATAGTTCCCCTTGTTGAAGATACATCACTTCCCGATGATACCTAGGAGCCTACAGACCCACTTGAAGTTGACCCACTCATTTCATTGTATGCCCTCACTGGATTCTTTGCTCCACAATTCCTCAAGCTCATTGGCTATATTAATTATCATAAAGTCATCATCCTTGTTGACAGTGGTAGCACCCATAATTTTATTCATCGTCACATTGTCGAGGAAACCAATTAATATATTCATGCTGTCAACAATTTTCAAATCATAATAGACAATGGTGTATCCATTAAATGTGGTGGGCATTGTGAAAATGCGTGTCTTCAAATTGGATAGTACCACCTGAAATATCATATGTTTTCCATTGACATGGGTGGTTGTGAAATTGTGCTAGGTGTTGAATGGTTACACACTTTGGGTCCCATTCTCATGGATTTTAAGGCATTAACCATGCAATTCCAACATGAGGGGAAACAATATCACTTTGAAGGACTCAAATTCAGTTATCCAGAGATCATTAGTTCCCATCGCATGGAAAATATCCTCAAGAAAAGTCACTCCGATAATATTACTCAACTCCATTCCATTCAATTATTTGAGACACCCTCTGTGCATCCTGATCTCCAATCCATCCTCTCCAAACATCAAGCTATTTTTTCCACTCCCAGGGGCATTCCTCCTTCCCATGGTGTTCATGATCATTCCATTCCCTTTTTCCCAGACATCCTTCCTCCCAATGTTCATCCCTATCTTCACCCTTTTCCTACAATAATTAAATTGAGAAAATTGTTCAAGCATTTCTCAGCACAGGCATTATCCATTCTAGTACGAGCCCCTATTCTTCTCCTGTGGTCATGGTATTTAAGAAAAAAGGATCTTGGTGCATGTTTCCTAACTTCCATTCCCTCAAAAAAATCACCATCAAATAAAAATTTCCCATTCCTATCATTGATGATCTCTTGGATGAATTGAGTGGTGCCCAGTTCTTTACTAAACTTGATTTGCGTTCTGGATACCACCAGATACATATGAAAAATGTATACATTCCTAAGGTTGCATTTCAAACTCATGAGGACCACTATGAATTTTTAGTCATTCCCTTTGGCTTGTGTAATGATCCCTCTACTTTCCAAAGCCTCATCAATCATGTCTTACGTCCTTTTCTTCGTCATTTTGTTTTAGTTTTCTTTGATGATATTCTCATCTATAGTAAAACCTAGACAAACCATATTTCTCATGTCGATCAATTTCTATATCTAATCTATCAACACCAAATTTTCCTCATACAATCGAAATGTGATTTTGGAGCCTCAAAAGTTGAGTACTTGGGTTATATTGTTGGCAAGGCAAGTGTCAGGGTGGATCCTAAGAAGATTGAAGCTATGCAGGATTTGTCTTGCCCCAATACTATCAAAAGATTGCATGGTTTTATGGGTTTAATAGGCTATTATCACAAGTTTGTTAAGAATTATGGAAATATTGTGGTGCCTCTCACTACTCTCCTTAAAAGTAATTTTTTCACTTGGATTCCCATAGTAGATCAAGCCTTTCATGCCTTGAAGGTAGCTATGTGCACCACTCCTATCCTGGCCCTTCCTTATTTCAAAAATACCTTTATCTTGGAATGTGATGCTTCCAGGAGAGGAATTGGAGCATTACTTATGCAATATGTATGACCTTTGGCCTTTACAAGCAAACAAATGTAAGAGTGACATTTGGGCCAATCAATCTATGAAAAGGAAATGTTGGCTATTATACATGCAATGGATCTATGGCTCCCTTATCTATTAGGGAAATGCTTCCAAATTAAGATATATCATCAAAGACTCAAGTATTTTCTATAGAAAATACCTTCCTCCCTGAGAGAACAAAAATGGGTGACTAAGATCTTTGGATATGATTATGCGATCATTTACAAGAAAGTCAAATAAAATTTGGTTGCTGACACTCTTTATAGAAAATATGAAGATGAAGGATCCCAATTTTCCCTCTCCTTCATTGTACCATATTGGTTCCAATATGTTCACTAGGAATGGATACAAGATCCCAAAATTTCGCATCTAATCCAACAATTGCAAGCCAAGTCTCCAGTTTCCCTTGCATACTCTTGGCACAATGATGAGATTCTCTACAAAGTCCATTTGTATTTAAGTAAACAGTCAAAAATTAAATCCACGGTTCTTTCTAAGCTTCATTCTATGCCCACAATTGGGCACTCAAGGTTTACCAAAACTTATGACCAAGTCAAACACTCTTTTTTCTAGGATGGTATGAAACATGAAATTTTTACTTTTGTGGCAGAATGTGATGTTTGTAAATGCAACAAGGGTGAAATAGTCAAATCTCCTGTCACATTACAAGCACTTCCAATTCCAACCACTATTTGGAGGGACAAATCTATGGATTTTATTATGGGATTACCTAAATCAGGAATTAAGTCAGTCATCATGGTGGTCATTATCATATTTTCAAGTATGCTCATTTCTACGCTCTTCAACACCCATTTAATGCTTCCATTGTCACTCAAAGTTTCATCGATCATGTCTTCAAACTTCATGACATGCCTCATTCTATTGTTTCTGATCGAGATCCCACTTTCACCAATTTTTTTTGGCAAGAACTGTTTAGACTACAAGGCACCCATTTGCATCTCAACACAACCTATCATCCCCAGACTGATGGTCAAACTGAGGTTGTCAACAAGTGTTTGGAAAAATATTTGAGGTATTTTGCATCTAAAAATTCAAATCAATGGGATCAATGGTTACCAGTAGTTGAATGGTGGTACAACACTTCTTACCATAAAATTATTCACATGACTCCTTTTGAAGTTGTATATGGAAAAAATCCCCCCTTCAGTTCTCTTATACATGATAGGTGTCTCGGAGGTCTAGGAAGTTGACCAAACTCTTATAGTTTGAGAGGATATTCTTCGTACCCTCAAATAGAATTTGGTCATGGCTCATAATCGCATGGATAAATAATCATATCAAGGTTGCTTTGAATGCCAATTTGCTGAAGGAGACTAGGCGTTTCCTTGACTGCAACCCTATAAGAAAACTTCTCTCATGGCGGACCATTTTCAGAAACTAGTGCCCAAATATTATGGTCCTTATACAGTTATCAATCGAGTGGTATAGGTGACCTATCAATTATAGTTTCCTAGTCAATCAAAGATCCATCCTATTTTTCATGTCTCCTGCTTAAGGAAGGTGATTGGAACTAAGTTCCAAAATCAAACTAGATTTCCCGAGTTGTATGAAGAAGGTTCCATATGGTTGCAACCACAAGTAGTTTTGGACCAATGTGAGCATCATATCATTCAGTGCACCATCTAGGAAGTGTTAATCCAATGGAAAGATACAACTCCAATCTTTGGCACCTGGGTGCTAGCTACCATTCTGCACTAATTTCCCCATCTCAATCCTTGAGGATAAGGTTTTTTTTTAACGGGGAGGGAATGTTAGGGACCTAAATTACCTCACCCCCCATGTAGGTAGAACACTATATTTCCATGTAATAAAGGACAATATTAATAAGGCCTAGCAATAAGGAATAATAAGTCAAATGTAAAAAGACCTAATAGAAGCTTCCACTTCTAGAAGGATCTTCCTATAGATTGTTCTTTTGAATAGATATATTTAGTATAAATAGGAGTAGAGGGTATGATACGTTTTGTCTTGGATATTATTGTAATAGGGATCCACTTTGTTGGAGGTTTCCCCCTCGAAGAGGCAAGTGGACATTGCTATCAGTAATAAAGGTGCTCTTTCTGGTGTTATTATGGTATTATTCTAATATTGATATAGTTACATTATTGTTGTTGTCCCATTTCTTGCTAAATATTTATTTTCTGCATATTATATTATATATTGAATATTGCATATTCAAATCGGTGCACCTATAACCAAAAAATGTTTTTTAAGAAAACATGACAGGGTCGAGAGGGTTTTGATCTGATGCAATAAGTGGTCCCCTTTTATCACATTCCAAATTCCTTACACATAGAAACTCAAACCCATTAAATCTAAAATTCCTAAAATGAAAAGACGTAATTGTTAAGTTATAGAGGAAGTTAAACCCTAAGGTGAAATTTGGCAGTCACATAAGAAAGAAGAAGAAAGGGTTTAAGGTAAGTATGGATTTTTTTTTTTTTGAATTTTAATTAAATATAAAAAGGGATAGAAATTGTAAAAAAAAATATTATTAAACATCAATAGTAAAAATTTTTATTATTAAAATCAACAGTAAAATTTAAAATTTTTACTATGCAGGGTTTTGAATGAATCAAAAAACCCTTCAAATTCACATCTTCTAAATAATTTTGTCGCTCCAAAAGGATTTTGAGTGAATCACCATACCTTTCAAATTTTCATCTTTTGAATAATTCTGTTGTGCCAAAGTATTTTGTTGCTCCACAATGCTCCTTGATATGTCTCTCTTATAAATATCTCCCCTAGAAATTTTGGAAAAATAATGAAATAGTGAATAGCTTAATACTATTTAAAGGAGTTTATGAAAATGGTTTTGAATGAATCACCATACCCTTCAAATTCCAATCTTCTAAATAATTATGTTGTTCTAAATTATTATGTTTCTCCACAATGCTCTCCAATATGTCTCTCTTGCAAATATCTCCCCTGTAATTTTTTTCAAAATAATGAAATAAAGAATAGATTCTTACTATTTATAGGACTTTATGAAATTAGATTTTCAGAAAATATTTTTCTGCTCATTTTCCAATTGTAAAAAAACAAAGTCGTACTTTTTTTAAATTTTTTCGAAACATTAATGCATAACGTCTTCCGAGTGATAATGTATTTCCCGGTAGTTTCAAATAGGTAAAGCGGATGTTGAAAATGTTAGGTGTTGAGTACATATCATATCATGCATGTTCGAATGATTGTATTCTATATAGAGGTGAATATGAAGACAAAGATTTATGTCTGAAATGTGGGCATGAGAGGTTCCATAAATGAAATAAAAAGGGTAAATCTTATGTTACTCCTCATAATATATTGAGGCACATGCATATAATCCCAAGGATTCAAAGGCTCTTTCATTGCAAAGAATTAGTTATGTTGCAGGGATGGAATTCCTCGCACAAAAGTGAGTTGGAAGTGATGTGAATCCCAACATAATTAATATCCATGAAGCATATAGAGGATACATGGCCCAAAATATTCAAGGATGAACTGTGAATTCTATGACACAACATAGCCATGGATGGTGTCAACCCATATTCCCTCCAAAGCAACAACTATTTTGTTTGGCCTCTAGTAGTGATCAATAACAATATTCCCCCATGGTTATCCATGAAGAATAAACATATTATGTTGGCTCTTATAGTCCCTACTAGAAGACAAGTGAAGAATATGGATGTCTACCTACAACCATTGGTATATGAATTGAAGGAATTATGGGAAGGGATACATTTATATGATGTATCAAGACCCATCAAAACATAGAGGAGTTTTACATTGTATGGAATATGTTCTTACACCACACATGATTATCTAGGGTTAGGAGTATTCTATTGTAAATCACATGTTTATTGATTTTTTTTGCATACATAAGAATATTTTTTGACATATTTAATTCATTGTGATTGTTCTGATCTTCAACACAAATGTGATATGTATACATTAATCATTTCACAAGTCTTGTAACAAAAGGGTATCATGCATGTAAATATTGCAGACCTTCTCTAAAGGCTAGGTGGGCCAACCAGCTACGAAATACAATATACGGCTGCTCCAGGGTATTCCTCCTAGAACAACACCCTTATAGAAGAGCAACATCTGCTTTCAATGGTAATCTAGATAGAACCCAAAGTGATGCAATAATGACACCAACATAATGGCTTAGAGCATATGAGAGAGAGAATTAGAAGGATATTACATAAATGTTCGATTCAAATGAGGAGCCTATGTTCGATGATCCAAAATTCTTTGACACATATGTTGAGAAACTTCCCATTGGGATGAAAAATAAATCTGGCTTTTATGAGCTCCCATATTGGGAGCATCTTAAGATTTCCCACCAAATATATCCCATGCATATATTTAAAAATGTTGCATCTTCTTTATGGAGGAACGTATCCTCAAAAGAAAATGACACATTGGCTATTAGGAGGGATCTTATTTCTTCAAAAACTAAAAATAAACATTGGCCAAGACAAGAAAGTAGAGGAGAGGTTGGTCCCTCTTTGTCTTTCAAAGAAGGTAATGTCCCACGGATTTTGAAGAAATATGATATTTCTTTGGAAAATGAAGTTATATTGGGTGTGAAGTTTCCCTCTTTATATGGGTCTTCACTACAATGCAACTTCACTATGGAAGGTCATTTGTTGGGGTTGAGATCACATGACCATTTGAACCTTCTAAGAGAATGTATGTAAAAAACATGGTTTTATTATTTGTTTTAATTTTTTTGCCATGGGATAAAAAAATTAATTTTGTATGCACATTTACTTTGTAGTCTTAATATCCTCTACTCATGCGTGGGTGTGTGAACCATGAATTCCCCCAGGACCTATGATGTGCCATATCTAAGTTATCTTCATTTGTATGTTGGATCACATCAAAGGAGATTCATATGGATAGCATTCCAAAGTGGTGTCAAGAGATAGATGATATTGTTTCTATGTTTGAGAAGGAGTTGTCGAAGAGTTTTATGGACTTACAGGTTCATATTCTAATTCACCTAGTATATGATATTGAATTAGTTAGAGTGGTGTACTGTCGTTGGATGTTCTTCTTAGATAGGTACATGAAGAAATTGAAAGGATTTTTTCAACAAAGGGAAAAACCTGAGGGGTATATGGCAGAGGAATACATATCATATGATTCTTTCTATTATGCCAGTGAGTAAATCAAGAAGATCGAAAACACACCAGGTGTGGTGATTTGAGACGACAAAAGGGATGAGGAAAACAGAGAAGGGAAGCTTCTCCAAATGAATGGAAAAAGGAACTTGATAAAGAGTAAGTGACTTATTGTTTTTCAAATTTATACACAATAACTATTCACAATGTATATTTTGATATCATACATACTATATGTTGGTTTTATTTCATGAATATATACATCATTGAATTCAGAAATTGATGCCATCAATACATTAATTATTTACAATTAAGAGGCAACATAGTCATTAGTTGCATTGTACGAACAAAAGAGGAAGAAATGGGATAGTGACAGGAAATAATTCAGATGGTTGAGTGGTAGAAGCATGCCTTATCCTAATCACTTAAAAGAAAATATGTGAATGATATTGATGTAGGAGAATCGCTCCATGTTTTCAAGTGCCAACAAAAAAATGCATCAGTGCACTAGGAGGGAGTGGATCCTAAAGAAGGACATGCTCGTACTTTCAAAATTCAGCCTGAACTTAAATATTTAGATTTAAAGTTTAATGTATTAAATGTTTGGAGGCTCAATAAGGTCGAGCCCATGTGCTCGACAGGATGAAGTTGTTTTAATGTGTGAGGTTGCATTTAATGTCTAACATGTTGATGGATCTAGATCTCATTCAGACTAGATGGTCATTCAATGAAATTAAATGAGGTTAGGTGAGATGGAGGGAAGGCTCGAGGAGCCCCTCTTTTGTAAAATTATTATTGTATTGAATTTCATGAGAAGAGATTATGAGATTGAGGAGATATTTGTAGGGAGAGATGAGGAAAGGAGAAAGGAAAAAGACTATGTAGCAGTTTGAGCTTGTAAATCTTGTACATAAAGAATTCAGATTAATACAAAGCATTTTTTCTTGCACATAAGTTTCTCTATGTTCTATGTTTATTTCATGAATGAGTTCACTCTGTTTATATGTATTTTGTAAAGGTATGCAATTTTTTTTTATTTGCAAGATTAGATAGGCTTCTTTATCTATTTGTGATTTTGTCGAGTGTTTTGGGATCTCATGCTTGTGCAAGGAGTGCACAACAGAGTGTTGAAAACTCTATGAATTCAATGCAAGGAGTACACTTGAACTCTCTTTCAACTTCAAAGAAAATCGTGCCAGGTGGGCACACCAGAACCATTCTCAAATTCGAAAGGAGAAAATATGTGAAAGGAGAGAATATTCAAGAGTTGTTGAAAACTATGAGGAGTTGCACAAGGAGTGCAAGGGAAGAGTCTCTTTAGACTCATTTTTGAGGAAGAGGAAGAAGAAAAGGGATTGAACCCTTTGAAACTTTAGAAAGTTTGAGCTCAGGAGTGATAGTGAAATTGTGCACCGAGTCTTTTCAAAGAGTGTAGAAGGTCGATAATAGTCAAAGTCTCAGACTATGAGAAAAGCACAAGGAGTGCACCAAAGGTCGAGTAGTTTCAAGTTAACAAATCTCAGGAGAAAGATCATCGAGCTACCAGGAGGGAAGAAATATTTTTTGAAGGAAGAAAAGGGCCAAGTACCTTAGAAATCCTCAAGAGAAATAAAGCTCAGAAGGTACAACGTAGGCGGAAGCCAAGAAGTTAGCTCGCAAAAGAAAGATCAAAGGCCAAGCCTTTGAAAAATCTTGAAAAATCCTTCAAAGGAAGGAAAGGGAAACAACTGAGGAGGAGAGGTTACAAGAGCTGTTAGATTGGAAGCAGGAGAATATTTGGACCATTAGATCAGAGTCTAGCAGAGGAGAAGTGCGAAGAGGAGGGAAAAAAATTTCCAGCCACGGGATTTGAGTGCGAAGTGTAGCAACCATCACATCTAGGCAAGGCTGCTAGTGGGAAAATCCCCTTATAACTATAACAGGGTTCTAAGTATAGACAGAGAAAATGACTCTCTAAAAGTCAATCTAATTTCTACACTACCCAAAACATTCCAAGATAGATGAACAAAAAGCAATGAAAGAGTAAGTCAAAAATTGTACCTTTTATCCAACATTTGGTGTTGACCTCCTCAACCTTTGTAGATTCCAAGATTGAAAGTCTCCTCCCAAAAATCACCTACATCCACAACTAGGAAAAAAATCCTACAAGAATCCTATTTCTATTCATAAATTAGGGTTAGATATAATTTTTTATGGATAAATCAAAGAAAATACATAAAAACCATCATTTGGGACAGGGAAAAGAGATTATTTTATTCGATACTCAAATATTGTTACTTACAACCTTTGCAGGCCGATGCTCCGCGAACCTGGTCCGAGATCCTCTTAAAAATGCTCCAAGTGAACCTTCTGAATACCTTCTCTCACAATTTACTGATCACCTAAAGGGAAGGGAATGGATTGTATGGGAGAAAAGGGGCTAGAGAGGGAATTCCGAGGTAATAACTCACAAAAGGATGCAAATAATTGGGAAAGGAAGGAAAGGGAATTTGGGCAGAGTTTCACTGTTCTAATGATTGATTATGGAATGAGGCACCAAGACCTCATTTTATATGATAAAAGGATATTTATTTGGTTGGAGGATGAGCTATGGCAGGTGAATTTGTTGGGAAACCTCCAATAGCTCATAAATTCCACAGAATTCCTTACAAATTTTTAATTTTTGCAAATTTTGGAGGTATACACAGGTTATTTAGTGTGCATAAAGCGTATGTATGCCGATTTTATATCATGTAAAAAGTGTATGTACGCGTCCTGTAGTGTAGCAGGGCACGTACATGCTCTAATTTTTTTTTTTAATAGAGTTTCTCAACAGTGATTTGGCAAATTATGCAAGTAGGAAGGCCAATGCCATGTATGCATGAGTAGAGAATTTTATGGATATAACATATTCCCCCTAATGTATGATTTCATAAAAGAAACTAATGGCCAAAATACATTACAATATATTTACCAATGATAATGCACCAAGTCGAGTGAGCCTGGGACCAGAGTTTGGGAGGTGCAATTTAAAAAACAACAATTATCTCTCTGGGGCGGGCATACCCATGCTCGAGATGAACTAAATCATGGATTCCAATCAAATACACTACAAATACATGTCATATAACTATATAAAGTGTATCAGTGAGAAATACACAATAGATATACATCTCAAAATTAGTTGAAGATATACCAGTACAATATGCATCTTCAAGAAGCTAGTGACGCCTGCGGCTGGAGATGAAAACTTCATAGCTTGAGGAACAAATTCAAGATATTCAAAAATCAAGTAGGCATACAATGGGAGCATAAGACTCACTACTCTAAGGTATTCGACAAGCCATCATGAAAAGACTGGAGGATTCTGATGATCATGCAGAGAACTTTGTTGATTTTGAATATGGACTCGACTGGACTCTCGAGATGGTCGACTCATGAAAGTCGAGATAAAAACTGGAGATAGGCCGAATCAGGTTTCTTAAAAATTTCCTTGGACAAAAGCACAAGAGATTATCAGACTTAGGAAGCATAACATTGACATAAGTTTGTGATGCAAGAGACACCATAAACTCTCCATATGTTTGGAGGAGTAACGAAACAGAGGAGGACACAAATCTATGTAGCGAGAAAAACTTCCTAAGTTCATACTATATCCCAATTCTTGACGAACAAAGGGAAGGATGTGCTTTTTCCAAGGGATACTATCTTCATTGTTGAAAAAAGAATGTATATTTTCCGTCCCCTCTTTTTGGAATATTTGATTTTTTTGTCTTTTCCAATTTTTAAACGATCTTGAAAAAGAATAAAAGAATGTTATGTTACAAAAGAGGAACGAGTTTTTCAAGAAAGAATCCTGTTTCGAAGCTCATGGACCATACTAATGATCAGGGCAAGGAGACATGTGCAAGATAAGGACGCTTGGGGAAAATCCCTCCATGGGTCAAGGTGTCAGATCACAGAGGAAAAAAGTGTTGCAAGGCTTGCATATAAGGAATGCTTCAAAGGTTTAGTTGAGAGAAAAATGGAGTCATCATTACACCAAAGATGAAAAGATGAGACCCGCAATGTGATTAAGAATGAAACAGTAAGACCCCTTCTATGTAATTTTTTACGAGCCCAGAGAAGGTAAGCTTAGTATTTTTTCTTGTTTAGAGAGACTGAACAAATGTTAAAGAAGACTCCAGGGAGTACATTTTCATAGTTAGTCCAATCGGCTCGAAAAAGGGTTAAACTTGCACTAAAAAGATGTATTTTCAAAACCATTTTAATGAGTGTTACAAAGATAGGATCACTCGACTATCTTTTCAATTTTAAGGAGTTTGAAAAGAGATTAACTATGGAAGCACAACCTTTTTCCGAGTTTAGTTTCCTTAGCCCAAAAAAGTATAACATTATCTGAGGAGAACTCTCCTAGCGAGAGGAATCTCTTAAGGAATACCTTTTTTCGCTATGATTTACTAGCTGGAAAATGGGTTAAACTTATGCCAAGTAGATGTTCTTCTGGACCAATTTAACGAGTGTGAAGGAACACGGTCACTTGATGATCTTTTCAATTTTAGGGAGTCTGAAAAAGAACTTAATTATGGAATCTAGGGGGTTTCCTTTTTCGTAAGTAATCTCCATGGCCTGAAAAAGGTGATAAACCAAAACAAAGGAGAATGTTCCTTTTTCGAAAATTTAGTCCCTCAGGCCCAAAAAAGGTTAAACTTATGCTTGAGAATACTATTATAGCGAACCAAAGTTCCTAGAGCATACCTTTATTTGTCACATTAGCCATCTAGACAAAACAAGGGTAAACTACCTCTAAATAGATGTTCCTTAAAATTTGAGTTTGGTGAGCATGAAGGGAAAAAGATTGCTCGACAATCCAGGGGGATGCTTTTCTCAAGTAATCCAAATGAGATAAAAAATAATAAATGAAGTCTCGTTGGATGTTGTTTTCAAATTTTAAAGAGAGCTTGAAAGAAAACAAAGTGTGCTCATCAGGGAGTCTTGAGGGTAAGGCCAAGAATGATGATTAGAAAAAACAATGAGGATTTGAAATGTAATCATGAAGGGACTAAATGAGGACTCCCAAGACTATAGTCAAAACTGACAGCATGAACACCAAAATGTAGAAAAGGATATACCTAGGGCATCCATGTAGAGGTAGACTCTACCACCTAATTACGATACTTCTAAAGCAACAAAGAAGGTTCTGTGTCACACTTCGGTGGGCTTGATCCTATGGAAAAGAGGAAAAGAAAACGAGATGCCGAAAGTGGGAATGAAACCCCAACTTATAAGAAAAAGTTGGAAAAAATGACTTTTACTGAGGGATGACAAAAATGTAACCAATCCAAAAAACAAATCACCAAACCAAAAGGATAAAAGTAGTGGAATGACTAAAATATATCTCCAAAGTGAAATCGAGTAGCCACAAAACCATGAAAAGTGACAAAGGGGACCAAAAATGGGAAAACAAAGGAAATTTTTTTCTGTAAATAGAAGTGGACAACTCATTTTTACCATTGCAAATTGGAAACTAATGAAAAGGTTGAAAAATCCCTTCGTCAAAAGAGTGGATTCCGAGAGATACAGTGGAAGAAACACCCTTCTACTTGGACTAAGTAAGTACAAACAACTTCTTCTTGCATTTCAATTCTTTACTTTTAAGTTAGTTTTAAGTTTGGGATGGGTGCGCCCTTGTAAAAGGGTTGCTCCTGCATGTATGCGGGATATCCAAGTCTAGCCTGCATATGTACTCAGGAAAAAGAATAAATAGACCACGTACATATGCGAATGTATAGTAAACAACCCGCGTACACCTCTCTTTGTTTTGAAAAAACAAAAATGAAAGTATTAACTCCTCTCCAAATTGTTATGTGAATGGATGTATGTTCACTAGAGGGAGAGAGAGAATGATGTGCTTGATATCTTGGTCGAGGAAGACCCTATGGACATCTTTGCATTGAAACAATGTGGTTTATGGAAATTCTTCTAGTGTCTTTTTATGAGGGCACAACAATGATCTTGTGGATTAATGGCATCCTAATGCATAGTCTTTTATGTTGGAGGGTCAATAACTGACCTCAAATACAGAGGACATTTACTTATTGAATGGCCTCTCGAGAAGAGGAAACCCAGTCAACTTGAGGACCTTTCCTCCAGGGCCATTCAACACTAAGGATTATATCAACATGTGTTGTGAGGCGGGTACTGAGAGTGGTTTATCAAGTGTCTATTCACAAGATCATGAGCCTCTCTCTACGAGTGATCCTACTTTTGATTGGGTGGATTACTGGATCTGTGATACTCCATCAAGTCTCACGCGCACATATTCACTGTGAAATTAAATGTTTGAAGGAAACAATATTTGATTAGAGTACCACTATGCTTGTATGCATGAAGAGACAAATCATAGAGTTACACAGGCGTACCAACAAGAAATTTGTATTTGGTACTATTTTTTGCTTCTTCTTCTTTGATAGGGTGCTTAGTCTCAGTCCCAGAGAGGTAGTATAGGGGCATGTAGCCTCCTTCCAAGCAGTGAGTAGGTGGGAAAATTTACTACCTAGAAAGGGTGGAGGGAGGACTATAGAGGATTTTGATGAATTTGTTTTTTACTAGTGGCCAGGTCAGATCCTAATTATCAAGGATTATCCCTATGCAAGGATCAGTTTCCTCAAATATCCAGACATGAGTGTGCCTCATGGGGAGGAGAGTGGCAAGATAGGTAACATATATATTTTTTGAAGTTTATTAAATTTTTAATTTTCATATATATCCTTTTTATGTCCATGTAGAGAACTAACTCATGAACATGTTATGTACATATGTGGGGCATGTTCGACTGGAAAAATTCGCCAGGACTCGATGTCATCCTCGACTAGAGGTAGGACAAGCAATAGCAGGAGGAGTGATAACTGCAGGAGGACCCCCAGTTGGAGAGGATGGTAGTATTACGACGAGTGGAGAAGAATCTCACTGCTCTCACTCATGCCATTCCTATGGCCGATATTGAGGATCTCCCCCCAGCTATACAACCACACATAGTAGGGGTGCCTCATACTTGGGTCCAATTGTTCTGGTGTATTGTGAACGTTGTCGTTCACTATACCAGGACCAATAGGCCTATACCTTAGATAGTGTCAAACTATTTATGTGCCGAGGGAACTTTTGGTACTATATTTTTTAGGGTGTAAGCCCAACGATGTAGATCGATGGCTTTTGAGGATTTCATGCCCACTTTTGTACTCATAACACTATTTTTTGGATATATATATATATATATATATATATATATATATACACACACACACACATCTTTCTTTATTTATGGATAACATTTTTTACAAATGTATTTACATGTGTATGTGTGTTCTTTTCTTTTTATATGTGAGAAACATGCCAATCTAAAACTTGATTAGCTAGAGTATCTTTTAAATGATTAAATATACTAGGAACATGGATATACGTAATGTAATAAAAATATCATTCTAATAGATGTACCCTAAAGAATATTTGGTGAAGAGTGGGATCATAGATGCAGTAAACCCCATTTAACTAGGACACAACCAGCTAAGCATCTAAGTAAACCTGGAGGCGAGAAATACCATGTGACAAAGAATCGTGTAGAAATTCTATCACTGCATTATACTTGTCAAAATTATTGGTTCCTTTGCCTAGACAAATACCTCAGGAAGATAGAAACTGACCTCCAGGTGTGAAAATCACCCAAGATGTGGAAGAAATCCTTTGAGTGTGTCGACTAGCATCGTCCACGAACCCAAAGTAAACCTTTGATTCACATGACATATGCCACTGTGAGAAAAAGGACATAAACAAATAGACGTCCACAAGACAAAAAAGACAACAAATGTATAAGATACTATACATATATACAAGAAACAACCTAGGTGACCAACCTAGGAGTAATACTTCTTAAGGTAGAGCCCATTTCTAGGCTCCACCAAAGAATTTCCTTCAAAATCAACCAGACAGTAAGTGCCCTTCTCTAATACTTCTTTCACAATGAAAGGTATGAACCAAATGGGTTTGAACTTGCCTGCCCCGAGGGGATCTTTGTCTTGATCATAAACCAGGACAAGATCACCTTAAGATAAAATCCAAGGGAAAATGGACCGATCACACTGAAACTTGACTCGTTTCTTATGAGCCTCATTGGCTAAGGATGCATCATGACACTGCTCATCGAGATGCTCGAGATATAGAAGTCATTCCTCAAGAAGTGAAGTGTCCGGTAGTAACTCCACTACCAAATTTAAATAAGGGATCTGAAATTCAATTGATAAGACTGCTTCTAGTCTATATACAAATTGAAAAGGTGAAAAACTAGTGGCATCCTTCATAGACGTTTGATAGGCCCACAATGACGAATAAAAAATCAAATTCCAATTTGACTTGGCAGAATTGATCGTCCACTGAAGAGTAGTCTTGAGAGACTTATTCATAGCTTCAACCTGACCATTCGCTTGCAGGTAGTAGGGTGAAAAATGTTCTTGTTCTAAATTGAGCTTTGACGTTAATTCAATCATCATTTTGTTCTGGAAGTGACTACCATGGTTAGTGACAATCTCTTTTGGGATACTGAACCTTGCTACTATTTGATTAAAAATGAAAAGGGCCGCAATTTCTCCATCATTGATAAACGTCGGCATAGCTTCGACCCAATTCGTGAAGTAGTCTACTACTACGATTATGTAACAATTCCCCCTGGTTGAAGCTGGGTGACATGTAGTAAAGTAATCTCCCCACTTTTTGAAAAGACCAACAACAATGACTGGAAACATAGGACCAGGTTGTGCCTGCATCTTTCAACGAAATATATGGCATGGGTGGCACTTCTTTATTGCCTCCACATAATCCTTGATTAATGAGGGCCAGAAGTAACCTGCATGTAGAATCTTCTGGGTTGTTTCCAACCTAGAAAAATGACCGCCACATGCTCTGGTGTGAAATTTGTTCGAAATAATCTCTGTTTCTTCTTGCGTGAGACATCGTCGAAGAATGTAATCTATGCCTCGATGATACAAAGTGTCATCGAGTATAAGATAGTTTCTCTCTTGGTGTCAAATTTGTCGACGCTCATTGCGAGAAGAAGAAGTGGGGCACTTCAAATTCTGAAGATACACAAGTATATATCCATACCAGGGATCCATATATGAAATTAGAAAAATATCTCCATTTAAAGGAGACTGTTCGGGCATAATATCACCAGACTTGACTGAAAGTTCCGAAATTAGTTCAGAAAAAACCAATGACTTATTATATTTTGCAGAAACAAAATCCAAGTGAAACTCCTATAGGATAAATATCCATATACTTATCTTTCTTCCAATGACCCATCGTGTTAACACATATTGTAAAGAGTCGACAATGGAAATAACGATTTTCTTGTGAAGAAATATATAGTGATGGAATCGTTGGACAATGTGGATAGCTTCCAAAGAAATTTTCTCAACATAAGCATAGTTGAGTTCTGGTCCAACCAAGCCTCAACTAAGATAATAGAAAATGTGATCTTTGAGCATGTCATCCTCCTAGATTGAAACCATGCCAATGGTGGACTCCACAACAACCAAATACAACAAGAAATCATTTTTTTAATCAGGAGGTCGGAGCAGAGAGGAGGATGTTAGGGCACATTTTAACTCTTCAAAAGAGCATTGATCAAATTCATCCCAACATAATGGGACCCCTTTCTTCAAAATATGCATGAACCCTTTAGTGATCTTAGCATAATTAGTGACAAAACGCCGAAGAAAAATTTCATTCCCTTGTAAGATTTGAATCTAGGGTATTGTGCAAGGGGGAGGAGATTGAAATATCACCTCAAAATTGAGAGTATTAACCATGATCCCTATTTTCAACATGATGAACCCTAAAATACAACCTTACGTCACGCATAAACTACACTTGTTAGGATTCAAGCAAATATGATAATAACAACATCGCTCAAAGATTAGTCGTAGATGGGTGGGATGATCAGATATATTGTGAGAACGTGATGCTATATCATCAAGGTATGACTCGAATATGTGTTTGAGGTCATGAATATATAATGACATGGCCCACTGAAAGGTAGCTCCAACATTCTTTAGGCTAAAAGGCATCTTTCAATAGGTGAAGGTACCTCAAGGAAAAATAAAAGTAATTTTATGTTGGTCCTCAGATTTTATTTGAATATGATTGTATTCTGAAAAACCATCCATGAATGAAAACGATTTGTATCTCACACATTCATTGTTAATCTGATCGATAAAAGGGGTTGGAAAATTGTCTTTCCGGCAAGCGTTGTTCAAATCGCGAAAATCCATACAAATGTGAATCATTCCTGTTGAGGAAAAGGTATTAATTACCTTACTAAATCATTTTTAGATCTTGCCTGGCTAGGACAAGATAGTCAGGAATGTCACCTAGGGTTTTATAGCCTTGAAATATTCTCCCAATTAGCGAGTATTAATTAAAAGGATTGAGGCTTATTTATTAATAAAAATAATGTTGCAATATAAAATAAAATTTATATAAGTTATTGTAATGTACACAGATTTTATGATAAAGTAAACATAGAGATAAAAAGAAGAAAGTAACCAAGTCACAAATACACATATATGAGACATAATAGAAATCTAATTTTATTTCATTATGAGATATCAAAAGTGTTTTTCTCTTTACAAAACCCCTGCGAGGGCATGGGCGAAAGTTTGATTTAGATATCCTCGATGAACACCATACAAAAAGACTCTGACTATAAAGTAAAACTGAAATTAATAATCTGGATCAACTTGCCACAAATTGTTGCCATTTTGACTCTGCAAGATATGCTTTATCATTCATGAAAATTAATTCATAAACATACAAGAATACACAGACTATCAAGGATGGATCAACACCTCTAAAACAAGTGTTTGAAAATTTTGGTTCAGTCTTGAACCTTGTTGTCTACAATAAGACCATGTTGTCAAAAAGAGAATTAGGATTTGAATAAACTAAAAAATGAATGAAAACTGAAACTATCTCATGCAAACAAAGAGAAAACCTTAGTCTTTCTTTCTCCTTCTATTCTCTTCTTGTCTCTTCTTCTCATTCAACTTTTATTCTTTCCAAATAATTTGAAGTAGTTCAACTAATTTCTTTAGTTAAGTTGATTTAACTTAACTAATTAGTTTAAGAGAAATAAATAGTAATAATATATTTAAGGGTCTTAATTAATAAAAACTAGGTAGGTGGGACCCCTTGTGACTCCCGTAATCCTTCCTTTCAAATCATAAAATATAACAAAAAAAGAATAATCATTTTGACCATATGCCACCCTTGTAGCTCCATTAAATATCTTTCAAACTGGATATTTAAATATCAGAAATAATTTATATCATATCCAAAAAATATATATATCCACATTATCCACATTATCCACAAAATACCAAAACAAAGCTTGTTGTCCAAAAATATTGAAAACCGCTAAGCAATGTCTTCATCAATTGAAATCATAAAAACATAATATAAAAACCATATTTTCCACTTTGTGAGGAAATTTTCCTCTCTTCATTGTTGTTTCCCTTAGACTTGTTGGAAGTAGCCCATGGTTGATTAGACCCTTGAGTTTGTATCTCGCTTTCACAAGAGAACAATCATCCTTGAAATGCATGCGAGAAGGCACAAATTTCGAGGAATCATTGGAGGGAGAAGAAGGGGAGGAAACTTCTTTTCATTTGTCTTGCATAGGTTGGGAAATATCAGTTTTTAGTATCCTACTGACGTGTGAATACTGAATACGCGAAAAAACATGGGAAATATGGACATTGGGATTGACAAGTGGTGTTAAAGGAAATGACACAGTGGGCCAACGATGATGGTGAGAGAAAAGATGGTTGACGATCTCTTTCCATCCATCATTTTTGGGGAATTCCAGCTACAAAGACACATGTAGAGGAACGAGAATTCTAGGTATATTTTGAGGATGCTAGAAATGAGGTTTTTCTGGTCAAGGGTGCATTATTCCATGGCCAAACCAATTAAATAGCCTAGCTTGAAACAACTGGTTCAATTCTAGAGGATCAGCTTCAAAATGGATAGAAAATCTAGGCCTCATATGGCCTTGGTTCCAATTCCCCATTCCTCTATTATTTTGACCATTGCTTCCCCTACCGAAAAAGTTCATCCTGTAGCAACATTTCGTCAGTAATGAAGCTCTTAATAAACCATACATGACACTCTGCTTACATGAATAAAAAATTGGCTCAAAAAATGACATGAGATACATGCAAATCCATCCATAACAAACCATTCATTAATTGCCAAGTCAACAGGGTGTGATAGGGTTCACGAGAAATATGGAGGGAGTGTAATTAGCGAAAAGTGGTATAATGATAGGGGGTCAATATATGGATATTGTTCAATTAATTAACCAACAATTTAACTGTGTATAAAAATATCAAAATATCAGTCACCATCCCTTTCTATGTTATCCATTTGTCTCTTTTACATAGACTTTTCCTTTTAAATTTATATTATAGAATAGGGATGCAATAAGTGAAATCGAGATTATGAGGGGAATGTAATTATAAAAAAATAATAGAATGATAGGGGATCAATATGGATACTGTTCAATTGAAAATAAATCATAACATGCTACCTTAAACGTAACCAAAACATATCTCTATCAAGAATTTCAAAGTTTAACAAGTCTTCCTTTTCCAAAACAATAATCCAAACTGGTATCTTCTTTGAAAAAATTGCTTGCTGGTTTCCAAACTATTTTACACAATACTCTGTATGCCTGGAATTATTTAATCACAATAACCATTGCATCTACATTATCATTATATGATATTCATAACACACGTCATTGCAATCTCTATAGGAAACCAAAATAACATTTACGCCATGATTATAACATTAACTCCAATACTTAATCCTTTAAAACCAACAGGAGCAGGTATAGTGTTGACAATCAACTCATATCCATAATTTATTTAACCAATGTTCAATGCAATCATTCTCGATGTTATCACTCTTATTCGGGCCTCAAACATTTTGAACACAGGTGTCCCTTTTATACAATCAACATAATGATTGAACCAAATATAAAATTCAACACTTTGATCACAAGGTTCAAATGAATAGGTGGGTACAAATCTTTTCCAGAATTACAAAACAAGGGACCCAACAAAATCGTTCCCAGGTAACTGAGCATGCACAATGCTCCCATCAACCTCAATCTAGAGTAAATACGATCTCAATTTAATATTCACGGTTTAAGATAGAAAGTGGAAGAGACAACATGAAGTTCAACCAAAGAGTTTGGAATTTGAATGGCACAAACAAATCATTCCATAGTTGCCCTATCATAATTTACCATAGAACAATAACATGCAATATTTCTCTCAATTGTATGGGTTTAAAAACAATAGTCTACAACTTCCAATAGAAAAAAAATGAAGCCAACCCCTTTTAACAACACTTCATAATGAGCGACCAAATATAAACCCATGCCCAACCAAAAATCATGAATAGTTCTTTCATCAACTTTTGGGTAGCATTATCTTCATATTGTGTATTTTTTACCGGGAAATGGTGACGGTGGGGTCATATCAAGCAAGCCAACAACTGAGGGTTTTTCCAAGACAAGGCATGAAATGAGTCAATCTTCCATCATAGTTCTCATAAAAAACCACAGAGTCGAACATGGAGTGGGAATACTTAGTCACATAGACTAGTAATTTCATGATATAGGCGGGGCATTCATAAATGCCAGAGTTTAGGAATACTATGATAACCAACTTCTGCAGAGAGTCCATACATGAAAACCAAGCCATGACCAAGAAGGATCCACTGCAATCTTTACTCAATAATTCCAGTGAACAATTACACATAGAAAGGACCATGTGACCAACTTTTAGAAGCCAACAACCCCAGAACGATCACGAAAAGAATCCAAAAATGAAACCAAAACACACAGTTCCAAAACATCATAAAATCTTGAGAATCACATAGACCACGAGCAACCAGAACAAAAATTTGATTCAAAGGGCAAAGTAACTCTCATGAATGGAAAAGTAAGAAAACCCATAGCTGAAAAAGTCTGCGTGAGGAGAAAAACCAAGACTGTATACTTCCTCCATGACCGAGAAAGGTGGAGCAACAACAACTACCGGAGCCAAAAATTCAAGAATGACTAGGGTGATGGGATCGAGGGGAGTTTGAATGACATGCATTTATTTCATGTTGTTTTTCCCTTCGGACTTCATTGAATTTTTTGTATGATCCAAGCCCACTATCCAACTCACCATAGCACTAAATTCAAACCATTAATCGACCAAAAACCCATATTACTTTTGCAAAGTGTGCGATAGTCCAAGGTGTGCCACACCTTCCCAATATCGAATTTCTTCAAATGACAATGTGCTAGGAAAACAACCCACTATGAAACTCAAACGATGCGCATAACCATAATAGCAAGGGTCATGATCATCCAACTTTTTCCATGAACAATACACAACATTGAAACTTGGAGTATAACTCTTTCATCCAAAAGGGCAGCATTATCATATTTTATGAGAGAGCATCCATACCATTTAGCTCCATGTTTAAATCACCAGACCACCACATATTACCATAAACATTTTAAACCATGATTTGAAAAAAATGAACTATATAAAAATATGTTGCTACCATCACATAAGAAAACAAAATATAAGCTCTGCTTATCCACCATAGTGCCATAAGTCTAACAAGGGGGTCCCACCTACTAGTATATTATTAATGTAGTTCAATAATAAAGCTTGGAAATAATTTGAGAGAATATTATTCATCGTTGCACTTTTAAATGTCAACAAACTGGAGACTCAACAAGGAAATCTGTTTCCAATAGATTAAGAACTCAGAATGTCTGGTTTGACAGTCTGGTTTGGCAGACCAAGTGAACCGTAGATCAAAGAATTATTTACCATAATGATTATGCAATAGGGGGAGTGATGTGGTTTAAGGGAAGACATGATCTGGGACTTTGGGAATAGATCATTAAAAGTGTTACATATGAGGGTTTTTTTCCTGTATGCATAACATTCAGTTGGTCACCGTGAAAGTGTTGATTGTTTTAAGGAGAAAACTTTATGGTGTTATCTTTTGAATCTGAGGGTGGGGGGAAGAAAGAGATAGTAGAAAGTAGGGATGAAAATATAATCATCTATCTAACCACAATACTAGAAGAAGAAATCAATTTCAGTGATGTATTCAAGGGGGACATCATGAAAACTGTGTAACTTGATTTTTATTGATTAACAACACTTACAGAATAACATCATTGTGGAAAAATTGATCCAATGTTTATTTGTGATTAAAGAAAGAAAAAAATAAAAGAAAAACAACAGAAAAATAAAAACAACAACGGAAAATCAAAGCAGTGAAACATAAAATTATGATACAACCGTGTATTTCATGTAGCTTTCAACTTTCAAAATGGTTGATCCATGTGGATATCGATGGCCATCCACCTTTTTCTGGTGGCTCAAAATAGTTTTCTGGCAATTTTGGCAATTTACTATTTTTAGCAGTTTTTAACTTCTGGGGCCATTTTGAGGGCCTAAATGAGGGTTTTTTGGGATCTAGATTCTCAATGATGGCCTATGGAATGAATGAGGCCCCAAAATTAATCTCCTTGATGATACCTTTCCAACGGGCTATCATATGCCTAAAACAGATATTGTATGCGAAAGTTACGACCCTGGGAAGTTGATGTACTAACTTACCCAAATGGGGCCCACATGACTTTTGGAGCTTCATCTCCTAGGGCTAGGTTTTTGGATGTCTAGGGTTTTTGGTATTCCTATTTATTGTAAAAATTCCTTCAGATCCTCATTGTAATCATTTTCTTGCGAATGCGAGTAGCCATCACATCTCTTCTCATAGATAAGTTGCCACCATTCCAGCAACCTTGTTTCCGCTGCATTTTACAGTTTCAACTTATTTCATTATTGAATAGAAAACAAGTTTTACTGTATCTCTATTATTTTTTGTTAATAACATGTTAATAATATGTATTCATTTAATTTTTCTCATAAAATCTATATTAGTGGTATCAAAGCAGGCTGCTCTTGATCATTTTTCAGTGCATGTCCCTGACGAGGTCCGAGTATAGAAAGTTGGGTCTAGAGCTTGTCTCTCTTGAGGAAATTACTCTTGCACACCCAAAAAACCCTCAATGGTAGAAGAAAAGAAAAATGACGGAGAATATGATCCTATCATTTTGTTTCTTGAGCAAGCTCTCACACGACAAAGCGACAAAATGATGGAGAATTTTTCCCACATCCTTCAGCACCTGTCGATAGCAACATGCTCATATTCATCAAGAGGCCACTTTGGAAGCATATCACCTTTCAAGGTAAAATTTAATTTGATAATCCTATATTTGAAGGACAGATAGATGCAAATGCCCTAGACAAATGGTTAAATTTGCTAGACGGTTATTTCTCTGTTCACCATTTTTCCGACAGGGAAAAGATCAGATTCCAACTCTTTAAAGCTCTTCCCCATGTCAAACATTAGTGGGAAATTTACTGGGAGCAAAGTTCCACAGAGGAATCTGGAATATATGGGGCCGAGCCCACTTGATATTTTTTTGTGGACGCGGTAAAGGAACAATATTACCCTTTTGGAAACTATGAGGACCAGTACATGAGATGGACCACACTGCGGAAAGAGAGGGCCCAATCGGTTTCGGAGTTCACCAATACCTTCCATACCTTGCACACCAAGATGTTTATCAAAGATTCTGATTGACACTTGGTTCTGAAATACTGTGGGGCTCTACAAAGATACATCCAAACTGAAATGGATTTTCTGGATATTTCATCACTCGGTGTTGCTTATCGATATGCTGTTAAAATCGAGCAGAAATTTAAGCACCAAAACAAAGGGGATTTTGGGTCTGAAAATTCACAACAACCAAAGTTTTATAAAGACACCCCTAACAAACAGTCTCTGAAAAACCAGTCCAAGCCACAGGAAAAGAAGGGTCACAGGAAGACAAAGAAGGACACCGGAAAATGGTGCGATTTCCACAAAATCCCCTGGCACAACACTGATAAATGTTTCTCAAAATAGTTATTAGTGGTCGAGATCAAAGACAAGGAGACTAACCCTGATTCATAATTTGATTATGAAAATACTGGTAAAGGAAAGATCATTGATGCAGACCCTACTGCTATTGTCACGAACACAACAATTCAACGAGAAGAACCAACAGATCCGGAAGAGGGGGAGCACCTTTTTCATTCACAGATGTGGGTGAAGGGGACCCCGCTGCATTTTATTGTTGATAGTGGAAGCCAAAAGAACCTCATCTCAACAGAGGTCGTCAAACAGTTGGGATTGTTGACAACACCACACCCACAGCCATACAATGTCGGGTGGCTTGGCCAAGGATGAGATCTCTGTGCTAGCCAACAGTGTCAATTATCATATGGCATTCAACCCTTCAAGGATGAGGTATTATGTGATGTTTCCCCACTGGATGTTTGTGATATGCTCTTGGTCCAACCATATATGTGGAGAAGCCATGTTGTTTATGAGTCTCAACCCCATAGTGTCATTGTTACTTTGGGGGGCCATATATATAGAATACCAAAGGTAGTTCCCACTACTATTCCACCTAAAAAGTGTCGCAAGGTAGTATCTCATACTATAAAATTCAGCTTCTTCACAATCTGTTCAAAATGAGAAAAAAAGGACACTGCAACCACTACAGCCTCACCCCAAGCACCTTCTATCCAACATAAGAAGGTTGACAAGGTTTCCACAAATTGAAAAGATTCCTTATGCACACCATCATCTCATGTATCTTGACTTGTTGAACAACCTCAGCCTCAACAGGTTCATGACAGACTTCAAAAAACTGAGCAATGCGATGTCTCCAACAAGGCAAGCAGCTCACCAAGATGCATATTCAACAAATGATTTCCCCTCTCCCTTGGGAACTCAATGAAATGGATACCATTTATTCCTAAGGAGGGAGGATTTATCCAGGTGGATATCGGTGGCCACCCACCTTTTTTGATTGGTTCAAAAAAAAATTCTGGCAATTCTGGCAATTTACTATTTTTAGCAGTTTTTAACTTCCGGGGCCATTTTGAGGGCCTAAATGAAGGTTTTTCGAGATCGAGCTTCTCAATGATTTCCTATAGCATGATTGAAACCCAAAAATGAATCTCCTCGACGATACCTTTCCAATGGGATATCATACACCTAAAACGAAGATTGTATGCGAAGGTTACGACCCCTGGAAGTTGATGTACTAACTTACCCAAACAGGGCCCACATGACTTTTAGCGCTTCATCTCCTAGGGTTAGGTTTTTGGATGTCTATGGTTTTTGGCATTATTTTTTATTGTAAAAAGACCTTTATATCTTCATTGTAATAATCTTCTTTAGAATGTGAGTAGCTGTCACAACTCTTCTCAGAGATAAGTTGCCACCATTCTAGAGAGTCTTTCACTCTGTATTTTTACAGTCTCTGTACTTTTTTTTCATTAATAGAAATCAAGTATTACTGTATATCTGTATTTATGGTTTCATATCTTATACATTTCTTTTATATTATTGAATATATGTGATATCTCTGTGCATTTCTTTATTATATCTCCGCTCTTATTTCGTGCCGAAAATAATCCGGATCACTGGTTCCACATAGTGTTTCAAGTGGGAATCGTTGGTACTATAGGAAAATAATCGCTCTTCCAAGTTTTTTAGTAGATACGAATTTACACCTAGGACAATTTTTTTTTTAAAAGGACCCAACCATAATTTTTGAAACTTTGAATGTCTTCCTCTATTAGCATGGGTGTAATCCCAAAGAAATACTTTCTCATTTACCTTAAATCTGACAACTTTTGTTCTTTTGTTGAAATATCTATTTACAATTTGTTTTCCTCTCTTTATGTTCTCCAAGGAAAACATCCTTTGTTCCTCTAAAGCTAACAATGCATTTATCCTTTGAGAGACACTAAAATAATTTAATTCCTCGATCTATAGCATTAGCCGTAGAGAAGAATGTTCCATCTCAGTAGGAAAAATAGCTTCTTGAACATAAACAAGCTGAAAGGGAGTGCAAGTTGTGCTTACCTTGGTAGTAGTGTTATCTACCTAAAGGGCATAAGTGAGGAGGGTGTGCCATTGATGAGGCTTATCTTCAATGAGCCTCTTGATGATCCTAACCAAATTTTTATTAGTAGACTCGGTTTGCCCATTTCTTTGAGGGTAATAAGTTGATGAGGTGAAATGTTTGAATCCCAGATTAGCTAGAAACTAATTCATCTTAGTGAAAATTAAAGCGAGACGGTTGTATGTAATAATTTCTAAAGGAATGCCAAATATGGAGAAAATATTAGTTTCAAGGAAAGAGATAAACTATTCATCATGTGAGTTTTTAAGTGGGACAACTTTAGTCCATTTAGTGAAATAATCTGTGGCTGTCAAGATAAAAACCTTCCCTATTGAAGATGGAGGATTAATAGGAACGATAAATTCCAGACCCCATTTTGAAAAAGGAAAATCAAGGACAATAAGTTGAAAAGGCATGGAAGAAAGATGATCTTTCCCAGTGAATTTTTGGCACTTGTCACAAGACCTTGAAAAGTTATAAGAATGTCAAAAAATTAAAGGCGAGTAATATCCTTTCCTGATGATTTTAAAAGCAATAGTTTTAGCAGAAACGTGGCCACCCACATGAATAATAGAATCTTAAGATCCATGGGTTTCTTGTAATAGTTTATGTGTTTCCTCATTATTCACACATCGAAGTAATATACCATCGACAGATGTCCTGAACAAGAAGTTTCCTAAGATAATATATCTGGAAGATTCAAGATAGAGCCTTCTCCTTTGATGAGTATATGGACATTTCTGATACTACAAGTAATACACCAGATTTTTATACCATGTATGTCCAACTATTGGAAGGGTTTGACTATCAATATAAAATAGTGTTGAAAGAGGATTATCTTGTTCATCAATTTCTTCACTTGCTTCAACATTTTGAGCCAAGTGAAGGGCTAAGTCTTGTCCCTTAATTGTTTTCAAATTCATGATGGTTAAATCATTCTCCTGGATCTTGGAAAGCCAATGTGTAAGATTTCCTGAAACATAGTTTGTGAAAGCAAAAACTTGACAACAGGCAAAGGGACTTTTACCAATGTGCTTGCCTAGGATAATGTGGAGAAATTTCTCCACAACTTTAACAAGGGAAAAAACATCTTTTTCAATACAAGAATACTTGGATTCATCATTTGATAAGATTTGACTCATGTAAGCTACTAGTTTTTCGTTATTATGGTCATCACATTGTACCAGAATAGCGTAAACTACTTCCTTAATGGCATTAGTGTATATAATAAAATATTTCTAAAAGTCTAGCTTCGCCAAAACTAGTGTGGAACTTATTTCCTTCTTAATCCTTATGAAATCATTCTCGACATCTTCAGTCCAAGAAAATGAGAGATCTTGCTTGATAATATTGATAATTGGTTTGACCATTAGAGAAAAATCACGAACAAATCTATAGACAAAGCTGATAATGCCCATAAAGGCTTGAACCTCCTTATTGGAAGTGGGGGTAGGAAGGTTCAGAATAGTAGCTATCCTTTTGGGATCTATGCTTATTCTTGAATAAAAAAATATATTCTGAAGGATCTTTCCCTTGGTAATGTCGAAGATAGACTTATAATTATTTAAAGAAATGTCGAACTTTCTGCATCGTATGAGAAATTTTATAAGATGATCAAAATGATCCAATCAGTTTTTTCAATATACAGTCAACTCATCAAGATAAACCTGAATAATCCTACCGATTCAGATCGTCAAAAATTATCTTCATAGCTCTTTCGAAAGTGGCACTTGCATTAGATAAGACAAAAGGCATGCATTCATAAGCAAATGTTCCCCAACGTGTAGTGAAAGTGGTTTTGTATTTATCATTCCTTTTTACCTTGATCTTATTATAACCAGAAAACCATCAAGTAAGGACATCATTTATGACCCTGCAACTTGTTGCAAAATAATTTCCATGTTAGGGAGAGGAAAATGGTATTTTATAGTCACTCTATTCAATGTGCGAAAATCAACGCATAGTCGGATATGACCAGTTGTTTTCCGAATGACAAACAAATTGGAAACCCACTAAGAATACTTAATAGGGAAAATTGTCCCAGTTTTCAAAAAATTTTCCAACTCCTTCCTAATAGTAGCTTCAACTGCGGAGTTAATGGGCCTTTGTTTTTTCCTAACTGGTTTTATACCTTCCGTGATAGGAATGGCACATTGTATATGAGCAGGATCAAAACCATGAAGATCCTCATATGACTAAGCAAAAACATCTTGAAATTCATGAAGTAACTCAGTGAATTTCATCTTTTCTTCATCAGTACATTGGGCACCTATCTTAAAATTCTTTGGGGAATCGGGTGTTCCAATGTTCAAGGAAATGGTTTCACCCACTTTCCTTTTTGACTCCTCTTCTTTATGCGTTTCTTTTTTTCCTACATCACTCAATGAAAATGAAATTTCTAGAGGAGTCAAGCCTTTCAGAATTTTTTTGTTTTCCATGGATATAATATCCTTGGTCTTATATGGTTCATTTTGTAGGAACGCACAACTGCCTTCATCACTAGGGAAGACCTGCCATCATTCTACATTGTCAGGAATATGATGACGATATAAATATTGAAAATTACAATCAGGTCTTTGTGGCATAAGTTCCCGAGTAGGAGAGGCTACAAATACAACTAACCTATTAGCCATTAAATTAAGTTCCCTTTTAACATGAGTGGTGTTAAATGATAATAAGTTCGATATCAACATCCAAACAGCTTGGGTGTAGCATTTCATCAACTTATTTCTAGGAGAATATATTTTATGTACAAGGTTCACAAAAAGTTTAGAGTCCCCAAAAACTATAAGGTGTCCACAACCTAAATTATAATCATTTTCAATGCCTAGCAATAATGCTTCAAACTCGGTGATGTTGTTCATGCAAGCAAACTCTAACCTATAGGAAAAATTGTGAATTTTACGTACATGTGAGTATAAGATAATTCCATCTTCGTTACCTTAGTTGTAGCTTGATCCATCAAAATGAATTTTCCACATACCATCCTCCAGATCAATTTGTTCCACGATAGTGTCATCCTCATCCGCAAATATGGAGAACATTCTTAAGTCCTCCTGTTAAGCCCTAATATTGGCTCATTACCCCTTAATTGGGACATATTAGATTAGTAATGCTATTTTATTTATGTTGGCTTAGGCCATTAGTTGTAATTTAGATTAGTAATGTTATTTTAATTATGTCGGCTTTAGGCCATTAT